>RXPK01000180.1:1200000-1700676 GCA_004143645.1 Protaetia brevitarsis | reverse complement strand
AGGACACTAATAAGATATTATCCTACAAATTCATTAAAGAAAAAATAAACTGCAGTTTATCTGATATATGCCTTACCTATTTTATATTAACCCTTTTTTTGGTCGTCAATTCCATCAGCATAACTCAATTATTTCCCCGTGACGGACAAAATGCCCTGCGCACCCTTTTTTATATTCGTAGTTTCCTCTATTTTCCACCAATATATTTTAACAGAATAAAACCAGACAAAACAAAATGTGTTTACACAGACAGAAACTACGCTCATATAACCTGCTCACATCGGAATATTCATAGATATAATTATTCAAGCTATTACCGAATCGACAGAGCGTATGTATCAATCCAGTATCGATAACCGCGGATGCGTTTTTTTGCGAATCGCACCCAAAATCAATTATTCAATCGAGTCCGGACTTACATAAAAACCACCCGAATTCCCCATCACTCGGACAATTTATTATCACAATTATCGTCGGTTCGATCGATGGCATCTGCATAAATAATAAATAAATGTTAGTTAGTACTACCGATCGGTTCTCTATTGCAAGCACACAAACATCAGCCGGTGGATAGATGTCACATGGTGTGTTGTGTACGCAGTTGCGTCAATAAACTGTGTGTTTGGAATTGTAAAAGGGAGCGTGCAATACAAATAAGCAGTTTTACATGTTCACCCTGAAGTCCGGAATGGAATATGTCCGGGGCTTCTGTGTTCTGGTTTTCTCCAATTGACCGTCTATTCTAAATTTTCTATTAGTTACTCATTGTTATTAGTGTTTAGACTTAAGAGCCAATGACAAGAAAAGTGTAACCTTCTGGCTATAGTTCTAATGCAAAATATCAAATCGATGAACACTATAAGCAGAAAGCAAAAAAAAAACAAGGGGACAATTACAGTTATTTGCGTAGAGTTTACATTTTACGTCTCAGTAATACTGGAATTATAGTGATGGAAATTAAGGCAGGCCAACAAGGCTTCACAGAGAAAAGGTCGAAGCTTCTGCAGTGGGTGAGAGCCAACCTGAAAAGAAGGATAATTACATCCACAATTAGTGAGGCTACCTTCGAAGCGGAGGGGGGTACCACAGGGCGGAATTTTACCTCTCTTGCTGTGGGCTGCTCTAGTGCAAACCTAATGCAGAAGATGACTGGAAAAGACTTTCAATGCCTAGGTATACTGTCGACCTTACAATAGTTGTTAGAGCACGGTTTCTAAAGGTTCTGGTGGAGCTTATGCAAACAGCTCTAAATACGGTTGACAAATGGTGTAAACAAGAGCGACTATCAGTCAATGCTTAGAAAACACAAGTTGTCACGTTCACAAGAAAAAGAACGCTGGAAGGCCTACAATCATTAGTGATAGGAGGTGAAGGAATCATATGACAAAAGCGCGATTAACCTTTGGGTGTGGTTTAATCAAAGACTTACACGAAACCCACACACAAACACGGTATTCAAAATAGTTCACAGCCTGGGCTTAATGGATTTAACAAAGTCCTTGATGCGTCACCCAATCGATACTTTCTTCAAAAGCTGCAAAGAATGAGTTTTAGAGGTGTAGCTTTAGATTTAATTATATCTTACCTGACCGACAAAAAAACAATGTGTGGCAGCTAGTAGATTGACTTGCAGTCAAATCACATCGGCCTGGCGTGTAAATGCTCATGGTGTTCCGCCAGATCGTTCTTGGACGCTTTTCTTTCTACTCTACATTAATGATCTTCCTGAAGTTGTTGGGGGACTTTTTGTGTTGTTCGCCGATGACATTTCTTACGCCGTACGTTGGAGAACTGGCGAAGAGTTGAAGAAGAGGTTGGAAATCGACCTACAATCTCTGAAAAAATGGTTTCAAGAGAACAACCTCACGCTGAATCCTAACAAAAAAAAAATATTCTTTAGTTTGGACTGCCTCCCGAACATCTGACTATCGAGCATAATAATATAATACTCACCAGTGTCGATAATTCACATTTTCTTGGTGTTACCAGTGACTCCGACCTATCATGGGAACAACACATTCAAAATCTGGCAAAAACCATAACCGGTCTGGTGGGTCATAGAATGCTTTCTAACAATCTGTGTGTAGAGACAGCGTTGTGTACTTTGCCTGAGTTCCATCTTGCCTTTGTTATAGGGGCATCTTTTGGGGAAACACTGTAAGCCCACATATTACAAAAAAAATGCGTTAGAGCAATATTTCAATTTAGATCGAGAGGCTCTTGTAGACTATTATTTAATAAATCTGCTAAGGTGTTGACCTTGGCATCATTGTACATTCTAGAAGCTGCAAATTTTGTTAACAATAATTATAACCACCTATTCAGTAAATATGAACTAGAACAGTGCATAGTACTAGAGGTAAGATCAGTCCACACCTACTTCCACCGAAAACACACTGTAAAAATACAGAACCAAGTAGTTTGGCAATATATTAAAGTATATAATCACTTGAAACTCACTTTTAAAAAAATGCCGCATCACACATTCAAAAAAAGTTTCAAAATATGTTTCGTTAGCAACTTATTTTACTCGCTAAATGATTTTTTCAGTAAGCCCTTTGACTATTAGCTTTATATTGTTTACTTTTATTCTTTGTTTATTGTTTGTACTGTCCTATATTGACGCAGGAAATTGTTATTTTCGATTTGTTGTTTTTATTTGTCTTGTTTTATATTATTTTTAAATGACGTGTTCTACGCTGTGACATTTATGAACAATAAAGACTCAATACACCAACAAAGCCACTATCGCCCTAGGTAGGTGCAAGAAGACTCTGTGGTTATACACAAGCGAAATTAGACCCCTGATTAACATACGGCAGTAGTGTAGTGGCTAGAAGTGCAGCTAAAACGCTAAGTGACGTACAAAGGCTGACATGTATGGGGGGGGTTGGCAAAGGTTGACAATGGGTTCGACCCTTTCCACTACAATGGCAGTGATTGTAAACCTGCCTCCTTTACATAATTACATACAAGGAACTGCCAGGTCTACAGCCCATAGACTTATGCATAATCAAACACGGATAAGTAAATCGCACGGAGCTGACTATCAAAAGCTATTAGATTAACTTAAGGAGACACCGCTTTTGGGAATGCCATGTGATACCATGGTTCAAAAATTCAATCTAGATAGAAAATAGGTTATAATACCAGATAAGACTGTGAGACAGGACTACGGCGTCAGAGCTGAAATATATGCAAAAAGCTAAATGTCTTCAAGCTTCAGCAAAGACACAATAGTCACAATTGCGTCAGAGATATAGAAAGATAAATCAAGTCAAGTAAAAGCATCGCTATCTTATCTGACACATCATCCACACTTAATGATTAGCTCCGTAAGACTCTAAGTTGGATTGTGTAGCGCCCTAAATGAGGTTGGTACCCAAAGGGAATTAACATTGATCTGAGTTCCTAGCCACTTGGATGTGAACTGGCCGTTTTTTTGACTTTACCAAATCGCAAATTACAAAATCCATCAATGTATGGATACATAATCAGTCCAATGGTCGCAACAGTCAGCAGGATAGAGACGAGCAAAAGAATTTCTAAAGGATCTGAGGCCTGAATTTATTAATGATCTCCTGAATGAAAATAGGAAGACTGTCAAAATGATAGCTGGTAACTGTAGACTAAATGGGCATATGTACAACATAGACCTGGCAAATAATGCTACTTGCAGATTCTCTCAAGAGTGAGAAAACCATTTCATGTGCCAGGGCTGCTTAGAGAAGACAAGGTTTCTAGTAAGCTTGGAGAGTTCTGCAGCTAGCACTTCCACAAATAAGCAGTTCCCAAGGAGATAGACCCTATTAAGAGGACAAAATTAAAGAAGCATCTTTAGGAAAGGGATCACAAATCGATGTGAAACGAGTCGCGTAGGCATCCCATCCTATCCTATCTAAACCAGCAGCTATTTGGACGTCGAAAAAAGGTTTAACTAAAGTGCGAAAAAAATGGCCCTATAATGCGTTAAAGGAGTCAAGTCTGCCCTTGGCTTCTCAAAGATTTGCAGTTTTCTGAGGATGACGCTGTTGCTATATTGAATTGGATGAGCATCTTACGTTTACGCCGTCACAACTAGCCATCATCTTCTTGTCGAAAAGAAATTGTGCGTGAAGCAAAGATTCACAAGCAAGTTAACACCTGTCGTCAAACCTCTTTTGTACAATTACTTAAAGTTGTTGGTACTTGGCTCTTACATATTTTTAATGGTTATAAAAGCGCCAATCTGAAGGTTATAATATTTGTTTCGCAAAAACCTCTAACGGGATTTTTCGGTACTAATTTTTAAACTACACGTTCAGCTTTTATTACCGAAACTGTTTATTAAATTTATGTTTTCAATCACTTAATTAAAATATATGCAAGAGTGGAAACAAGATGAAATTCCAATCATTATGCTATTCCCGATTTAGATTGTGCAGCGACCTACTTTAGGAAGCCAGTTAACGACAGCCGCTATATTTTCCAACAAGGAAGCAAAAAAAAAAATACCAAGCACTATTAATAGATCCCTCATTATAGCTATGCACGATTAGATCCCTACCCGTCTCAAGTGCATCGAACCATGCCGGTCAACAGAGTTATGAATGAAAAAAGATACGGACTAAAGAGGGAGGGGGACGCGGGTAAAATGTTTTGAAACCCGGTTTTCAGTCTCGCTGTCTTCGCGGTCCCTCTAGTCAGTCTAGCATCCAGCTCGTTGATCTTTGGACATCGCCGTTGCTGAAATACCCGCACTAAGAATAAGATCGATACGCCAGGTGTTCGATCCGCCTTTTTCGTCATATTCCGTCGCGTGTCGTAATCATTCTATTCATAATTTTGGTGGCTGTGAAATTTAAGGATTTACTATTTTACATATTAAAAAAGAAACTAATTAGTAAACTTGTTTTACTCATTTAAAACAGTTTCAAAACTTTAGAAAAGAAGTTATTGGAATTTAACATGTTTATTTGGTTGCAATAAGCCTAGGAGTAATTATACGAACGACGGGAAAAAAGATAAAACATACAAAAAAAGAATATAAAAAAACATGTTATATATGCAATAAACCTACAATCTATAGGAAAAAAGAAATACTAGAAAACAAAAAATGACATTTAAAACGTTTATCATAGACAACTCTATGTATGGTAGTGACGACAAAAACAATAAATACAACCATGAAAAGTAAAACTTCAGGCGACTGAAACTGAGTACTGACGAGAGGTTAAAGGAATTTCAAGACGAGAAGATCAGAACGAAGGAACGTGAGGACAGAATTGAACAAAAATCAAATTAGACTTCTTAGAAGAAAACATGCGGGATGGGGGGACACGTTCAAACGATGGAGAAACGAGACAAACGAAGATATGGAGCAAGATGCTTCCAAGACAGAGAGGACGACCTTTAGAAAATTGGGATACTTACAGAGCAAAGGCTATAAGAGAAGGAGGGATGGTTTGAGAGGCAAGAAATATCGCCAAGGACAGAGAAGGCGGAAAATACTGTGTAGAGCATAGAATAATATATCCCTCACCGAGAGCATCTTGGGATCACAATTATATATAATATATTTGGTTGCATAACCTAAATGTCAAATATTAAATATTGTTATACAGGAATTATGATAACCCATATTGGATCAAAATGCTATTGATAAAATTATAAGAACTATTAATTATTAATATTAATTAAACACGATTATTTTTATTAATATTAATTATTCATTATTTTGTTGTTAGTTCAAGCCAAGTTTACCTAGTGTTTTTATTATAATATAATATTATTCGGGAAAATTATTTTTCTTCGGGAGATTAGATTTTTAGTAATATGTTGTGTATTTCCCTCCGTCTGGGATGAATAATGCTTCTTTAATGTCGGTTATGGCCTCTAATTTAAATTGGTTGACGGATCATCGATAAACAGTCAGAAAGTTTCATTCATTCATTCATTTAGTTAGGGTGGGGACCTATAGTCCGGACACTTGACCTGGGTGCTTATTGTACCGTCCCTATTAAATCTCTTACTACCACTCGAGCAGCTTGGTGTTCTCTATAAAAGCCCAGTATCTTGCCCAGTGGAAATTTGAGAACCCTAGAGGGCTCCAATAATAATCCTTCCCGAAATATTTCTGCCTGAGTGCCTTCAGTTCCTCACATGTGCAGATTACATGTAAACTCGTTTCCTCCTGTAGTTTGCATCTTCAGCACCACGGTTCGCTATCTCGACCTGTGTTGTATAGATGCTTTTTCAGAGGACAGTGTCCAGTTACCAGCCCAGTAATGGTTTTAGCTTCTTTCTTGCTGCGTCCGAGTTAGAGGTTATTAGAGAATCTAGCATCCCTATCCCCTGTTAGAGCTTTAGTATGGAGTTCTTCTTCAGTTGACCTCCATTTCTTTGTACTTTCTTTATCTAGCCATGTTCAGATCTTTCTTTTTGCGGAGTCCTTAGTAATCCCACATTTGTCTTTTACGGACCTTCTTGGCTAGTTCGTCGGTTAATATATTGCCCTTTATATACTCATGCCCGTTCGAAGACGTCAAAATCATCACCGTGTGACTTTGTGACTTTGCCAGGAGTAGAACTGTTGCCTATCGAGATGTTGGTTTGTCCTTTCGCGAAATTGGTCGCCTTATTAATTGTACTGCAATGATAGTAATGCGTGTGTATCTTGTGTGGACAGAAGAAGGTAGAGAAACACGAAGAAGGCCGATTGCTCAACCGAGTTCTAATGTCACTGAGTACATTTTTCTAGAGTAGGAACTGCCAAATACACTTCACCCCCAAAAACCAAAAAAAAAAAAATGTTGGGTTCATCATTTAATACAAATCATAGTTATTGAAGACTAGTACTAAAGACTGATTTACTAAACTTCTTTTGGTGAAGATTTAGTTCCTATTTTTACCATTGAAGATACGAGTGGATGAAGGTGCTAGGTCGCATTTTAAAAACTTTTTTGCATGACTCAACGTGTTTTGTACCCATCTTTCAGATAGTACCATCGAAAATTCCAGAAATTCAAGAACACTCGAGTCTTGTGAATGTATGAAGGGGTTATTTTACACTACTTTTGAGGAAAAATACATAAAAAAAATTAATAATTTCTGAAAAGTTTGATTTTGTTACATAACACCTTCATCCACTCGTGCCTTCAATTATGTTATCATCATTTATCAATTATAATAATACTTGTCCAGCATTTGGTTGCATAAGCAGCATAAGCTAAGCTACGATATGTGTTTTAGGAATTTGATTTCTATAATAATTGTTATTATGCAAACCATTTTCTGGCGTGCATTCATTTTAAATGACAACCACGAAAAAAATATTTCACAGATACCAATTTTTTTCGCTTCACATTTCGTTTTACTGGTTTCGCGTCGTAAAAAAATTCACCCTTCAGTATTACTGAATACCAAACGCAAAAAGCCCCTCCAGAATTAGCGCAATAATCCCTGGCGAAATCCTAAATCGAAGTCATCCCCACCTGCCTTTTATTCCACCTTTCGCCCCAATTTTCTGCGGATTTTTACGTTCCCAAGTAAAACCTTTTATTTATTCACTTCTCCCCAGACGCCGACGTGGAAGAGGTGCTGTTACAACTCCAGAGAAGCGTCAAACTCAAACAGCGTAGGTTAAAAATGAACCGATTTGAAAATCGGGGTAAAATCGATCATTAAAATGTAATAAAAAATTAACATTTGGAAACAGCAATCCCTTGCTACAGCTACCCCACCAAAAGGGGTGGAATATAAAAGGGCATATGCAAAAAGGGATGAGTTACCCTTCGAAGTCGAAAGGAAGGTGGTCAAAATGGCAGGGTGTTATTTCGGTTACTCTAGGACGGGTGATCGTCTGGTTTTTGTTCTTTGTCAATGCTGTTTCGGTATCAGGCACTAAACAAAGTGTATATGGGCGTGAGTAATGGGGTTATATTGTTCGGGGTAAATTAGAATTTTTGTCTCGGCGTGAATTAAAATGGTGATACGATCCCAAACAAGATATTTTAATAGAGATTGTTTGATACGCAGTTGCGATATACAGCGAAATATAGTCCACAGGGAAGAGATTATAATAATACGGTTGCCTACACAATTGTGCGGTCGGAATAAGTATGTATTCCATAAAAGAGATTTCTACATAAAAATAATGTGTAAGTTATGACAAGGTTAGTGGAATGCACGCCATTATTGATTTTTTTAAGTTATTTTCCCGCATAAAAAAATTGTATGAAAGTCATACAATTTTTTTTGGTCAATGCAGATAATCCAACTCAATTAGAACCTATATATTTCACTTACCGTTGTGTAAATTTGGCTAGATGGGGAAAATATTCAAAATACTGATCATTAAATTGTGTATAAAATATTCAAGAAGATTTCAGATAAAAAAAGACGTATCCTTGGTATGTTAATGATTGGATCACGCAATAGGAAAACAATATCTACATAATTTCGGAAAAATCTGCGGTAAAAATATAAATTTCATTTTTTATAACTAACTAGTTTGTGGTTAGGGTATGCAACTGAACAAATGAATCTTTTATTACAACTTATTTTTGCATTTTGGAGAAACATATTTTGTTTTCAAAAACTCAACGTTATGCGATTTAAAAATATTGTCAGCCGTAAAGAGTATGTCACAAAAGTATGTAAACGCATCCATATTGCATTAAATTTTAAATGGGGCACCCTTAAGTCTTTGATTTAGCACCTATTTATACTTAACCTATGCTTTTATCAGAGACAATTTTTTTTAAGAGATGGATAATTGACGAAAATAACTTTGTTAGCAGTTTTTTTTTTTTGCTGAAAGAACTAAAGGACATTTATTATTATTACTATTGACCTTGATATGTAAGCATCAGCCACATTTATTTCCCCATAACATAATAAACTCCCCAAATGGACGTCAAGGAGGAAAAGGACCCACTTCACATCCCGAGTATATGTATAAACATATGTTGCAAGGGTGATATTACACTGCGACCTAAAAATCTATTGTGTCCCTGTTCCTTGCTGTTTTAACAGCTGGCCTTCCAATCCTATTCCTTTCAGAAAGTGTAGGATATCAGAAGGCCCCAAGTTAGGTGAGTCGCCATCTTCAATTTCATGTGCTCCCAGATGCAACGCCCTTGAGTGTGCAACTCAAGGGTAAATTGCGTAGCACTGTGCAAGTGCTACGCAATTTACTTTATGTAATTAGTAATTAATCATAGGTTAAGAGGAAGAATAGCTAACAGCTAAACTTCGCCTATGATTAATTGACTTTGTATGTTGCATCATATATTAATATTAAATTTGGGACGGGATGCATGCCATCCGGTTCTCCAATCTACTCCAGTTGTTGTGCTCCTTCCTTTGTTCCTTCCTTGAGAGGTACTCTCACTTTGGAAGTGGAATGCTTCTTTTGGAGGTCCTGCTCCAATTCCTGGACGTGTATTAGGGGTGTCGTCCCGCTAACAAATATCCTTCCTCCATGGTTGATCCCACGAGTAGCTAGGGAAGAAAAGGTCCACCTCCACAGAGCCCCGCATGCAGAGTTGATCGGATGACTCATAATAAAAGATAAACAGGAATGCCAACGGATAAAAGGAAAAACCCACTAAATGAAAATACCAAAGAAATGAAGCTAAATACATAGACAATATCACATATATGTTTAAAAGCTTATTATATTTGTATTTTCATGTGTTTGGCGACAAATTTTGGGGGAATAATAAATAAAGGCTAAAATTAGTGAATTTGTAGCATAATTGAACACGGTCATTCACCATTTATTCAACCTTTCTTTTAGGTCCCAACATTCATTTCATTTTGTATATTATCTATATCTCTTTTTAATAACTTTTTTTGGTTCTATATACAAGAGCCCTTGCAAGGATTTCACTTGTCAAACAAACGAGGACAAGAGGACAGAGTATCAGAATGAGAACAATCCTCCCAAAAGGAGAACGGGTGGCAACCTCAAGTGCCAATCCCTATGCGTTCAACAATGCGCATGCGTATTACTTAATGCAATGTATTAACTTGAAAAATTAACTACTTACGGTATTAGAGGCAATTCTTTACCCTGGTTTGAAAGCCATTTATCACATCGTAAACAAAAAGTAGGTAATTAATGAATACTCATCTAATATACGCGCTGTAGATAGAGGAGTACCCCAGGCTCTGTTCTGGCTCTTCACTTTTCCTAATCTACATACATAAATGATTTACCTTTATCTCAAAACTTAGCTATAAATATTGCGCTTTATGCTGATGATATTAATATTTTAATCACCTCAATTGATATTTCGCCTGCTTTTGAAATTGCAGATTGCCTGTATGGCTCTCCATCAATAACTTACAAATTAATAATGACTAACACTAAATGTATTTTGTTCCCTAATAAACATAAATATAATGTTTGTAACTTTAATTTAAACGGTAGACTGATAGAATTGAATGTATGCTCTAGATTGCCCACCTGACTGATGGTCTAGTGGCTTGCACGCTTGGCTATCAGTCGCGGGGTCGATTGTTATTGGAGTTATTATTGGGGAAGATCTCGAATGAAGTATCCATATTGATAAGCTTTGCTGCGACTTATCACAAATATGTTACGTTCTTTATAATTTTAAAAGACCTAGGAATATTACCTGAGTTATAGGGTATTTTAGTTTCCTAAAATAACGTGGATATACTCCAAGTTTTGGATGCATATTTACAGTTTTAAGTGTGGGTAAAACTCCCGTTTGGACCAAAAGCATCAATTAAATTGTTGTCTTTGATCGTTCAAAAGTTGTTTTTATTCCTTTAATCTCCTCAAATCTTTGGGTTGTTCTGCGTAGATCCGATAGTATAATCGGGGATGTGTTTAGATGAATATTCGTAGGTAAACACATCGCAGGCAAGAAAGCCAATCAATTAATTTTATTGTCACTGAGGTGTTTTAATTCAACTCTGAGTTCAACTTTAATGGTACCAGACCATGTTTTCAGAGTAGTAGTACATTGTACCTTACACAGAGATATAACTCTATAAAATTAGCTGGTCGCTTTAATTTACCAAAGTAAACTGGTATTTACGTTTTACGACAGCACTGTTTACGTGAAGTGTATTTATTGTAGGGATTTGCACTTAGTACATAAAGCCGGAATTGATGGCGGCCGTGTTGTTCTCAGAGGCGATTAAAACATCTTCATTTGTTTAATCTATTCGGGACTATTTGGTCTACCTGCCCTCGTATTTTTATCTGTTAGCCGTTTATTTATTTTGGACGTGCGCCAAAGCTGAAACTTTAACGACTCAAAGGCAAAAAAAAAATACAGTTTAAAGTCGCGGCGTGGTTTCTTATACGGAAAAGAAGAAATCCATTCTAACTTTCCATTTTAAGTTCCGTGTCATCGCGAAGTCGTTTTTTTTCCCTCTCTTTCCCATTCCCCAATCCGTATAGGCTATCATTTTCGAGTATACAACGTTTACTTTCAGTGGCGGCTCGGTGACAATCACGGGCCAAATCCCCCTTCCCTCTCACTCCCTCTCATTTTATTAATTTTACAAATTTTGAAACAGTTTAGCTCAGCTTGCAGTAATTTATTATATACATTTATTGCTAAGAGCCATTATTTCAATCACGATTTAAGGATTAAATATGGCAAATCGAGTTATTTTTTTTATTATATCGATTGTAAGTCTAAAATGAAGTTTAAAACCGAAGATTATTGATCTACGGTTTAAAACCGCGATTGTAATAATGACCCCTAAGTAAAATAAAACCGACACAAAAAATTTAATGTACTTTCATAAATTTAGAAGCCATTTTAAAATGAGAAATACTTTAAGTTCTTATGGGGAATATCTATCTACTTAAATATAAATGCATACATGTGTATTTATGTAACATCTGTTTCGAATTGGAAGAATTCATGTTAGCAAAAACTAACTTCGTAAGTAAAATTGTATCCATTGAAAAATATATCTCAACGTCATGGAACATCTTTAAAAAATAAGGGGTAAAATTATGCCCATTTCATGAATTTATTTATAATTTGCTTCTTATTCTTATTTAATTTAAAGTTGGTGTCTGAATGGCGTAAACATTAAAAATATACATTAATAATGTGTATTAATTTATAAAGACAAGAGGACACAGTCAAAACATTGATAGGAAAATAATAATTACAGATCGATTGGAATAAAAAAAAAAACATAAACACAATTGAGCAAAACTGTAAAGACTTATAGCGAAAATAAATTATTCGTTCGTATACAATATTATATTGCCGGTAATTCAACAAAAAAAAAAAAAATGTGTTAACTAAAGTAGCCGGTAGATGCCGCATATGTATACACGTTCGATATATTTTTTTTATTCTTCTATTTTTGTGATTGAATGTTGTGTGTTTGTGCCTTTAAGGAACCGCGTTTGTGCATGCCGGCGAAATATAAGCAACACTCGATTTTTCGTAAATTGTTGCCTGATGTGTTTTACGTTCTAAAGTAGATATATCATTTGTCCACGCCGACATTTTAGAGAGACGTGAATTTTGTATTACACTGTACATAAAAACATAAATGTTAAATAAAGAATGTAAGAAATATGAGGATCAAATAAAATTTTAAATCATAAATCATAAGGTTAATCGAATACAATTTACGTTTCATGTTAAATACATAGATCGATTTTTGTCAACTCTTTTGTTGTTCTAATTTTTCGTTTCCATAGGCTCAGTTTAATCTAGTTATAATAATATTAACTTACCAAGCATAGAAAAACTAAACATATTGTTCATGTGTACTTTCGATTTCATTAAATGCGCAATACAGCCTTCGCCCATGTTAATTCTCCACCGAGTAAAACGCAAGGAAAACAAGAAACAGACTGCTTTTGGTCGTAACTGCAAATTCATTCGTTTTTTAAGTAAATGTTCCTATTAAATTTTCTTGTTCGTATTTTAGAAACACACGCGCAAATATTTTGAGTTTTTGAAATGTCCAAATTCGGTAAAGGCCATCCTAGTTGTTTCATTTCGAGTTTTCATTCTGGGGAATACGAAGAAAATGATTTATTTATTAGGTTATGGATGCTGTTCATTGCAACATAAAACAACAAACATACACACGCATTCACGGCATAACAGAGGAAAAAAACAATAAACAATAACGACTGCACGCGAGGTTGTTAACCTGGCACTCACTAGCGTCTTTCCCATACTGATGACGCGCTAAGAATGAATCATGACTGATAACTACCGTGTGACTCGATCAACCAACGGATAGCGGGCCAAAATGCGGCTGGCCTCACTTCGATGTAATTTTTGCCTTGTAGGTCGACCTCTTCCGCTAGTTCTCCGCACATACCTCCAAACGTCTGAAATCGGTGGCAATTTATACGTGGCTTCTCACCGCTTGTCTGTATAAATAAATACAAAGCTCGTTTCGTCGCATCAAATCATGGGAATCGCAACGTTCTGCTGTGGTTAGACAACCCGCGTTACCGCTAAGTGTATTTTAAGTTGCATGTTTTTGTTGTTATGATTGCACCGTTCGTTTGATTTCAATTGACCCGGAAATTTTCACAGTAATTTTTGTTTTGTATAAATTTTAGTAAGAGTAAATTGTATGATTTATTTAATTAAGTGTTAAGTTTTTTAAATTATTCCATTCATTAATTTATCCAATGTTCGCTAGTGTTGATTTAATGCGGATTCTATTGAATATTGGCGTATTGTTATACATTTGCATTGTACGATTTTGAGAGAGGGTTTTTGTAAGAAAACCAATTGTGGATATTTGTTAAGGAGTTCCTTGTTCCACTATTAACGTGAGTAGACGTATTTTTGTATATATTTGTTGCCATTTTGTATTTCATTTTGATTTTGTAAATTAAATTTCTTTTATATAGCCAATCAAGGAATTCTTTTTGTGATAATTGTTAATATATTAACGTGTACACGTAGTAGATCAATTATTATTTTTGTTTGGGATGATACATTTTAGTTTATTTTTTCTCATTATACTTTAAAGAGTTAATTTTCCGTTATTCAATTTTACTGTTTCATTTTTTATTTATCTATCAGCTCGTTTGGGTGAGCAGAAGCATTGCTCTTGCTTTTAGTTTTTCAATTTTGTAAATTTCTAGTAATTGTCCACGTTTAGTTTGATTTTAATTTGTTGAAACCACGTGGGGTGAAATTGAAAGATATTGGATTATCTTCCTGAACAAACAAATCTTTTGATTTGCATAGGAAATAGCATTGTCCTATTTTAATTTGGAAGCAAGTACAGTTTTTATTTTAAGCCAGAACCTTCAGTTCAGAGTTTTTTTCTGCACAAGTTGTGATTTGACCCATTTTGAAAAATAAATTTGATTGTTAATTAGTGTCATTGGGTTGAAAATTCTGTTCTTTTATTTTGTATTAAAACCTTTACAATTTTTCAGGTATTTAAGAGGGTCTGATTTCATTCGCTCACAATTTACTTTTCGTGGTTAGATTCAAGTTTTAATTCGCGAGGGTAACTCTGAGGTTAATAGTTCTTTTGCGTTCTTTATAAATTTTATCCGTTGAGCTAGCTAAATTTATTTTTCTTTTTCATTTTAAAAAGAATAATTTTTGTATATTTCATTTAATTCATTCAGTACACAGCAGTTCGTTCTGTACTTGAATGTGTGTGTGTATATGTGTGTACGTGTATTTGTCGGTATTTTTACAGAAAATAAAACCTTTTTAATGATTAATTTGTGTCATGGCCCCATGGCTCTTTAAGAGGAGCCGCCACTGGTTTACTTACGCGCGCGTTTGTTGTGGATGTGTGTACATACAATATAGAAAATATACAGGAGCGAGAGAAAAAAGTTTCAGGTGCGGTAGGACGTTGCGCGAAGGCGGCAGAAACCGAGCGAAATTTGTCAAGGGATTACGATCAATAATCTTTATCCCGGAGCGCCCGTCGGTAGTCGTAAATGTTTCTCTTTTTTTTTTCATTTTCGCCGGGAATTGTGCGACACGCTTACGACACCGCGCCGGAGTACCGCACTCCCGCGTCTATTCCGGTACGTTCCTGCAAATATTTGGAAGACTTGGAAATGCCAACGGAGTGGAGTGGAGAAGGCGAGCCGGCACGTTATGTAAATAAAATAGGATGAATTATGCAACGGGAAGGCTACGAAAAGAACAGGGGAGGAAGAGGAATGAGAAGTGGGGGTAGGGGGAGGATATTTTGACGATTGCAAGATGGGGTGGGTCACTTAATTCGGGTGAACGAGGTTTAAAGGAGCGTAAGGAATAAATAGGGCAATAAAAATTTATACGATTTTCGGATCGGATCTGTGAAAATATTTTCGCGTGCAATAAATTTTATGTGTTGATTTGGTTAAAAAAGGGTTTTGCGTGCTGTGAAAGGGAAAACGTTCCATATGGTACCAAAACTCAAATAAAAGAAAAAATAGAAGGATTGAATTATTTATTGTCCAAAGGGATTTATTTCTCCAAATAAAATTCTCACTGGTGGATTGTTAAATGGAATAGATTTCTGTATCCTGTACACTGAGAGAAATGAAATGATTATTTCAACATTTTTCGTGGTGTCACGAATTTGAGCATTGATTTAATTATATTGCATTTAAGTGAATCATATGCTCCTATTTGAAACAAACATATTTATATTGTTGCACACTTTAGAGTTAATTTAACAAGATTATAGTGTTCAGGCGTAACCAATATTTTATCTTGTTGGTTTAATCCCACAAATTGTCGATTTGACATTTGAAATAGGTGTTCTTTAACCATTTACTGTCGGTGTTAACTCAATGAAATGTAATATTTAATACTATTACATATAGGTGATCGCACATGCGTATAGTCAGTCAGTATCCAACCTCCGTAGCAATAAGACCTATGTTTGTAAGTTTCTGTAATATTAATATTGAATAATAAAGATAATCAAAACCTATCGCGCAGTATATACATATAACATGGCGCGCAGTCAGAATAAAAAACAAAATACAAAAAAAATCAGTGAAAGGAAGAAAAAGTGCAACAAATTATAAAAAGAAAGCGTCAGAAACGAACAAAACAAAATGGAGACTATATCTCAACCCGAGAAGATGAAAATGGAGAGCGACCTAGCAAAAAATTGGAGGCAATTCAAAGAAGATTGGGAATTAGCCGAAATACATGCAGCGACGCTGTTACATTGTATAGGAAAGGAAGTTCGAGAAATTTTAAATAATATTGAAATTACGCTGGAAAACACATCGATCGACAGCCGGATGCAGGAGCAAGACAGAAGATACGTTTCACCCAAGGGCCGCACACGGATGGAAGTTCATAGCAAAGAGGTGTCCGGCAACTTCAAATAAGATCGTTTGTAACGGATTCGAACAATTCTAGAACAGGTCGGTGTACACGTAGTAATTTTACGCATGCGCAAAACAGTTGTCCAGCTTATGGTAAAATATGTGATAAATGTAATCGTAAAAATCATTTTGCCTCTAATTGTTTAAGTAAATCGATTAACATGATAAAAACCAATTCCGTTGAAAATAATGATTTTGGTGGGTAGTATTACGAAATCGGTAAACGCTGATAATGAATTTTGGTTAAATGTTGTTATTAATGTTTTATTATGAAACGTTAAATTGTACTTTCCTTTCAAATGTATGAATAAAACCTTTATAATTTTGTAGTTATGTTATTAGGCCAATATAAGTTTAGTATATGTATAATGCCGTAAATGTTTTTCTTCTATTACCTACTATAGTCTTCCTAATTAGGCAATATGCGTTGCTATCAATGGACTAATTGCTGAATGTGCGGGCGGATTTTTAATTTCATCGATAGATCCATCGATTACAGTATATCTCTGTTTAATACATTTATGATACAGTAATCGATGGATCCATCGATGAAATTAAAAACTCGCCCGATGAGTAACGTGATTTTAAGCAAAATCGAAAATGGTTCTACTAACAAGAAAATCTTTTTCGTATAGCCACCTAAAGGTGTTGAATTACATGCAAATAGTCATTCGATGAATACTACAGGTAGGTTAAATGAAACAATATAAGTTTTGAATCAACATTTTATAGTGCTAAACCAATATTATAAAATTATAGAGACAATTATTACTTCGTGTGTCTACAACAGGTAATGTGTTGGGATAATGTTGTGTATTATTCAATTAGCAGGTAGAAATTGTTAATGGAAAATTAAGTACATTTCAAAGAATCACGCGCAGTCTGTTTCTTATAAATTTATTATTATTCAGTTAACTAACGCAATTTAACATTTTTTTACGTATTGCATTAACACTAAAATATCATTGCTCATATTGAAAAAGAAAAAAGTGTTCAATACACCATTTTATTAGTTAACACAACACTTTTTCTCTCGGTGTATGTATGTAATTGTAATTACTTCCCTAAGGATTATATTTTTTCTTTGCTTAATAAGGAAATAACTGTAATATTTAACAATTTCTTTTTGGATATGCTGCTTCCATTTATTGTATTTAGGTTTAAAACGAAGATCTAACTATCTATTAATTGATGCTATCGTGAAGCAGTGCGATGTATTAAAGAATTTTGTGAGGATCAAGACCTTGTTTTCTTGCTTTTTCCCTTTACACACTACTCACACAGAGTCAAATTATGGATGTTATCAAAATCTACATTACTTATTACCTACGTTTTGGAATTTTATCCACCAAAAAGCCGAAGAGCCGTCAACGATGCCAGAGACTAGTTTGAGGCGAATAAACTTAAAGTAAACGTGGCAAAAACACAACATCTCAACTTTTGTCCCCGCAGCAGTATAACAACCAGCTATAATAAAGTTCCTGGGTATTACTACAGATCAAAGCCTCAAATGGGTGACACATAGAAAGATTGGCCAACAAGACTGTCATCCGCCTATGTCGCCATAAAACGGCTGACGCAAGTAGCAAACCATCAAGCAGCAAGGTAGCATATTTGCCAACTTTCATTCCATCATGTGTTATGTTTTGCGGGATGATCGGTTGAATCGCCAGAATCTTCATTCTGCAAAAAGGCAACAAGATATCTTTGCGGCTTAGTTATGATGGATAGCAATACAACTCATTTCAAAATTGAAAATGCTTACTTGGCGTCTACATTTGTATTGCATACAGTTGCATATGTGCACCAAAATAAAGATACATTTCCTGTAAACAAAGACATTCACCACTTCAACACTAGAATACGCGATGAATTGAGATTGCCTTATCACCGTCTTACTCGCTCCCAACAAGCAGTAAATTATTGGGGAAGCAAATTATATAATAAAGTACCAAAGAATCTTAAAGAGCTTCCAATCCATCATTTTAAAATGAAAATAAAGGAAATGCTTATCAATCAAGAACTATATAACATCGAGGAGTTCCTGGTAAATTAGTGTCCCTCCTTTCATTTGTGGCTTCTTATTTTCTTTGTTTGTTTGTCTAATTTTGTTATAAGCTTGTCATTTACTTTATATTTATTTTGACCATTGTAAATTATACAAAGCTTATAGATCGACTATGTTTTCTGTAATATTTATTATTATTATCATCTAATTTTCATTTATTTGCTTAAGTCTTCTCTCACACCTGTTTTGTTTCTAAAATTTTGCACATTCTACAAAGACGCTACCGATAAACGATTAGAAACTGCCCCTAAAGCTATAGGGTTGAAATTAAATTCGAAATTTTAGCATCGGCTGTGGTGGATAGCTTTAACGATATTCGGCCTATAAGCATACGCTCTATTTTTTCTAAAGTGTTTGAGAGATGTATTGCGAAACAATTGAACAAACTCGTTAATGATAAAGACATTTTACCACACAACCAATCGGGTTTCAGAACGGGATATAGTTGTACTTCGGCCATCCTTAGATGATAGAGTTACAGCGCTGGTTCTGTTGATTTGGGCATTTGATACGTAGCACCAAGATGCTCTGCTTGACCCCTTGGATTATACTGGTTTATCGGTAGAAGCAAGCTCGCTAGAGGGATCATATCTGAGTGGCAGATCTCAAAGGGTTCGAATTAGTTCTGATGTATCCTCGGAACTACGTATTTTATGCGGGGTACCGCAGGGAGGAATACTAAGTCCACTACTTTTCTGTTTATATACTTCGAACCTCCCGCTGAAAATTGAGCATGGCAGTTGTCACCAATATACGGATGACACTCAAACTTACCATTCCTTTGAGTTAATAGAAATGCATTCTGCAGAGAAGCGGATTAATGATGACTTGGAAAACTATGCAAGTATTCTGATCAGCGCCATTTAAAGTATATAATTCATTTTGTTTGCCGACCCAAAGCCAGGAAGGCTGCTTCATCTGGTTTGAATATTCGGCTAGCTTCTTCGCACTTTAAGATCACAGATTACGTTAAAACCTAGATATTCATATAGACTCTGAATTACGATACGCCAAAACAGACGTACCGTTTTGGTAACGTGTGATTACACGTTTATGTGCACTTTAAACGTGCTGTGCTAAAAATTTCTATTACGTATTTAGTTACCGTACTGCTGTGTTACTGAAGGTACTAATGAAAATGTAAAATGAAAATTAAAAATGAAAATTAAATTAGCTAGCTCAACGGATAAAAAAATAAAGGGCGCAAAAGAACAATTAAACTCACAAATTAAAACTTGAATTTAATCATGAAAGTAAAAAGTGGGTGAAAGAAAACTGACTTTCTTTAATTAACCCAAAAAATTGAAAAAGGTTTAATCAAAAATAAAAGAACAGAATTTAGAATGACGTTAAATAACAATCAATAATTTTATTATTTAAAAAAAAAAGAAAAAAAAATTGTTAAATACAATTACGCAGAAAAAAAACCTTGGACAAAAGATCTTGGTCGAAATCAAAACTGCATTGGGATTCTAAATTACAAAAGGACAATGCTAAATCCTTTAACAAAGCAAAAGGTAAGATAGTCTTTTTTTTATAACAAATCAATCCACGTGGTTTCAAAATTAACCAAACTAAATTAATCGTGGAGAATTCAAGTAAATTTACATAAATGAAAACTAAAAGCAAGCACAAAGCTTCTATTCACCCAAACCGAGGTGATAAATTATAAAATACAAATCAGCAAACTAGAAAACGGAAAAATTAAATTCTTAAAATTTTCACGAGAAAAATACAACTTCAAATTTATCTTCCTGCACGAAATAATAAAAGATCTTACATCTAAATTGTGCACACAATAATATAATACCAATTATTATATGGCGAGTTCCTTGATGGATTAAATAATTTCAAAATAAACGAAACAAATCTATAAATCAAATGAAATAACAAAATGGCAGCAATGAAAATAAAATTACATGTACTTACACCGGTATCTTTCAAGGAACTGGCCTCACAGGGTTAAACAATCGCATACATATAAAATTCTACAGCTGCGTGCGCTACGCCTCGCACAATGATCGTAGAAGAAGAAAACTTCTAAGAAGGACATGAGCTACATGAGCAAATATTAACAAATCAAAAAGTGAAATTAATTTAAACAAACTGAACATTTAAATAAATAAATTAAACAATCCAAAACATTAACTAAATCTTATACAAAATAAAACAATTTGAAATTGTGCAAACTCTTGCGAAACATTGATAAAGACTGATCGGAATGAACAAGAAAAAAAAACTGAATTTGCAAAAACCGGGGTGCCAGACCACAGCAGTACGTATGATGCTCATGCTGTTCATATCAATTATCGCCAGAAGAGCCTGTCGTCAATCCACTCTCTGTTGATAACTAAGACTTCAACAAACTTTCTCTTCGTAGATAAATTTCACGTTTATGCTTAGCTACAACGTATTGAACCAGGGAAAAATAACAACATTTCTAATCTATTTAAAAAAAAATACTAATTTTTGGAGATACACAATTTTGATTAAATCACACAAAATGTCATAGAATTTAATACCTTCAAAACACCATAATTGGAAAAGCGCATCACCCAAATTACTATCACCAACTCGTCTGTGTTAATTACATTCAAGGAGTGCCCCGGAAAATGTTAAATTAGCTTTAATTAAGCCGCGATTAATTACCAGTACGCGTTCTGATTTAATTAAGCAGACGACCAGCGTGTTGCGCCGCACTGGCTGGTCTTCCGAATTATCATGGGCGACGAAGCGGTGTTGCCGGTCATTGTGCGTTATTGTCCCTGTGTGTGTTTTTTGACGCTATTTCGTCAGATGTCGCTGATGCCGATGCGGTTTCGTGAGCGCCATTGTTCCGCGTCAATTCGGCGCTATTGTGTCAGTTGACGCAGTTGGGATGATATTATATTCACGTCGTTGCGCGCGATATAATATGATAACGTAATGATTTCAATGGTTTTGTTAAACAACTGGTAATTAATAGTCCTAGATTATGTTTGATTAATGTGGTATTGCGGATATCTTGATTTTATGGAGTAAATTTATTTACGCATCCATATAACACTATAGAAGATGGATTTAGTATTTTCTGAGTTTTTTATTCTTAGTAAATTTGCAAAAAAAAAGGATTGGAAACCAGAAAATCGAAAAAATAACCAAAAGACAAAATGGCGTAGAGACGCTATTATTTTCCGACAAATATCCAATAATGAAAGGCGAAGGATCAAATAATCGTTGAAAATGTCAAATTCTATTGGCTGCAGAAGTATCATGCACTATATAACAAATCAGAAATCGAAACTTTAAAAATACACGAAAATTACTCTTAAAACGTTTACAACATCATCGGTTGATCCAACAATCATTCTTCATTCACTCGATGACAAAATAACAGCGAGAATGAATAACGCCCTTTAAACCCCAACAATAGAAGTATATTGACAATTTTCACGAAGTGATGGCAGTGACCAACAGATGATGCTAAAAATATTTAATTTTTTCTACAATCGTTAGCCAAGATAGACATTTCTACTAGTGGTTGAAAACGCAAAGTTCACGTTTTCCGAAATAGTTTCAAAAAAAAATTGCCTTCGCTGTTATGTCTGGTATCATTTATGTGTTGTGCCACGCTCGATGATTTTGTATGATTTTGCCGTTACATAGGAAAATTTCATTTTGGTGTATTTCAGTTATCCGAATTAATTTTTCCGTAGTTTTGGCAACGGTACAGCCACATTACTCATTAATTTGTTTTTGTTGTATCTTTTGTCGCCACGTGTCTTAATTTCGATTCTTAGTGTACCGTGTTCCTACGCACTGCATATTCATTTTACGCACGATGCAATTCTCATTTGTGCCGCGTGTCTATATAAACCTCCTCCCTGACCTGACTATAGATCGTAGTCGCTCTTCAGAAGTGATACGGCGACAGTTTTGTGCGGTCCCGTAGGCCAATACATTACAGTCGCTCTTCAGGTGTGATACTACGTTAGTTTCTCCGCCCTTGATTGTAGATCGTAATCACCCCTCGGGTGTGACACGGTGCGTCTTCCGTCTGGTATTTGGTTGTAGTTTGTAGTCGCCCTTCGTATGCGGCATGATGCAACCCTCCACACCTCGTTCGATAATAGACTGTAATCGCCTCTTGCACTGTAAAAAAAGTTGCAGTAAAATTACATGTAAAATCGTTGGTAACAAAGTTGCCTACAATTTTACAGGTAAATTTGCTTCATAAGGTAAAATTTCTACCATCTAGTAAATTTTCACATGCTGATGTGTTTTCAAAAATTGTACTGTAAAATTCGTATGTAATATTTGTATGAACTCTATATTACCGAACACTGAAGTAAATTTTCATATGTATTTTATTAAAGAGAGCAAGCAACTTACCCTAATTCTTTTATAGCACTTAATAGGTCATACTGAATCGCTCAACCAGGGATCAAGAATGAACACGCTTACGCGAAACCTACGATTGTTTGTGACGTACATGATATCATTGAGCCAATAATAAGTTGGACAAACGAATAGAATTACCTACGCGCACAGATTAAATAATCCAATAACCAATCACATTGCGGCGTATGAATTTCGTATTTTCCATGATATCTATAGTTTTACCCGAAAATTCAAGTAAAACAAATAAATATAAAGATCCTCATATTTTTACAGCAAAATTAATAGTTCACTAGTAAAATTACTTTTAAAGTGCACTAAATACCCCAAAAAATGTCAATTTTACACTTTAAAGTAAATTTTGAGAGTAAATACAAAATTGTACATGTTTTTTCCTGTATTTTTCCTTTTGAATTTTGTTACATTCTTAAACTTACATGAAAAAGCTATAAATTTTACCGAAATTTTTTTTTCCATGTTAAATATCCTAGAAAGAAAATGTAAAACAAAATTGACATGATTTATTGTGGTAAATTCACAACGTTATTACATGTAATATTCCTGATTTACCATGGCAAAATTACTGTAATTTTTTACAGTGTGGGTGTAACACAGGGTAATCTTCCGCCTCCGGTTCGGTTGTGGTTCGTAGTCGCCTCTCGGGTGTGACACAATGCAACTCTCCACCTCGTTCCATTGCCGACCATAGTCGTCCGGCGGGCGCGACAAAGCGCGTAATCTCGGCATTTTCCTTTTTTCTCTAATCAAACTAATTCGTAGTCGCCCCTAGGGCGTAACACAACGTTAATTTCACGATAATCGAGGTAAAATCCACACCTACAGTAAAGAATTATGAGGTAAGATCGCCTTTTTTTATTTATGCTCGATTTAATCCTCCTCTGTATATTTAATATGTCAATTAGTGCCGATTAAACTCCATATTATAAAGCGATAAGTTTTCGTTTATATCAATTTTTGTATCATACTGGTATTTATATTTAATATATCTTTCCCACAAATTAACTGAAAACTCCATTAAACAACAATTATTTTATTGTAAGGACGATATATATGTATCATGACTTAATATTAAATATACAACAGTGATATATACAATGCATATCATTGTTGTATATTTAATGTTAAATGTGACTTTGCTTTTCTATATTATGTGTATACACTTTTTTGTCTTGCTGTTTTGAGGGATAAAAGCGCAAAACCACCGATTTGTTGCATTGATTTTATTTAAAACTGTATCGTACATGAAAATATGTAATATTGTAGTTCGTAGTCGCCCCTCGGGTGCGGCATTATGCAACCCTCCACACCTCGTTCGATTATAGACTGTAATAATAATCATTTATTAACCCAACAGACAGAATCCAATTACAGGGTCATTACTGCAAATTAATTTAATGATAATACATAGGGAAAACACATACAAAAAAACAATATATTCAAAAATGAAAAATTCAGTAAATCAGATACCAAACAGCTACACTATGCAATGCACACTAAAAAAAAGGAAAACAGAGAAGAAGAAAAAGAAAAAAGGAAAAATAAACTTTAGAGCACCAGAGCGTTGGTGCCGCTCTCACAAATTGTGAATAATTACTGTGAAAGATATCCAGAGCATAGTTATGGTGATTATATAATCTACACATGCTGTATAGTGGAGAATTCTGCAAACGGGAAGTTCTAGAAATGTTATTAATAAATGTGATGGAACCTCCAGAATTAACACGCGGAACGTAAAAATTAATTTTTCCTAATAGTGTTGGATCGTCGGTAAAGCCATGTATTAACTTAAACAAGAAACTTACACTATGTATATGTCTATTGCTAACTAGGGATTTGAATTTAAATCCATTTAACAGAAAATCATAGGGAGTATTAAAATTAGGATAAGTTCCAAATTTAACAAAATATAGATATTTCAGGAATCGCTTTTGTACGGACGGACTTCTAAAATGTTAATGTGTATATACCTAATAAGAGGGAGACCATACGATACAACAGTACTCAAGCTTACTCCGGATTAATGCATTATACTATGCTACAATACTTTGTAAGTTTCGAAAGTCTCTACAGGTAATCGCCCCTCGGGCGTGACACTGGGTAACCTTCCGCTTCGTATTCGGTTGTAGTTCGTAGTCGCCTCTCCGGTGTGACACAGCGTAACCCTCCGTCCCTCACTCGTTACAATTTGAGTTTTCTCTACTGCTGTATTCTTTGAATCTAGATCCGATCACATATTCGCTTTTGTCCATTCATTCGCTATGCTTCGGTTAATCCTTTCGATTTTCTTAAATATATAAGATTTTTCCCGCAATTCCCTTTTTGTTTAAAAAAGACTTATTAATAGGCACAATCCATGTGCATTCTGACTCCATTCGTTTTATTTAATGCTAGCTTCCTCTATGAAGAACCATGCAAGAAGAACGAAAAAAATCCTATCAAATTGAAAATATCATTCCCCCAGCAAAACGCCATCAATCCAAATCCACATATAAAACAACTTTTCTTTTTATTTTGGCCGTTCCGCTCGGTAAGTTGAATAAATCGGAATCCGGCAACGAATCCGTTTATTCCCTCCCGCCGGCGGATTCCGCGAAACAAGCCGTAGGAGACAGATAGACAGACACATAACCTCAATTTATTTTAATGGCCTACCCGGCCGAAGTCAGAGACGCCGCGCACACGTACGCACGCACACAACACCGTCTTTTACCATTGCCAAAACCCGGATAATCCGTCTCGACCTAATACTGCGGAAATACCGTTATGAAAGGGGTGGATGGTGCACGGAATCTTTAGAGGAATATACTCTACAGGGGATGATAATAATTAGAGACGCCTCGTCTCGGCCCAGATAGGCTAGGAGAGCCAGACGAATTGTCGCCGTTCTAGATTTTCTGGGTCGTCCTTTTTGTTCATTCTTCAGATCTAAATACGGTTGGGAAACTAGCAGCGTGGGGAGGAAATGGAAAGAGATAGAGTAGGCGTTTGGAAAGATTAATTTGAAATTAATATACCGCAATCTGACTCGCATACCCTAGTAGAGGGTGAGGGATGATGCTTCGAAGAATGCTGTGATAATCTTAAGGCGTATTTTATCCTTTTCTTGTGGCTTGGTTTGTGCGTGAGTGTTCTCTGTCATCCCCGTAGGTGGGTTTGAAGAGTGTTAGCCGTTCCCACGAACGACTTTTTGTAAATTTCCATGTCTCAAAAGTTAAGGTATACAGGCCGGAATCGAAACGAAACTAGACGAATGTGTGTCTTAAGAACGAATGTAATATGCTTTAAGGGGAGGTTTACATATATATATCGGAAAAGTCCAAAAACTTTGAGCTTTTTTTTTCAGACAAAGGAGCAGATATACGAAATACGGCTTTTTCTTAATAAATATATTAAAACTTGAACATTAAAAAAAATATATTTTTTTTTTATGACAAGACCACTATAACGTTCGCTATTTGTATCTAGTAGCAATATGCACAGAAAACACGGTCAAAACTGCGTAAACTCTAGCATACGCAAAAGTGATCTGAAATTGAAAATAAAAGAAGAGGTAGAAATATATTTAAATTTGTTGAGGTTATACCTAAATTTTACCAAATAAGTCGAAAGCAAACAATGTGGCAGATACCTGACTTTGATTTGATTATTTTCTATTTCCTTTTTGTGTGTATGACTGGATATAAAAATGTGGAATTGCAATTTTTAGTATATTATAGGTATAACCTCCAATAAAAACTATTTACATTAAGAAAACAAAAGAATTAAGTTGATATATTGAACACTTGAAGAACTAGAACTTACGCAGATTTGAAAAATCGTGTTTTCGAGAAAACGTGTTTCAAAGTTTCGCAGCAAAAATGTTTACAAATAGTTCAACATACACTTAGTCAACTATTCCAGCACTATACATTAATCCTTCTTCTTCTTCATACTTCTGCATTTGCAAAATTTGTTGCTTCCTTTTAGACAGCACAGCGAGTTTTGCAGCGCTGGACATACTCTGCTCTGCTGTTGTATGCGCTGACGATCAGAATTGATGACGAAATTTTTGGTATCAAGTCCTACTGCAATTCCCACCGCATTCATTATTTGTATTACAGAAAAGTAACCTTCATTGAATAAATTGGCGCAATGTAGGTAGCAAGTTAATTGTTTATGGGTCGCAGTGTAAGTCTTTTGGAGCTAGTTTCTAACACACATGAAACTAACCGAGTCGTTTCAGTTTTTGACAATTTTTCCAATGCATCTTTGCAATAAATCACTCTAGAAAAAAATTCATAAATCGGCCTAATAGCATCTTGATTTTTTTTTTTTGCAAAAGAGGGTCATGTATGAATCAAGCAAGCTCAACCTTAGCTTCTGCAACGCGCCACTTACACAGGCTGTGTACACCTTTTGGACAATAAATGTGTCGTGGATTCTCGTTTTATGTTGTATTATAAATAGCTACTCTGTCGTTTATTTGTGATCTCAACTGTAGTGGCATTTCTAATCATTAAAGACAACTATACATACACTAACAAACAATAAGTATGATATTTCGACCCGAGTAGCCCCGAGTCGAATATAGTATTACATCTAATATGCTCCGTTTGTGTTCGGTACACCCGCTCTTTTAATAAGCCGTAGCGGCTTAAACAATGCCAATATTACGAAACCGCTTTAACCATGTATGTTATATATTTGGAGCTTTCAAAAAATGCAAAAAACCAAAAATAGATTTTTCCAGTCAAATACATGTAAACATCCCCTTAAGCAAAAATAAATCGTATAACGAAAATAATTTTTACTATGAAATATTTTTTTCTAGTTAAATGATAATAAGTGTTTTTGTACCATATAATTTAATAAATAATTGAAGATTTCAAGGAAATCCATATATATTGCTTGAAATCAAACTGATTAAGGTATTACAACAAAGAAGAAGTAACTCGTTTAGAATTCATTTGAAATACTTATCATTCTGCATTCTAATTAATAATTTCGATATAATAATAATAATAATAATTTATTTTCCTTTTTTCTTGCACAAGAGATACATAAATGCAAAGTAGTGTAGTACAAAGAAAGAAAAAGAAAAAGCAGGATGTGAATCAAGCACAAAGAGTACTTGATCTTCCTTCACACCCAGAGCAAAAGGAGAATATTGCAAAGATTCATACTTGCCTAGACTAACCTAAAATTAGATTCCGTGCATAAATATATTATATGTATTCAGGAGGGATGTTAATTAATTGGGTGTTAATGAACATTTAAGAAAAATAAAGAAAGAATAAGCAATCACTTGCTGCAAATAAGCCCTGCAATATCTCTTAAAAGCAAGCCCAAACACATTATTGATGAAAACTAAATTATTACAAATCATCCCAACCCCGTGCTCCACCTAAAAGGTACTACACGAGGCTACCTATTCTAATTACTACATGGATTCCATAACAATTGAAAATTTCCTACTCTAGCTAAATAGGTTCCCTATGATTCTTAATAACAAAAATATAATGACAGTAAGCCTCGCGACCATATGAATACTACTTTTAATTTTGTGAAATGTGATTAGTTCACATAATAGCGAGTCTACTGTAAATCGATCAGCTATCAGTTATTATTAAATGTGCCCATAGAACGACTTTCATTATCTCCCAGCATTCGCCAAGGACACTGATTATATATAATATACTTATATAAAATCAATGGCCACGGAGTAAGGGAAAACCATGGCAAAAACCTTACTCTGGGAGGATCTGGGAAGAAGTGCCACACCTCATTACTGATAGCCGCAAATTATTATTATCCTTTTGAGTGTTAAAGAAGCGGCTTTCGCGTTTTCTTAAATTCCGATTGCCTTGCCGACCTCGCGTAGCTGCTCCCTTTTTCACACATTGGAAGTTGAAACAGGAAAGAAGTAATGACCTAAAAGCAAACAAAACAATAGAAGTCCCTATTCTAATACTTAACAATAACTTAATCCTAATTATTCTAACCAAGTTCTTGTACTTCACACTAATTCCACTAATCACTAAAAGGCATAAAATATTCATTCATAAACACGTGCCACCGTACTAACTATCTAAATATCACCCCGTAACCTATCTAGTTCCTTAGCAACATTACTAAAAATTTCCCACCATTCGACCGACTATTATCTCTAAATATCTGTTTCGCATCGCGGCCAATTTAACCCCCAAGCTAATGCCCTAACTTCCGTACGCGACCACCACTCATCAGTGAGTGGACATTCATATAAGACATGCCCCGCTGTATCTACCCCATCACATTCACAAAGAGAATCATTAACCCTCCCAGTTCTACATAAATAAGATTTAAAATTACCGTGAACTGTTATTATATTCTACCACCTACGATAAATTAACCTTCATTTCCCTAAAACGTGTAACGCGAAAACGTCCGCTTTTGAAGGGACGTTCACAAACGTAGTGCATAAACCTACATCAGTGCGAAAGGAAATGCGATTATATAAAAAGACAGGCTGTTTTTATAAAATAATTTTATGAAACAAGCAAGGCATTCGCAGATACCTTCGCTCCTTCATAGTGAGCTAGCTCACCTCTACCAATTTCTGGGAAATATGGTCGTATTTTCTTATGCCAAAAATGCCAAGCATGAATTTTGTACTTTTTGAATTCGATTACTTGTATTGATGGTAAAACATGGATAAAGTTCCTGACAAAATGAAAAATTGGATAAACCCAACGAAACGCAAAGATTTATTTTTGTAGAAATTGATAATTCATGACGGTAAGGATAGATTAATTTTAAATTAAAGTACGCAGATGCAATACATCTCTGAATGTGAGTTTCAAATCTAAACTGAGTATCTAGCATAAGACAGAGATTTCTATGCTCCCTCTGGATTGGCAAGATGGAGTCATTAATACGAAATCTTGCAGTTTAAGCGAATGAAGATACGTAGTTATTATTGCCAAAAACTAAAATGTCTGACTTGGAAGGATTGATCTTTAAAGAAGATTGTGAGGCAATAGAGGCAATTGAAGTCAATTAGTGTTAACTGTAGTTAACGCGGAGTCTTGTTCTGCTCAAGAAAAAGAAGTCATCCGCATACATGTGCATTTTACAAAAAGAAATACTTATTAAAAAAATGGTGAATAGAAGTGGTCCCAAAATGGAACTTTGGGAAACACCCCGGAAAATAGGTTCAGCCGGAGAGATATCTTCATCAATCTGTACAAACTGCAGACCCACTCAAATAATACAAAAATCTCAACTGCTGAGTGAGACGGCCCGATATAATTTAAAATAGATAATAATAACGCATTGTGAAGAGAGTCAAATGCCTTGCTGAAACCAAGCAGGGCCAAATCCCAAGACAGGCAGCATACCACGATCTGTTGCTGTCATGAGGTCATCAAAAACAATAAGCAAAGCTGTAGGGCAGGTATGTCCAGACCGAAATCCTGACTGGATAACAGGAAGGATGTTCATTCATTCATTCATTCAAGTTAGGGTGGGCACTTGATGTCCGGGCACTTGAGCTAGGTGCTCATTGTACCATCCCTATTGATTCTCTTATTTCCACTCGAGCAGCTTGATGTTCTCTATAAAGCCCAGTATCTTGCCCAGTGGAAACTTGAGGACCTTCGAGGGCTCCTATAGATCTCTCCCGAAGTACTTCTGCCTAAGTACCTTAAGTTCCTCACATGTGCAGATTACATTGATTATATATAATATACTTGTATAAAATCAATGGCCACGGAGTAAAGGAAAACCTTGGCAAAAATCTTACTCTGGGAGGATCTGGGAAGAAGTCTCAGACCTCATTACTGATAGCCAGGCCGAAATCCTGACTGGATAACAGGAAGGATGTTGTATTTTTTTAAGTATACTCTCAGTTGCCGTTCCATAACTTGTTCAATTATTTTAGATAGCACAGGCAAGATACTAATGGGACGAAGATCCCATGAATTATGAAAGCATCAGATCATTCTCTTTTCCTTCTAGGTATCTTTAATTTCCTTATCAAAGTTGGCAATTATAAAAAGTAAAATTCAAAATTCTAAATATAATAGTAGCTTTTCGCTTTAACTCTTTTTATATTCTATTTATCCATCCCACATATTCATAATTTGCCAAATTAAATTGTGAACTACCTAACAGTCGTTTCGTCCATTTGCCCTTCCGAATACGTCCCTGGGTTCAATAACGTCGACCTCTCCCGTTCTCTCAAACTATTCCCATCTCCTCCTCTCTGTCTAGACATTCTTGAGACTATCTTCGCTCCTTATCTTCGGCATCCGCGTTCTCTCTTCACTTCGCGATCGACCGACCGCATAGCGGAAAACAGGTAAGTGCATACTTCGAATTGTTAGTCTACGGACGCGGCAGAAGCACGATAACGAAACTAGACGAAAGAAAAGGAGCAGAAGAACAATTTAAACGGCCCGGAGAGGAAGAGAGGAGTTGCGATGGAGGAGGAAAGGAATAGTGGACTCCTCCATCCTGGTGCGAGCTTATTTTTAACTCTAGATATCGTCCCGGTCTCGTTGTGTCTCTGTGTGCACAGTTTTTACCCGGTTGACACGGCAGAAGAATACACGGACAAACTAACAGATTTGTTTGTGGACGGAGCCGACAGTCTCGTCTGTACTGTTTGTGTAACAATTTAAAATAAGTAGATTTCCTAGGGTGGGTACTGATATCCACATGTATCTTATATACAGGGTGATTCTCAATATATGCGACAAACTTTAAGAGCTGATTCCTGAGGTTATTTTGATCATAAAAGTTCGTATGAGTATATGTCCGAAACGATTTGGTTTAAAAGTTATTGAATGTTTAATAATAAATTATGAACTATGACTAACTAGATAGAAATTATCGGAAGCAGGAGATTATCATCATGTCTGATAGTCAAGCAGCCATCTGGGAATGCCTAGGGAAATTAAATGAGCTCGGCAAAAGACATAAAGTAACCATCCTGTGGGATCCGGGTCACACAGGAGTGGAAAGAAACGAAATAACGGATAACCTTGCAAAAAATGGGCTGGAATGCCTTTTATAGGGCCTGGACCCTTTTGCGGGTTAAGTAGCAGTACAATACTGAAGAAACTAAAAACAGAAATGGAGCAGAAAAAATCCAGTTACTGGGGGAATCTCCAGGGAATGAGGCAAAGTAAAATTCTTCGGGGAACTTATAACCAGAAGAGGTTTACAGAATGCATCAACCTGAGTAAGAACAATGTTCACATATTAACAGAAATACTTTCAGACCACTGTAAACTGAAAGAATACCTGAGTAGGCTTGGATTAGCGAAGGAACCTGAATGTAGATTTTGTGGGGAACAGGATGAAACACCCATCCACCTCCTCTCAAACTGTGTAGCACTGTGCAACTCGAGGGCACTGCACCTGGAGCTGTGAAATCGAAGAGGGAGACTTACCTAGTTGCTGGGCCCCCTGACATTCTAACACTTTCTGAAAGAAATAGGATTGGAAGACCAGCTGTAAAGCAGCAAGAATAGGGGACATAATGGATCTTTTAGGTCGCAGTGTAACACCACCCTGCTACCTACATACATACATGACCAACACGATATAATATCACAGTTGGTTCTTCAAAAACTATTGTGAGGGAATTGTTTATTTGTCATTTCAATATTTGTCAGAGTTATTATTCAGTTTATTGCCAGTTTCTGTTTTCTAAAATGAATTACACGAATGCTGAGATGTGTGATATGCATTTCGTTTACGGTCTTGCCAATGGAAATTCGAGTGCTCCTAAACATCTTTATAAAGAACGATACCCGAACCGTATCATCCCGCATCATTCAATATTTGCCCGTCTTCACCAACGTCTTAATGAAACGGGAAATTTTAAAAAACGGACGACTGATAACGGGCACCCATCTACAGTGAGAACTCCACAAGTCGAAGAAATGGTACTAAATGAAATTGAGGAACATCCTACTACAAGCACTAGAAAAATTGCGTTTGCTTTAAACATTAGTCAGGGCCACAGTTTGGAGAATATTGAAAGATCAACTGTGTTTATCCATATCACATTCAATGGGTGTAGGCACTTTTGCCGGCAGATTTTCCGCAAAGAGTGGCTTTTTGTCAATGGATGAAACACAAAATCGCACAAAATCCTAACTATTTGGCTCAAATATTTTTCACCGACGAGGCTACTACCGTCTCAAGAAGCGCGATTATTAATTTTCATAATAATCACATATGGGCCGAAGAAAATCCGCACGAACTAGTGAATGCCCATCATCAACATCAATTCTCTGTCAATGTGTGGGCCGGAATTGTTGGAGATCACTTGATAGGTCCACATTTTTACCGATGCGGTTAAATGGCGAGGTATACCGCAATTTTCTTGAAGAGGAGCTACCACTACTGCTGGAGAAGTTCCGTTGCAATTAAGATTACAAATGTATTTTATGCATGACGGTGCTCCAGCGTATTTAGTTTAGTTGCTCGCGAGTTTTGGACAATACGTATCCAGATCGTGGATAGACGGGGAGGTCCACAACCGTGGCCTCTTCGGTCTCCAGACTTAAATTCTTTGGACTTTTTTCTCTGGAGTCACCCTAAATCATTAGTTTATACGACTCCCATTGAAAATGTCGATGAACTGAGAAATCGTATTATCGCAGCTTTTCAAACAATTCGAAATACCCCTGGTATTTTAGAACGGACTCGCCAGTCAATACGACGGAGGATAGAAGCTTGTATTGCAGTGGGGGCGGTCATTTTCAACATTAGTATAAGTTAATTTTGTTTTACTAATTATTTTGTTAATTTATAATAAAAGACATTAATTATGTTAACTTACTATTAAACATTGTACAACTTTAGAACTAAGGATTTTGACATATGTTCTTCTGAACTTTTATGATCAAAATAACCCCAGGAATCAGCGCTTAAAGTTTGTCGCATATATTGAGAATCACCCTGTATATATAGCACAGGATACAGTATTCACCTCTGTAATCTGGTTTCAATTTTTCATCAAAAATGATTCACAGACCTGTTGCTTTAAATTGCCCGAAGAAGGCTTGCATGTCTGCAAGAACTTGCTCTGATTTTATCAGATGTACTTGGGTACCATCTTTCACGAGCTCCTGAATAAAATGAATCTAAATCCCTTTTACGCAATTGATTTCGTTCATAAATATCTTTTGCATATACAAATAGTAATACAAAGAACATGCAAAGAACTATTCAAAACAACAACAGCACAGAGCCATTAACGCCTCTAGGAAACTATAATTAAAACAATAAATTGTCCAGTAACTAACTACAACTATTATTATCCCTTGACATGTTTGACATTTTCAACTAAAGCAATTAAACAACAAGCGATCGTAAGAAAATACCATATAGGTCACGCGTTCTCGCTTGGAATTCTTAACATGCAGCATATGTAACAACAATTCTTAAGCACCAAGCAGAACGTAGCAGCGCGAACAGCTAAAATATAATACCCTCATAAACTCACTCGTATCCATTTTTTTTTTTTTATGAAAAACGAAGCTATCGATTACGACCCAATTTATTATTCTCAAGTCCATTTGCTCTTGTTGTTTCTATTCTGTTTGTAATATAGTAAGCATTCCCGTATGATTGAAGCGAGAGAAAACGCTAAGGTGTGTATGTACCCATGTACTACTGACAACGTGTTTACTGTTACGGTAAGTTATACTGCCTTACTGTATTTTTTTAATGACCGTTAATTATTTTCCGAGGCATTTTCATTTGCACACTGGACTATTAATTAAATTGTAAAGCGATTACCTCGTGGGCATTAAAGCGTTGTATCTTTTGTGACATCTCAATTAATTTCTTCAAGTTGTGCATGTACATATATAAGTATTTTGATATCCGAGTTTCAACATATTATGTAGGCATATTACAATTGTGAGCATTAATTATACAATTGACGTTTACAACTGCCTTGAATTCAAAAGAATTGGTTTGGTAATGCGATTTCCTTAAGACCAATCAAGAGTGTATAATCACAGTCATGTCGAATTCATGTGCTATTCTATAATTAACTATACGAGAATGTCGCTGTTTGAATAGTCGTTTCTATTAATATTGCGTTGTACAAAAATGTATTTACGATGACATACATAAACATTTATGGTTAGTCAATGAATTTAACATTAATCCCATTCAGAGCCAGCTACAAATATTTAAGGGTAGAGCAAGTTAGTCTGTGACAAAAAGTCGCTCATATCTCAAAATCTATTAAGGCTAGGTATATAGGGAATGCTGATATAAGATGATAGGGAATGATATTTACTTCTTAATTTCGAATTAAAATACAGGGTGTTCTATTTAAAAAAAAAAAATGAGTTTTCTGAACTTGAAAATATAAAAAAAATTTCTCAACACCCTGTATGTTAGAATTCGAAGTGTGTCTACTATTTCTTAGAGTTATATCTACATTCATAACATAGCAAATTTGGGATCTCTACTTGCTAGTGATGTATAAAACTGCTTTTTTACGATAGCAACTACAACTCCTTCTGCTTCTTTTGATTAGCAGTTTAAAATAACAGTTTTCCTTAAATAGCGGTATACGTTAAACAGATAAACTGTTTCTACAATTTTGCACACCGCCCCACTGCTACAAAATAACAGTTTGCTTTGTAGCAACCCATCACTACTACTTACAGCATTAACCCAGATATTAATTTCTGAATGATGCAATGATAAAAAAAAGAAAAACTTAAATAACTCAAAAACGGCAACATAGGTATGGGAAATCGTCATTATGTCATTTAAACTGTTAACGCGAGCTGTCGGCAGTATTTTAAAAATTATTAACCTGCGTGAGGTTAGAAAATACATCATTACTAAATGAAAAGTGTTTCTCTTGGGTTGAAAAGAATCGCTTCATTTTTTGGGTGGAAAGTGACGTTTCCGTCAATAATCAAAAACATCAAATGTCAATTCAATGTTTAAGTAGGTATTTAGTTATTAGTAATGTTAATTTGACAAATAATTGCTAAAAATTAGTATTACATTGTTGCAGGTACGTTATTTTATTAAAAAAAAATACCTTTTATGTATGATTTTTGACAAATAAAGGGTCAGAACTAGGGTAGCTATGGATGTAGTATCTTGTCAATATGTTCCTTTTTCCGAAAAATAATGTATAAAAATTTAATACAAACCGCTGAAACTTTGTTTCTGAACATTAGACCCTATATTTAAATTGATTCTTGCCTACACAGATATGCATTTCCGAAACGCACTCCAAAAAGGTGGTTATTTCACGCGATTAAAATTTGCCATAAATAAGTAATATATATATTATACTGAAATAGATGTTAAAGTCCTATATTACTGATGTCGGCATTAGCAAATACACAATTCTATGGACTTCAACGCTTGCGGCGTCCGTCCGCCTGTACTATAACTAATGGAGACTGACGTATTTATGGTCGTAGAATCCAAAAATTAATAAAAAATTAGATCATTCTATTTAAAATAACAAGCTTGACGTCCACATTTTGGTTAAAGTATTACACATTTATAGTTCCAATCGAACAGATAATGGTGACACAATCTCAAATATAAGTAAATAATAAAACATTATAAACTTTTAATGAACCGCTTACGTGGAATAGTCTGTAATGTTAACAGCTGGTCTTCTTTGGAGCAGAATATAAGTTTTGTTATTGTTCATATTTCGTTTACGTTATAAAACGGTGTCATACCATCTATTGTTCATCATTATATCAAAATGGCTTCGACACCAATTCTCTACTTTTAGTAAATGCCAATAAACTAATCTATTTTATTTTCTCAATATTAGGTGGGCTCTTATTATTTTCTAAGTATAATACAAATTTGTTTAAACGTTTATTTCTGCAATTATGTAAGCAAAATCCTGAGATATTAACAGGGTGTCTAATTTTTTTTTTCGATATTAGATGTGGATGCACTAAGATAATGCAGCTACTTGCCACAAAATTATTTCTTACAGAAATCAGCCCCTGTTTTCGGGTAATATGAAGAATAGTCCGGGTGCTCTGAACATCGTAATTTTGGGCTGTATGTGTGTAGAATGCCTCCAGAATCACGTTAGAGCGTTTATTTTTCGTCGAAGACTACGTCTTCCACATTTTTTCTTTAAAAAGAGATGTGATTTTTAGGTTATGTCACCACAGAAAACATCAACATAAAATCATTGAAAATGAACGCATGTATCAACCAATAATCCTTGTAACGAGTACTAAATTGTTTCAATTAACTTATTTTCTTGAAATAACATTATTTTATGCATTATTTTTGCCAAAAAAATGTATACGTTTGTATTCGCGGTGAACTGCTGCTTTGGTTACGAGCTTTTTCTTTATGTTGGCACGTTGGTAACGAAACTAATACATAAAAAGGTGTTATTTCAACAAAATAAGTTAGTTGAAACGATTAATACTAGGTTACAACCGTTATTGGTATACTAATAAATATCTTTTTTATTCAAGATATCGACGTGTTTTCTGTGATAACATAACCTGAAAATTGCACATTTTTTTAAGAAAAAAAGTGTGGAAGACGTGGTTTCCGACAAAAAATAAGCACTCTAACGTCATTTTGGAGTCATTCTTTATCAATACAGCCAGAAATTACGATCTTCAGAGCACCCGAGCTATTCTTCATATTTTTCCTGTTTTCTCACTACAAATACTACATAATAAACTTACAAAAAAAAGAACCTTTCTGCCTTCACGTGAAAGCGGTTACAATGAAAACACATCAACCCCGTTGAAACAGTATCCCCCTTTTACGAACTAAGTAGTAAATAATCACCCCCGTTTTACGACTAAAAATCTCAATGCTTGCTACCGACCGACAGTTGATGGATACAATTTAATATCTCGCAACACTCGGTGGCGTGTTATGAGTGCGCGGCAAAAAAGAGGATGCATTAATCAGGATAGGGAACGGAGCGACACATGTTCTTAGTGTGTGAAGAGTACACAAAATAAATAAGTCCGTGACAAACTAGTAATTACGATACATATTTCGGTTGTTTGACAGATAAACACCCATATATTATGCAGTATCTTTTCGGTGACACCGTGTTTATTTCTCGTTTTTTGTATGCGCGCCGTGTAAGAGCGGGATTAAAGGGTTTATGTGTTTATTTTATTATAAAAAGGAGGAGAGAGAGAACAGACCGTACACGTATATGGGGAGCTTTTGGACGTGTGAATGTTTAAACTAACCGAAAAGGTGGCGCAGAGCTTCTTATGGAAGGTTATGTGCTTTGTACGTTGTCAGTAAGCACAATTCAAAGTGACACAAGTTGTGATCGTATGTATACGTGGTGCTGCTTATACGCACAGTGCTATTATAGAAAATTATACAGTGTGTCTCCGGATGGAGTGGATAGGAGAAAAGAGAATCATTACTGATTTTACTACACAAAGCTATTCTTTATAAAAAGTTTAACGTTTGACAGTTCAATATAATACAATGACGACATTGTCATTTTAATCTTATCCATCCTTGGATAGATAAGATTAAATTATGTATCATTAAGTACCTCCATTAAATTCAAGATAACACGTTATCCTAATGGAGCTCATCGGAGAAGGTTCGCCTGCAATGACCCCAAAACCTTTCTACTTACGTGGTTTTCGCATTTACTCATCTTTTAACTATTACAAGTAAAATCTGCCTGATGAATGTTTGCTAAAATCAAAACCCGTCGCAGAAGATTGTAATAAATTAATTAGGAAGTGCTACATGTTGTATACGTCTGAGAATCATTTTAGCTTAAAATTAGTCATTGAATACGAATTATTTTGGATACATTGGCGGCCAGTCTGTATTTGGAATAAATATAGTACTGTGTTTTTCAGAAAAAAATGCGCGAAATTTTTAATTTCTAACTTCAGCAAAAATAAGATATTCTAACTATTTCCATATATAATTCTATTTAATGTCCAATATTTTAATTAATTTTATACAGCGTGTGTCACGGAACCTGTCCATTAAAAGTGTTTGACTTTGCAATGATATCTAGATTTTGAAACTTTGGGGGTAAGTATAGTAGGCTATCATCTCTTTAGAAAAAACAATTGCATTTATGTTGCACTTCCGGTTCCATGAAAAGTCATGACTAGCTTTAATATTTTAAATAGAAACCTATATTTTTTAGTGCATTTTTAGAATCTGCTACACATTTTAAAGCCAATTTAAAACATTTTTTAACAATATTTATGTTAACATATGTTATCTAACACAACATGAAACGAAAAAAAAATTGCAGTTATAAATCGATGATCCCTCTTATAAGGTTTGGAAAAATTGTCCGAAATCTAATCCGATCCAATCCGACTTTCGGTTACCCTTGCAAACCTCGTGAGCGTTGCCGGTCGGGTAATCTTCGGCTTGTGGGACGGCCGCTCTCCAGCGGGAATAACATCAAAAACGCCGAATCAAATTCCGGTAAATAACCGTCCATTTAGCGTTCTAAAACCGCCTATCCGCCATCCGTGGCTTCAGTTCGCCAGATCTCCTTCCTTTTTTTCCTTTCCTTCTCCTATGGACACCCAAATCTACTCTTCGGAATTAAGCAGTCTCTTTTGGAGCAAGATTCTTTATTTATAACTCCGGCGCTGTGAGGCACTTTCGCCCTTCGGCGTCTGGATTCTTATTCTGGACGCGTAGAATTTTCTACTTCTCCAGCTTTGGAGGTCTTCGAGAAACGGATAAAATATTAATAAAGTTACGCGGTGCGTGTTATTCCTTTGTTCGTGTTACCCTCTGACCTTTTCGTCGAATTTTTTTTTGTATTTTGCTTGGTTTGTCCAGTGAAAAGAGATTAATTTTTAAATAAATGCCTTGTTTGCTTTGCGCAAAAAAAACAATATCAAATGTACATCCCAATGTAGAAAGTATTTAAACATTGTACTATTTATCAAGAAACTTTACACTCTACTGGTTACAATATAGAGTAAGATTTAAAATAACACTTACCCCAACACTGAGAAAAAAAATTCTTCGTCATCAATTCAAATAAATTGTGATATTATTTTAAATAATGATAAAGAAATATTGCTTAGGCCCTAAAAAAAATATTAGAAACAAATAATGGTTTAACAAGCATGTTTCTTCCTTATGAAAACAGCTTTGGCTTGAATACAATCGATATTATCCGCAAAGTAAAATTACTTTGTTTAAATAGTGAAGCATGTTCGGTCGAATAACTATCATTATTACTCTAATAATGAATATTTAGTAAATTAGAAACCTAATTTATTTAAGTATCAGACAAGTTTGGATGCGTATTCTGAGTTAACTAAATCTGAGAGTCTCTAATTAAATAAAATAGATGATTATTAGGTATTTAAATAAGAATATATTCTTTATACGATTCGTGTGATTTTTGCAACGATATATTAAATGTACATTTTAGAGCTTCAATTCTTGACCATGTATATAATATTTAATTTCTTTTTCTCTTGGTTTTTAGGTCGTAAATATTGAAAACATGAATGAGTACTACGACGTTTCGCTTTATTGCAAAGCTTTTTCAAGTATATAAATATAAGCGTAAAAAGTGTAAATTATAAATAAAATGTTTTTGTTTAATAAATGACAAATGTTTTGTTTTTGCCATTTTTTTATGTACAATTTGTTTTGCTAGGTCTAATGGTGTATTTGTGTATAGCGATACTACATCTAAGGATATCATTTTGAAATTTGGTTTTAATTTAATGTTGTCTATAAATTCTTTGAATTGCCAGGAATCTTTTATATAGTGATTATTTTTGAACGCGATATTTTTAAGGCAATTTGTCATTTATTAAACAAAAAACATTTATTTTATATTTACACTTTTTACACTTATATTTATATATTTGAAAAAGCTTTGCAATAAAGCGAAACGTCGTAGTACTCATTCATGTTTTCAATATTTACGACCTAAAAACCAAGAGAAAAAGAAATTAAATATTAAATGTACATTTTCCAATTTTAAACAATCCCAGAAGGGGCTTTGGGGACGCGCTCTTTAGGTAGAAGGTCACTGATTACTAGAGATAGTGATTCTTGTTGGCACCCAGTGGCGCAGATAGTACATAATCTGGCGGCATTATGTATATATTATACGTATATGTATATAAAACGATTCACACACTTTGCCTGGGGAGTATAGACTAATATTTCACATAAAAAGGATTCTTCGAATCAAAGAAATATTTTTTTCCTATTTCCTTCAGTTAATATTTAGTTAAAACTGTTTCTCACCGCCTACTATTAATTGAATACTAATTGAAAACTACATTTTCTGAAAACCGCTTATTCTAAAAGAAGGGAAGAAGAGATAGGTACGTCATATAGTGTAAAAATACACAGGCGTTCCATTTGAAAAAAAAAAAATTAATACTATGAAGTTACCCCAAATCAACTAGATTATGGACAGCCTGTATAATTTTATTTACTTTTTATTCCTTCGTTAAATAGTAGAGGATTCATACCCTCCGCAGTCAACATAAAAGCTCTCTTTCTTTTACTGTGTTATACGCATTTACAGCATCATTAAATTAAAAAACTTTGAAATAATACTTAGAGTCAGCGCCATTGTATCGATAATATATGAACATGGTAGGTGTGTACATTAATAAGCATATGTAGGTATTTACTAGTTATTAGTTTTCAGTAGGTAATACCAGCAAATTATTATACTGATTGAAATTATATGAGTAACCAACGCCGACTAGATACCAGGGCCAGACATTGAGTGGGAAGTGTCCCGTGAGCACCGGTCACAACAACGGATACGCATAACATCTATATCTCTACGCATCAATACTCCTGAAGTAACCCGATACGCTACCTTCTCCCAAATATTGTAAAATTATAAAGTATGACAGTAAATTTATTTAATTACATAATATTTCTTTATTTATTAATCTTCCCCTACCGAGGTTTTTTGGGGTTACAGACACAAGATTAGTAGGTAATTATTACCCTTGAATAGTAGAATTGCTCAGATAAAGCAGGTAAGTATTATCAGTTCAATATACTTATATTTGGGAAGCAAATAATGGCAATACTTCAAGTAATACTTTTATATATTTCTATTAAATGTACATAAATTATTAAGGCATAAATATGATACTTTCCAGTTGAGAAAAATCTATTTACTCAAATCTAAAATAATTATTTTTGTGGTGAAAATAGTATCTGTTCATAGTGATTTTAGTATATTGATTACATTTGAACTAAAAAAATGTTTCGTCTAACAAATTCACGGGTTTGGAAAACTGAACAAATTTTATTCTCAATATAAATACATCATCTTCTTGCTTATATAGGAAGTTATGTTATATTCAATGTGATGCATCTATATTCAAATTGAGTAATTATTTTTTTGTGTATAACGACCAAATTATACAGGATGAAAAGTTGCAAGGTATGGATTGCATTCTGGGCGATTGGAAATGGGAAAGACAAATTTACACGATACGTGTCGTGTTGTTGGCTGTGGCGCTTGACGTATCTCTTCAGTGTGCACTCTGCCTTAAAGCGATTGATTCCACAAGTGTTGATCATAAGCTGGTTTGGGGACGATATAAGCGCCCTAAATGAGGTGGATACCCAACAAAAATTAATATTAGCCTGAGTTCTCAATCGCTTGAGAATGAAGGGAAATGAGGCGGTGGACGATGTGGCGAAGCGAAGTTCGTCAAAATCATTTCTTGGAGCTAGCCCTTCCTTTAGCAGTACCAAAACGCAAGTTAGAAGGTCCATCAATGAATGGATACATAATGAGTCCAGAGAGTAGTGGCAAAAGTCACAAGGGCAGAGATAGATAGAAAAGTTTCTAAAGGAACAGAGGCCTGAATCTACCTACTAAATATCTACTGAGTAAAGGTTGGAAAACAGTCAAGATGGTGTTTGCTGACTGGTCATTGCAGACTAAATAGGCATGCGTCTAACATAGGCTTGGCAGATGCTATTTGTAGATCCCGCCAAGAGGATGAAGAAACACCAGTTCGCGTGCTGTGGCAATGCATTCATTAAATTGACTTTCCGTTCTGAGACGTCATTTACAACAAGAGTTCTATTAACAATCTCATGGCCGACAATATAATCCAGAAGTTAGGGCCAAATGATGGATTCAAATTACAAGAAATTAGAGATGTTGGAGGAAATTGTATTATTTTTTTGAAACGGAGTGGTTCAGTTACAGTAGCAGTCATAGCTTCTAACATTTTTGTCGAAAAATACAAATCCAACGGCTTCAACAAAGTACATCACTGTATATTTATTAAACATGTTCCTCTGTGACACTATGCCACTTCCAAGATATTTTTATATATTGAGAATGATCTTTCCAGACTACAATTAGTTTGTTAAATGTAGCATACCTACCTACTATTGTCTGGCTTTCTTTACTGTCTTTGAAATTCTTTAATGCAGATGATATTTTATTTAATTTACCATGTGTACACCTGTTGTAGATATGTTTTTTCTCTCCATAGATATGACCATGTTAGCTCTAAATATGATCAAATAGGCTGCTTACGTCTTCCAGATCTTACAAAGTTTAATGTTTTAGTTTTCTTATTTAAACTATTACAAAATCAATTTCCTATTACTTGCGTAAAAAACTGACGCATCGATCGCAGCGATAACCACAACATAAATGTTAGAAATAACACTATGAATATACCGCATCATAGAACAGCTATGTTTAAGCGGTCTTTTACTTATAATGTTGTGGTCATTTATAATGAATTTATTTTAGAATTTCAAAAACAGATGTCGCTGAATATGTTTAAAAGGCAGATTAGATCTTTACTGGCTGCCTAATTTAGTTTAGGTATGATGTTATTAATTAGTTCATTTATAGTGTGGTGTACTTTTATTATTTAAAAAGATATTATTGATTTATTTTCTACCGTTTTTTTGTTTATTTACTGCACGCGTGCATTATGGAATTTAATTTTATTTCTTAGTTAGCTAGACATTACTGTATGTATTTAGTAATTAATCATAGGTTAAGTGGAAGAATAGCTAACAGCTAAACTTCGCCTATGATTATTTCACTTTGTGTGTTGCATCATGTATAAACATTAAATAAAGACGATATTATTATTATTATTATTATGTGTCGTGTTTCTGCATAATATGTTCTGAATATATTGCTGCTATATTTAAATAAATATATAGAATCTGTGTCTTTGGTGAAAATAATATTTATATTTTATATTTTGATAATTTTAATTGATTCTTAAATAATTAAATTGTGCAATTTTCCATGGAGTTTTATATTTTACTTATTAAATAAAATCTTTGTATTTATTATATTTTATTGTTTGCATATTTAAACGGCTCTGAAGATGGCTATTCAGCCGAAACATGTCACCCAATATAAATATCCGTAACTTTCATTGATTTTCTTACCTACTGGTATCATTGAAAATAATATTGTTTTCAAGCAAATATTATCTTTGAAAATAAAACTTTAACTGGTTGGAGAATCTTTCCTATTATTCTATTCTATTTTTGTCAATTTCGACCAAGTTTCTTTGTTTTTATTTATTACCAAATCATTTCAGAAAATTTTAACAAAGTGCATAAATCTATTTTTTTTTGTTTTCACTTTGGCTGTTCTCATAATATTTATTTTAGTACCTACCATGCGCAGCAAAAATCGATTTCCTTTTCACAATTTAATCAGCAAAGAAGCTCTTCCAAAATTTACAACCAATCTCCGAATACCAAGAGATTTATGTTTACGTTCGCGGCTGTTCGTTCTCTTCTCCTAAGAGTTAATTATTTCTCCAGTATGTGCTTCCACAGTTTCTAACTTGAAATGTAACGTGTTGGAATAGCAGAGGGAAAAAAAGGCAACAAAACGAGAAAAACTTTCGTGTTTGCCCTGTGTCAACGGGGAGGGAAATCAAATAAACTTCCGAACGAAAATAATTGACGGTTTTTTGGTTCCCAGTCCCCTTCGACAACTAAACCGTAGAAGCTACAGGCACGCATGGGTCGTACAATAAACGTCCCTTCTTCGTACGTTTTCTCTTCTATGCCACCTTGAAAATAAACTCATCTCCGGTTCTTTCGTACAGCTAGAAAATTGGCTCCTTTGATCTTTTGGGCGGTGTGCGGAAGAAAACGGCCGGGTCTTATTCTAAACAAGGCTGCGCCTATACAAATAATGACGTTATTCTTAGCGAAGCGTGTATATACATCGTTTACGGCGTACAACATACTTTAAGTTATGAGAACGGTATACTCATACATAGAACGCGCCGGATTTCTCTCGTTTAGGAGGAGAACGCTCGCTTCTGTTGCTGTGAACTGCTTCTTGTGTGTGTATATATGGTGCTTGGCGATCGTGATCAGTGCACCTGCGAGGCATTCCAAAGCATTAGTTTAACTAATTGACTTAGAACATCCTTTTATGTTGTTTTGGGTTCTGTCTTGTTTTTTTTTTTGTCTTTAACTGTCTCTGTTTTACTTATGTATCCGCAGTCCGTAGTAAAATAGTGCTATTGTCACAAGAAGGTAAATTATATGTCTCAAAATACTTAAATACTGGCTGTGCCCTTTGTAACAATTTCGCTTTTAAATTTCTTCAGTGATGTACTGCTACTTATCCGACAATAAGGTCCAGGTCTATTTGTATTCCAATTCCTTTTTTTTTGCAAAATTATCCGGCATTTTGATTCCTTCCACTCCTGTATGAACCGGAACTCACAGGAAGATTACTTTACCTATTTTAGTGATGGGGCAATCGGATCTAAAAAGCATTCAATAAGCGTAAACGGATATGTAGTCATTACGCTAAGAAAAATCGGAATCTTTTCTTAACGATTCTGATTCAAACGATTCAAATATCGGTTCATACAGATACTGATTCTTTCGTTTCTTTCGGCTAATCGTTAAGCAAAATGTAGTCGATAAGGAAAAAGAATCGTTAAGCAAAATGTAGCCGATAAGGAAAAATATTCGTTAAGCATCACATAGTCGAGCCGATGTATGTATATATAGACACCGAGGCTAGACGAGCATATTTGTGGCATATTTCTTTTGATTTTTTTTGCGATTTGTTATAAGCTAGCTGTATAATATTTGAATAGAATTGTCTTAATACACACGCATACGTTATTTTAGTGGAACTAGAATTACATTATCATTGATTTGATATAATTTATCCAAGGCCGCGTAATTTCAATGAAAAAAAGCAAATGTTTTAAAAAAGAACTGAATTTGTAAATACAGGACTCCAGTTTATCAACCTGATTAAGCTATCCCTTATAAAAGAAAAAAAAAAGATGTTAGGTGTAAAGCAACTATCTTTATTCCTTATTTATGAAGCAGAAAACAGAAATTCCCAAATCTCAGTTTTTTTTTTTTTTTCATTTTTATGTTACTTTCTTTAACAGACTAAACAGAAAATTTTGTTAGCATACAGTAATATTACTTCGATTATTTTATTATGTATTACGTAACTAAACATAAAAAAAAATACTTATTTATTATGTAAATGCATCACCACTAAAATTTACCTAAATCATATTAAACCAATGATAATGTAATTCTAGTTCCACTAAAATAACGTATGCGTGTGTATTAAGACAATTCTATTCAAATATTATGCGGCTAGCTTATAACAAATCGCAAAAAAATCAAAAGAAATATACCACAAATATGCTCGCCTGGCCTCGGTGTCTACATATACATACATCGGCTCGACTATGTGATGCTTAACGAATATTTTTCCTTATCGGCTACATTTTGCTTAACGATTCTTTTCTTTATCGACTACATTTGCTTAACGATTCTTTTTCCTTATCGACTAAAAAGAATCGGTATTTGTATGAACCGATATTTGAATCGTTTAGCAAAAGAATCAGAATCGTTAAGAAAAAATTTAGATTTTTCTTTGCGTAATGGCTACATATCCGTTTACGCTTATTGAATGCTTTTTGGATCCGATTGCCCCATCACTAACCTATTTGCCTAACCGTAATCTTTTTCTATTTAGGCATTCCTAGACCATCTTGGATCTTATTTCATGTGAGCTCAGCGCTTTCATGGCTCATAATCTCCTGCTTTTGGCAATTCCTGTCAATGATGAATTGGACGCATCTTTCAATAGTGTGTATTTCCACCTGGAAGATTTCTTTTCTCTCATGTAACCCGAAGTTGCCTTCGGCTAAAAATACCTATTGTGCCTCCCGCTTGGAAGATACTCGGATATTTTCCCAAGATTTTGAAGTACTTGGTTCTAGGCCCATATATTCCATAATACCAGTTCCCTCCACCATTTTGGGCCATTCTTTTTTTTGACGTGTCATTCCGGTTTGATCACCGTCAAGAAATTGGGGCCTATATCTGACCTTATGGGTGTGATTCTTTCTGCCACATCCTCCACCACAATGTCGAAAAGAGCAAGATTCAGTACTACCTCGATAACTGCTGTTGACCAGGTTCTTGTAGCCCCAGTTATGCGCAGTTGGTCAGATTAATTCCTACTGATGCATAAGTGATAATCGGTCTCATTATAGCTGTCAAAGCAGTATTTTTGGATTGGAACCCCAATTATTTTCCTGCAAAGTTTCTGCACATCATCACCGCACTTTCGGCCTTGTTGGTTACCTCAACTTCGTATTTGTTCCAGAGAAGTTTATTATCTAGGGTTTGTTTGTGTTAGCTGGTTTGTCGATGCCTCGAAAATGCGTAATGGCACGGGCATTGGAATCTGGAGGGACGGGGAGCGGGACGGCGAAGCTTGGCCTCCCCCACCATTTTCCAGGCCGAAATCATTGCCATCCAGACCTGACCTGAACTGGGGGCGTCTCAAACTGCATGCGCAAAAATGGGTGGGTAGAAATCATCTCCGACAGCCAGGTCGGTAAGTTAGCTCTCAGCCAGATTGCGAACTTTTTTGATAGGGTGCAATCTGACTGAACAGGCTAAAATTGACATGGGGGCACAATAGGTCTTTCTGGTCGAGTTGCCTTCTTCGGATTACACTCGCCCCTGGAAAAAAGGCTTAGGAATCCTTCCTCCGTTCTCCAATCTATGTCTTGCCCATCTCAAATTTACATCTGGCGTATATGACATCATACCCTTGACAAGATCTTTTCCGACGGGCTTAATATATAACATAATAAGGAAAAATAAGCCTTTCCTACTTTGTCTTCACGAAGAATTTCATAAATTCAAAATAAATGCTCCCTGACTTTTTACGTCCCCTTTCCACAATTAACCTAGACAGTTCACGGAAAACACACACACCAAAGGCCCCAGACCAAAACCGTCCACGCCATTCGAGGAATGCAACGACAGGCAATTATGCAACCTTCGGGGAGCGATCCGCTGCGACTCTAAGGTCGTTTATAATCCACTCACATCAGCGCCCGCTGCTTTTGCAGCCTGTATGCGCCACGTACGAAGGCAACAATTCAAAACTACGGAAGGTGGGCCATAAATATTTTACTTCCATGCCACGGTGCGGAATATTTTTCAGAAAGGCAACGCGACACCATAAATCATCGGCTTTATTTTCTGAGTGCATGAAACCGGTTCATGACTTTTTGCCCTGTGTAAGGTGGAGTAGAAACACGGACTATGTGACGAAGCAGACATGTAGCAGTGTTTGTTAAATATATTTTTTTTAAAGACAATGTACTGTAACAAGTCGCAAGGAATTTACATTCCATCTTATGCAAAAATATATCACATGTTATGTAATTCCTCATACATCAGAATTTTATAGTCAGTTGCTATAAACGTTCATGTAAAACTATTTTTTTTATGGAAACATCCTTGAAAACTGTGGGGTTACAACGCATAAATATAATTGTACCTTAATTACATAGATCCATTGATTTTTCCTTTTCTCAATTATGTTATATTATGACTAATTAATATATCTTACTTTCTTGTTTTATTGTTCTCTTATTGGATTTTGGTTTGCTAGCCAAATATATTATTATTGATCTACTAATTGAATGGATAAATATTCATATATAGTTAAACAATGTTCTTGCCATTTAAGTTTATTAATATTTATAATAGCTACATGTTTCGGTCGAAACTGGGCATATTCAGGCTCTCTACAAGTTAAAAGCAATTACAATGTAAATTCTCGCCTCGATAAAGATACGATATCGTACAAAATTCAATACAATGTTAGTATTGAAAATAATGTATGGTTATATATGTATTTTTAAAATACTGTATATTTTTTCTTGTAAACCTGAACTTTTTATTTTTTCACTTTATTATTTCTAGAAGAGTTGACTTTTATTTCAAAATAAAGCAAACGTAACGTAAACATGAAAAATAATTGAATATCAATATGAAATACATTTATCTAATCGCAATAAGGAATAATAAATGAAAAGTAAAGAAAAAATAGCAATAACCCCAGGTAAAAGAACCTGGATTTTCCTACAGTGGATCGATTCAAATTAAATGTCTGTATGAGCTATTGAATAAAGTGGGTAATGCAAGACATTATTTTTAGTTGGTACCTATTTATTTCTATAACCATAAACTATGAAAATATAATACGAACAGCCTTTACTCGAAGTACACAATAGTTGAAGATTACTGAAAGATGCGGATTTTAATCACACAGATATATGAAAGATTAAAGCATAATAAATAAATAAATAATAATAAAGTGATAACAAGAACATGTGATGCCTTTGTCGCTCGGTATCCTCAAAAGCAGAAGCCGTCACCAAATACAGTTAAACGAATAATACAAAATTTTAGAAACTTCGGTCAAGGCAAAAAATCAAAATCATCTTTAAAAAGTGTTTATTTTAGATGCCTACCGAATATGATTTTTGTTTGTATTTTTTTAAGGTCAGCTTGATAAGAAAGAAAAAATAGGTAGTTGTATTTAAAAAAAAAGTTTTGACACTTTTTCAATTCGGAAGTTTAACCGTAAATTTTCAGACACGCTGTACAATGTTTTCGAAAAATTAATTTGATTTTGAATGCTACCCTATACGATCAACAATTCTACAAATTTTCAATTTTCCAGGTCAAATACCTTTACAGTTATAGAAGTTCAGATGCACTCGTCCATTTGTCAAAAATGCAAATATTGAAACATGGTCGAAAATAACAACATGATTATTTTAACAAACTTACTTAAAAACTGAACGAGGAATGAAAAAAATAATATATAGAGTGTTTCATTTAAAATAACAAGGTTGACAGTCACTTCCGGTACAACCCGATGCGTCAGATTATTAAAAATATTTTAGTTCAATAGCGCAACTCAACTTTAGTATACTACGAAATTTTCAGATTTTCCAATGTATGCTCTTTCAAATATCGATCGATGCAGTTCCTCATGAGACACCTGTATATAGTAATATTGTAATCATTTCCGAATACCCGAGACCACCAATATAAGAACTCTGTTATACTTAAGTTAAATATTGGCCGGAATAAATTTATAGGCTGAAAAGGGGTGGTACCAATCAAATATAAATTTATCAATGGTAAAAGTAAAATACAGGGCCCGACTACCCAATAAATTGGGAACGATAGATTGTGACCGCGCTCTGGATATGCGGCAAAGAATGGACATTATGAGTGAAGATAATGGTACACCATTACCTTCACTTATATCTATCTCACCATCTGTCATTTTATACCTGTTATTATACTGTTGTCCTTTGAAAAAAGAATTTGTTATATAATAAAGATTTTTTGCTATTCAATCTATTCAGTATCCACTTATCCTGTAAATTTTCCAATGAAAAAAAATAATTAAGATTGACAGGTGCCCCAAACAAATAAGAAAAAGGTGTGTCCCCAAAACAGGTAACTGCGGAACTCCAATAGATAAATCATAACTAATTAAAGAAAAACAATTAGTAGCGCATTCCATTTCCCATTTTATCCATCTAATCCGCTTTACAAGTTAAAATTCCAAAGACCCACGTAAAGAGATCCTAATCCCACGCGAAGTAAATGGAGCAATGTTACAACACAAACGTACGCGCTTCTGTCGGACGACGCACAACAGTCTCGCCGCTTCTGTCTGCCGCTTAATCATAACGATATCGAACGTATAAGAGCCCACTTTCACAAAAGGAATAATCCCACGACCACTCCGAACCGGTGTATGTACCTCTGATGTCGGTTGGTACGGGATTTACATAAAGAGAAGTAAACCGTAGGCGTTCGACGCAATTAGATTGGTTGTTTGTTCCCTTCCTGAACTCAAATTACGCTGCCGCCGACACAACAGAAAGACGATGAGCCTTTTCGGAGTTTTGTAATCCGGTTATCGAGACGGACCTAATAGGAGCGCAATACGTTGTGACGTATTACCGTAAATAGCGCTCGTTAATAGATATAACAGACGAGAAGGATGATATTACTTAATTTCGTAGCGTTCGCCTCGAAATAAATCATCCGAGCTGGGGATATTATAATAGCTCGTCGAGCTTCTCTCGGCTATTGTTGCTGTCGTCTGCCAATGGAGGTTTTCGAAACATTCCGAGGAGTGAGTCATAATAACACTGGATGAAGACGTCGCTACCGCGGCTAGAGTGTAATAGGTTCTGTGTTCGTTGCTGCAATAATATAAATTGTTTCTCGGGATGTGTGTCAAGTTGGGTAGCGTCTATTGCGACATCCAGCAGGTGATGGATGATCGAGTGGAATATATGAAAATTTGTTCCATTTCTGAATGAAATATTCGAAACGAGAAGATAGGATTTTCCAAAAACACTTTAGCAATAATAAATATACATATTAAAGCTCATCTGAAATAGCAATTAATCTGGATTGTATCAAAAAGTGTTCCAAACTACGAGTCTTTATGTTGGATTTTTTTTATTATGATTATTTCAGTCAAAAGTCATATATCATCAATCAATCTATCAAACCATTCTAAATAATTTTTAACGCTTTTGCGATAACGTCCCACCCTTTTATCAAAATGATGTTCAAAGGAAGAAAACGAAATATATTCGCAAGATATCCCCTAGGTATACTTTTTACTAGTATATAATCAATAAATTTTCAGCTAAGGTCCTGCCCGATTTCGAGTAATACCAGATTTAGAGCTTTGTCGATATTATATATATTGCCATAGAAATAAGTGTACTGAATACAATTTAAAACAGATTTCAAAGCCTAATAAAGGAGCAATTGTAAGTTGAAGTGCGTATTCGGTTGCCTACTCTACAGGCAAATTTTAAATTTGTTAAAAATTGCTATAAAAATAGATCATATTAGCTGGAGGTGCTAATTATAGCCTTCCATATAGTGTGAACGAACTTTATTTTATTTGTTAATTCAAGCTTACCTGGTATTTTTTTTAATTTCTAATATATTTTGCTTCGGGAGATTTCTTTTTCATTTCTTGGGATGTATATTCGGTAACAATTGCTGCCCTCAAACTAGAGTAAATAACGGTATCTTAATGTCAGGCACTGGGTGTCCATTTGAATTCTATATTAGTTGATCTAGCAGCGATAACAATTGAAGACAGATAACTGTTACTTTTAGTTTAAATTGTTGATTCTTCCTGTGGCCACGAGAGACGACGGTTGTTCGTGAGCTCCTATAACAATTTTTATGCCACACAGTCAGAAATATTAAAATTCTACAAAGTGTTTACCTAAAAAGTATCGATCTGTCGCTGAAAATGTAAAATCATGAAATTCTGAAAGAACCTGGCTAGGAATACCATTTCATGATTGGACTGTTCTGGAAGCCCGTAATTCCGAGAGAATCTACCCCCACACGTAATTGAATGCCCATATTTGCACCAAGTATTCATCAATTTATCTCAAATTAATTAGTTTCAATTCCATTTAACTAGTTAAATGAGATTTTTTGAGTAATTTTGTTTCGTGATACGTTAATTTTGGCTGTTAAGTTGGATGAACGCCATTATTTTAGTAGTATGAGGATTTTTCATAATTGTGCAATAAAATATCGACATAAGATTGCTGTTTATTATAGGCATTTTTACATATATCGATAACACGGGTATTGAAATATTATAGTTCTTTTACAAATTTAGTTTGGTCATTTACGGATAGATGACTCTGATTTTTGACGTTTCTTTATCCTCATTTATAGTGCCAGGCATGTTTGGATGCGGATTTTGAGTTAAATAATTTGTTTTATACAGTATATATGATTCCAACATACCTACCTGTGATCTAAGGGTCCCAAATTTGATAAAAATGCATTATTTGGTATTTAAAGAAAAAGTTACGCTTAAATTGTATTAAAACATTATTTTATTGCACGTATAGTGTGTTTTTATAACAATATATTATAATAATTATATTTTTACAATTTTAAACAATCAGAGAGGGTACTTTGGGGGCGCGCTCTTTAGGTAAGAAAATTGAAAAGAACCGCCTATTCGTTAGCAAGCGCCTGGAAAACTAATTTTGACAGGTGATTTGGTGCTCCTGAAGTCTTCCGTGCCACCTAGCAGGTAGAAGATCACTGATCACAATATTCACTCACAAGATCAGAGAGGTCTCTAGGTAAATAAAAGCCACTAAATTGTTGTATTTATGTTTTATTGAAAAAAAAGGAAAAAAAAACATTGTACAAATGAAGAAATTATAGGTTGATTGAAATTTTTGAATATCGAATTGAGATTATTGAAATTAGTCATAATATTGTATCTTACTGAAGTAGAAAAAAAAAATAGAAAATTGTAAATCCCGGGCATTTGTTCTGAAAAACAGGTACAGGCCTTGGAAGCCCTGGCTTCTATTTTCAATACCATTTGTTTCCAATTTTTCCCGTCTTTTACTCTTTCTTCCCACTTCTTTATGCATACTGCATTTATGTCTGCTTTCACTTCCTCAAGCCGCTTTTTCTTTGGTCTTCCTCTTCTCCATCTGACGTCTTCCCCTTCATATAACAGTTTTTTCTACTTTGTTCGCGAATTCGGGTGATATGTCCTAACCATCTCGTTCTTTGTGCTCGTATCTTCGTTATTTTCGCTTTTCTGTACAGGTTCATTATTTCACTGCTGCACACGTCTTCATTATTCACCTTCTGTTGTTCGTACACCTCCAAAAATGTTTCTCAAACATTTTCTTTCCAATATTTCCAGTATTTGTTCATCTTTTTTTTTCGTCATTATCCATGTTTCGCTGGTATATAGTACAAGTGGGTCTATTATCGTCCCCAAGCTGCTACATTCTGGACTGTTTACGATATATTGTTTGTTCTCAATCAATCGATAGATAGATAGAGCTTTTATTGTGTATGGCAGTACTAATAGTGAAAACGCATTGTCAATTTTACAGTGACACGATAAATGTAAAACTTAAAATACTACACATTTGACATTAAAGAAATAAATTCCTCAACAGAGTAGCTGCAGTGCTGAAGAAGCAACGCCCTTAGTCAACACTTAAATACTCACAAACCGCCAAAAGACCTTAGATTGCTTATAAATGAACATCTACAAAGAAACCCAAAAACACATAACGTTTATTTTCTCATGTAATTTCAAAATTAAATAAAGAAAAAATGAATTTATAATATACAAGAGCAAAGCTGGGAAAAATGGTATTTTTTCCCACCTTTGGTATCTCTTCACCTTTCTAAAATATTTGCGAAAAAATGTGTTTTTGGGGGAAACTTTGAGCCCCCATTACACCCCCTAGTACCAAATATGGTAGGCCAAGAAAATACGTGCCAAATATTTTTACGATGTTCTACATTTCTACCAAATTTTATCCAAATTCCTGAGATCAACTTACAAGGGACACCGCGGCGTGGTCCCCCTCCATTTCGAATGAAACTTAACAATCGAAGATACCTTAAATTTAAGGGACACGTATTTTTTTTATCGCGTTGTCCGCACGATTTGTGGGGTAAGGCCTCCTCCAAAGTTTGGACCGTTTTTTCAATTTTTGCAAATTATTTTCTAAATTATAACAGATATTTAATTTTCTTCTAACATAATTTCTTCAGTCATATTGCATGGCTGAAGGTGGGTCGTCCGGTATCGAAAAAAGTTAATAACGGGGGACGGGTACCTCTACCTCCCATTTTTTCTACATTTTTCTTATTCTTAATTTATCAAAAGAAGCCGATTTTACATAGAATACGATGATGTATAACAAGTTTAGAAAATTAATAATTGTAAAAATAGAAAAATAATAATAAAGCTTCAAAATTAATAAAAAAAATACGTGTCTCTTATTTTAAGGTACTCTTTCGATCTGTTAAGTTTCATCGAAATCGGAGGGGGACACCCGCCCGTGTTCCCTTGTAGTTGCCTTTCCTTGTCAGCATATCTACCCAACTTTTTTCACAAAATTTCTTAAAAAAAATAGCGCATAAACTAGCAGAAATTAGATATCTAAATCGTTCATACTTAAAAATACCAGCCACAGAAGTTTTTAACCACTACAGAGATATTACGAAAGATAAAACAAGATGAGCAACTTGATTCCATTCGTACATAATCCCCCAACTTCTCACCATTTGTCAAAACGTTTTACGGCCGGGCCCATTCGCTCCCCACCATTTCCCCGTCATCTTTCCCTAATCGCCCGTGCATGCTTTCAAATCTTCCGCGAGGGGTATTACATCACGCACGCGAAGACAACGGAAAATCTCTCACGGGAGTGACGCGCATCCTCGTGGCCCACCCTGCGCGTAATACCAGTGTGTACAACATGGGGGGAGTCGCGAGAGCTTTCCGAAAACGACATCCATCATTTCTAACGGCGGCCGCGTGTCATCTTTTGTCAAATAAAGCGAAACTCATCTACATAATTGCGTACTTACGTAATTCATTCTTAACTGAAGCAGATGCCTTTGAAAGATTTGCGTCTCTACCGCGTCAGATTATGTGGGGCTTAACGTTGAGAAACAGATCGATTTTAATCGGGCTAATTAGCGTCGAATCTGGATGCCGTAGAATGATGTTGTTTAGATTTCGTGTCCGGTTAATGTAAATACTGGAAGCGATTGGGTAAATATCGGAAAACCGTCTGGAGTTTGAGTGTAGATGTTAAAACTTGCTAAGATGTGCTAAAAGGTCTTGGAGGTGTATGAAATTTATGGCGGTGAAAGATATTTATTGTAATGTTAATTGCGCAAAAAATCTGTTCGAATATCTTCCGGTATGGTGGGGGAATGGGAGGAAGGGCCGAAGAAGGAGTAGAATATGTTCCTGAATTTAAAACTGAGATTGTTTTCGAGTCTAATGGCTGATGTGACTGTAATAATGATTTCACATATATATATGATATACAATGAATTATAATAAAAACTGAATTAAGCTTCTTAAAAATCTTCATGATTTCCTTGCAGACTTTAGTTTATTTAGCAACATATTACTAGTTACAATAAAATATACAAAATGAAAATTCATATCCTCTTTTAACAAATACGCACATTATCAACAAACACACACATATATTTAAAACATCACATACACATAATGCACACATACTCAAACACAACAAAAACTATTCACATTAAAAATTGTACAAAACTGAATACTAAATTTATCTAGTCCGTTTTCCTAGTCCTCTTCACATATTTTAACAAAATTTTAACGTGTTTTTCGTTTTATTTGTGCTTTGTCCTTGTTTTATTTTGTTTAAAATGTTTTACTATTAATGTTTAATACTACAACTTTGAATGACGTAGCTCTTAGTTCCTTTTAAGACGCACGTAAGTCAAAAAATTTTAAAACTTTAATTCTATAATTAGATAATATAATTCTGTATTTTCATATTCAGTGTTGTCCAGATGATAGCTTAAGCCGAAACCGGTAGACAGAGAAGTTTAAAATAAATGATTGGAAAGAACACTTAATTATATTATTACTAACATATTACTAGGTTAATTTCTGTAAAAAATTCCAAAGTAATTTTTATTATTAATTAGTAATAATTTAAACTAATTAAACTTTCATCATTAAAGATTCAAATAATATGTAACCAAAATGCACGACTGGCTGCCTGCTCTACATGTTAAATATTGTAAGTGTTAATGAATGTACATTTAGAATTGAATTGATGTTCCATATTTTTGAGCATCGTACATATTCATTCTTGGCACAAACCTGCATTTTTATGCGATTTTCAATTTGAGTAATGTTTCCTTTTTAAATAATAATGACAATAACTACCATGGTTTCCAAGACAAAAAAAAAAAAAACAAAAACATTGACAGTGTCAGTAACAAAACGTTCATTGATAAAATATGATACAAAATAGATAAATTAACTACAAGCACATTGAAGGATGCAACAAGCTTAAAACTCCTACTAGAATTTATAGTAACAAACAATCAAATCATTATATTTCTTAACTTCCTTTTTAAGTTGATATTGTGAAGAAAGGGATTTTTCTGTCAACTGATTGTATGTACCATCTTTAGCAAATTAAATGTGAATTTAGGCTCCACAAATCTTCGATTATTAATTATACAATTAATGTGTCGAAGCTACAGCATACTGAAATAGCAATTAAAAATTATTTGCAAAGAATTCTGAATTATGTTAATATTGCTCGGTACGCAGTACTTATAGTTTCATGAATAATAAGATTTGTGGAGCTTCAATTCGCATTTAATTCGTTAAAGATGGTACACAATAACGGTGATACGGATTGAACTCATAATTTTTTTCCATGAGGAGATAATTTTAAATTATAATAACCTCTTGTCACCCTACTACTAAATACATCATGATTTTTTACAAATTCATTGTGATTATTTTTGTAAAACATTAAAATGCCGCAGATAAATGAACCAACCAATGGTAAAATACTAAACTTTATTTATGAAAACCGAAATAATTACAATATTGACAATGATAGTGGAATAAATGAAAAATATTAATGTCCTTTAATAATAATAATTTGCTACATGTTTCGGCGTGACGCCATCTTCAGGTATCTACAAGAATGAAATGTACGTTGTGTAAAAATCTAGTTGTTGTGATTAAAATAATTAGTTGATAGATATTATAATTTAGTATAAAATAAATATAAAAATATAAAAACATATAAAAGATTAGGTATTTAAAATGTCGGACGAAAATACATAATAAGTTCAAATAATTTAACTGATGAGGTAAAAATTTGGTGTACAATTATACTAACAATTAGTATTATTTACATGATATATATTATTTTTTTTAGATTTTTTAAGAAAAATTTAAATAAAAAATAATTACTTACGACATCTCAGAAGCAAAAATAAACTAAGATGAACTAAGTCGAAGATGAGGTAATGACTGTATATGAAGTATTATTAATATGGAGAGAGAGAAAAGATATAAGTTGATAGTCGATTTGGTATGATGAATGTAGGTCTTTTTTTTGGTGATCTTCGTTTTTGTAGTATCGATTCAAATGTGCTATCTCAAGATACACTGTAAAAAAATTACAATAATTGTTATTATTTTAACAATGGTAAATCAGGAATATTACATGTAATAACGTTGTGAATTTACCACAATAAATCATGTAAATTTTGTTTTACACGTTTTTTTCTAGGATATTTAACATGGAAAAAGAATTTCGGTAAAATTTATAGCTTTTCCATGTAAGTTTAAAGATGTAAAAAAATTCAAAAGGAAATACAGGAAAAAACATACACAATTTTGTATTTACTCTCAAAATTAACTTAAAAAGTGTAAAATTGACATTTTTTTGGGGTATTTAGTGCACTTTAAAAGTATTTTACTAGTGAACTATTAATTTTGCTGTAAAAGTATGAGGAATCTTTATATTATTTATTTGTTTTTACTTGAATTTTCGGATAAAACTAATAGATATCATGGAAAATACGAAATTCATACGCCGCAATGTGATTGGTTATTGGATATTTTATCTGTGCGCGTAGGTAATTCTATTCGTTTGTCGAACTTATTATTGGCTCAATGATATCATGTACGTCACAAAATAAATCGTAGGTTTCGCGTAAGCGTGTTCATTCTTGATTCCTGTTGAGCGATTCAGTATACCTATTAGGTGCTATAAAGAACTAGGTAAGTTTGCTTGCTCTCTTTATAAAAATACATATGAAAATACTTCAGTGTGGGTAAATATAGAGTTCATATAACATTACATACGAAGTTTTACAGTACAATCTTTGAAAAACACATCAGCATGTGAAATTTACTAGTGGTAGAAATTTTACCTTATGAAGCAAATTTACCTGTAAAATTGTAGGCAACTTTGCTACCAACGATTTTACATGTAATTTTACTGCAACTTTTTTTACAGTGTAAAGAGCATCGGATGTTTTTTTTTATTCCAAATATAATATTGTTGTGTAGACCATGCCTTCGCCCTTCTTTCAGCTACGCGTTTATAATAAAATTAAAACAATTAGCATATTTATTTATTGAATTTTCTTAAACTTAATTATTAATAAAGATATACAAATATAATCGTTTTTAATAACAATTGAACCTACACTTACTCATGGAATTTCAAGAATTGTAATCCCATAGTTTAGTGGAGGAATCAGTCCAACATATATATTTTTTGTTTCTTTATAATACTCAACAAAAATATCTGTTGCATTTATTTTTTCTATATTTGAGTTGTTTACCTCACAATGCATCTAAACTAGATTGTAGAAATAACATTACCAGTAATGCAACAATAAACTCCGTTTTTTGAGCGGTTGTTGACTCATTAATTAGCAAATGACTAAAAAGCAGTCTGAATGAATATATGCATATTACAACGAAAAAAAAAAAAAATGTGCAAGTCAATGTACTTTTCAATTTAATAATAAACTGCAAAACTACATGATCTTACCATGAATGCCCACTCTGCAATTAAACTTTTATAACACTTTTCGAAATATATCATGTCCTGGATATAAAGATTCATGTTCCTTTTGAAACCTCCACTTTCTAATTTAATTTAACTTCGATCTTCTTTCTTCCAAACAATAACCATTTCAACAGCGTCGTGTCGCTCATAATAATAATCGTATTGTTTACGAATTTTTTCGCGTGGGCAAAAACACATTAATTGACGCTTCACGTCCGTCCGTCTCGCAGCGAAGTACGATGCTCCCACACGACGTCAAAATGTCTGTTTATACGTTTATACAGGCGAAACGAAATCGAATTAAAGACCCATTTTCTCTTTAGTGGAGATAATTGGTGGGTTCGCGTTCGGACGAGACCATATTTGGTAGACGGCAGATGTCTAGGCGTCATCTTCGCGTGATCGATTTGTCGTAGAAATCGGTGTGCTGCGAGGGACAAGCTCAGTGAGTATAATAGGGGAATCCCGTAGGTGTGCCGATGAAGATGAGCTTTTTAAGTTCTGAAAAGGTAGATGACCTGGACGTGTTGTTAGCCATGAAAAGCAGGTGTGTTAGAATGCAAAAGAGTTGGTTAAAATGAAGAACCCAGGATGTAATGAATGTATGTATGAATGGAGGATACGCTGTGACCTAATAGATCTATTGTGTCCCCTATTCTTGCTTCTTTATAACTGTCTTCCTAATCATATCCCTTTCAGAAAGTGCAGGAAATGAGAAGTCCCCAGGTTAGGTATTTCACATGCTCTCAGATGCGCCTTTGAATTGCACAGTGCTACACAATTTGAGAGGAGGTGGATGGGTGTTTCATCCTGTTCCCCACAAAATCTACATTCAGATTCCTTTCCTAATTTAAGCTTACTCAGATGTTCTTTCAGTTTGCAATGGCCTAAAAGTATTCCTGTTAGTATGCTAATATTGTTCTTACTCAGGTTGATGCGTTCTGTAAACCCCTTTTGGTTAGGGGTTCCCAGAAGAGCTTTAACTTGCCTCATTCTCTGGAGATGCTCCCAATAATTGGAGTTTTTTTCTGCTCCATTTCGCTTTTCAATTTTTTCAGTATTGTACTGTTACTTATAGTGCAAAAGGTTTCAGGCCCTAAAAATGATATTTCAGCACCTTTTTTTTACAAGATTACCTTTTATTTCGTTTCCTTCCACTCTTGATGCATTCTGCAAACCTCTTCTGGTTATAGGTTCCCAGAAGAGCTTTAACTTGCTTCACACCCTGAAGATTCTCCCAATAATTGGAGTTTTTTCTGCTCCATTTCACTTTTCATTTTTTTCAATATTGTACTGTTACTTATAGTGCAAAAGGTTTCAGGCCCTAAAAAATGATATTTCAGCACCTTTCTTTTTACAAGATTATCTTTTATTTCGTTTCCTTCCACTCCTGTGTGACCTCTTTTTGCCCAACTCATTTAATTTTCCTAGGCATTTCCAGACCATCTTGTAACTAATTTCGTGCGAGCTCAGCGCCTGGATGAGCAACGTTCATCCACATTAGCGGTTACAAGTTTGGCTTACATATAAATGCCTTTTAGACTAGTATATTTTTCTTTTGCTAGATGCATCGCTGCTTGAAGCTACTCGTCTAATGTTACGTCGTATATACATCTGACCACAACGTGCTGTGATCAGAACAACCATCTCTTCTCTGTTTTAAAGGTAAACCAAACTGGTTAAAATTAGATTCGAGAATAAAGAGAAATTGTTTGTATAAATATATCTATATACTGTACACAGGCAATCGATTTTTCACTAGATACGTATTCCAAATGTTATTCATTACGATGTTGTACGACTGATTGCCCTGGGCTAGTATGATACAGTTTTAAAAAGCGCTTTTCCAGTGGACATTTAATGAGAGAACTGAATATTTAATGAGAGGGCACCCCTGATAGACGTCTGGCAATTAGCCTCATGAATAATAAATCGAAGGGGTAGCATGTTGTAACGATATATGTGTATATTCATATATGTGTTTGTGTGTTTGTGTTTATATCGAAATCAGGTCGATAAGGAAAATAAGGGGGTGAACTGACAATGAGGGATATTCAAATTTAAAAGTTAGATGCCTTTCCCGGGCAAGAAGCCAAAAATGCTATGCCAAGTGGGGAAAGATTATATGGCCAAAACTTATTTGGCCACTCCAATCTCCAGATCTGTCGCCAATCCAACTACTGTGGGATAAGTAGGACGCGCACGAGATCTTTAGTAGAAGCTCCAGATAGCATGGATTGAAATTACAGGCGATTATCTGGAGTCTTTGATTAGAAAAATGCCGAAAATATGTGCCGCCATTAATAAATCTCGAGGTGGGCATATTGACAAAAAATCATTTTAAATTTTATTTTGTAGTATTTTATGTTTCTGCTTCGTTGTTAAACATTGTTTTGAAGTCAATACTTAAAAAACTAGTCGTTCTAATTGTTGATTAACTGCCAGGGAATATAATAACGTGGACCAATATTTTAATTTACTAGAATAGACAACACAAACAAAAAACGTACATTTCAACTCAAGTACCTGCTATGCGATGTTATTTAGTAGACAAACCCAGCTTTGCAGTCCAGTGTCTTTCGTGTATACCCACACACCTTTAGCATTAATTTATAGTTGCTTTGTGAAGGAATTTACCATAAAGCTAAGTAACAGGAGCGAGTGGGATCATAACACCATCTTGAACTTGAACAGAAATGCCATCAAATGGTATACTGATGGCTCCAAAACGGCAGAAGGAACTGGAATAGGAGTATACGGGCCTAGAACTACATATTTCGAAAGCTTGGGAAAATACCCAAGTATATTTCAAGCGGAAATACACGCTATTGGAAGATGTGTTCAGTTCATTATGGATAGAAACTATCGGAAGCAGGAGATTATCATCGTGTCTGATAGTCAAGCAGCCATCAAGGCGCTGAACTCATATGAAATCAGCTCCAAGATGGTCTGGGAATGCCTAGGGAAACTAAATGAGCTAGGCAAAAGAAATAAAGTAACCCTCCTGTGGGTTCCGGGTCACACAGGAGTGGAAGGAAACGAAATAACGGATAACCTAGCAAAAAAGGGGCTGGAATGCCTTTTGTAGCGCCTGAACCCTTTTGCGGGTTAAGTAGCAGTACAATACTGAAAGAAACTAAAAATGGAAATGGAGCAGAGAAAATCCAGTTACTGGGAAAATCTCCAGGGAATGAGGCAAAGTAAAATTCTTCTGGGAACTTATAACCAGAAGAGGTTTACAGAATGCATCAACCTGAGTAAGAAGAATGTTCGCATATTAACAGGAATACTTTCAGGCCATTGTAGACTGAAAGGACACCTGAGTAAGCTTGTATTGGAAAAAGATCCTGAATGCAGATTTTGTGGGGAACAGGATGAAACATCCATCCACCTCCTCTCAAACTGCGTAGCACTGTGCAACTCGAGGGCATTGCACCTGGGAGCATGTGAAATCGAAGAGGGAGACTTACCTAGACTGGGGCCCTCTGACATCCTACACTTCTAAAAGGAATAGGATTGGAAGGCCAACTGTAAAGCAGCAAGAATAGGGGACACAATAGATCTTTTAAGTCGCAGTGTAACACCACCCTTCTATTTACTTACATTACATTACATTACATTAGAATGTCAAGCTTATCATAAATACGGTGTTCAACCAATGAAAATTTCGAAGCCTCTTCTCACGTACATCTACCTCAATTTGGTTTGATCCACTTATTGTTAGTTAGATTTAAAAGTCCCAAGTTCGAATAGAACAAGATTATTTAAAACAGATTTCTAAAACTCCTTGATATTTTATTTTCAAACGATTAAGCAAAGAGGCTATCATGTATCCTTGGCTAGCCTTCGAACTTAGTGCACCAAGACTAAGTAGCCCTTTGGTAAAGTTTAAGTGGTAAACGATAATAAATATACAACCGCCAAAGCAAATATTTCAATATGATATCTGTCATTTTTTCAATATTGTACATAGGGCTGGAGAAAATAGTATTCTAACGATGCGAGGCCGCGCAGGCAAAAGAGACGACATTGGATTCTGTGCAATTGTTGGCATCGTTTGGGATATTTTACTTTGCTCACTTTGGCGATAATGTTTTTTTTGTTTAGAAGAAACTTTCCATATCTTGAAAACTTCTAGACCCCTCACCACAAACTGCACTAAACTGGACGTACGTTTCGATAGCAAAGTATCATCAGCAGAAACACTGAACTGAATAACTACATTAAAACTTATACATAAAAAAGGTCATGACCGTGATCATTGTACCATGACCTTTTTTAGGTATAAATTAGGGTAATTTTAGTGTAGTTATTCAGTTCAGTGTTTCTGCTGATGATGATAGCTTTGCTATCGATACGTACGTCCAGTTTAGTGCAGTTTGTGGTAAGGGATCTAGAAGTTTTCAGCATTACCAGTACCACAATTTGGAGTATTTTTGTCATTTCCATATCTTGACAAAGCTTCCAAAAAATGTATAAAACCTAAAACATTCATATGCTTGTCGGATACTCCTACAGACCCCAACCTACTAAGACCTCTGCAAGACCTTAAGCAATCCACTTATCACAAATTATGTAATATTGTTCTTCAAACTTTGTTCCATTTAAAAATGTATAAATTGAGTGATGTTATGAATGGCGCCATATTCAATTTAATTTTATCTCCATATTGAAACAGAATCTTTTACTGATAGAGACCTACGGTTTCGCAAGAGTACCAATAGTAAAGCTAATAAAATAGCTATTCATGGTATTTCTAAGATAGCATTTTACTTGACTGGCTTGGTATAATAACTTCTCTAATAAAAGTATCATCTTTTGTTGCAGATTACATCATAGAATTGGCTCTGCAGTCAGAAAACAAAAGCCAAACCTTAGCAGCTCAAGTCTACAGAACCATGTCGATAGCGACGGAGCAACCCATAAGCAAACTTTACACCGACATCAAAAACTATTTCCAAATCACCGACACTGACGGCTTCCTCCCAACGCCCATCGATATAAAAGCCTCCGTCGCAACCTTCTTCGAAACCCTCTTCCCAGTTGCCTACAGGCACGACATGGACTCGATAACGGCGGATTTCACCGCCGAATACAAAGAGTGCCTCCTGAAATCCTACGAAGAACTCCAACCGTTCGGTGAGATCCCTCAGAAACGTGGCTCAGGGATTAGCGAAGAGTCTAGATTCGACGCGGCTGCTCTTTCAATCCCTAGAGACCGGCATCGAAGTTCTGAACGCCACCAACGCTTTGATGATCGAGAATAACGGCAAGAATAACAACGAGTGCTTAGACGCGCTCATGAAGATGACGTATTGTCCCAAATGTTTGGGCTTGAATCGAGAACGTAAAACCGTGCTCGGGGTACTGCTTGAATGTGCTCAGGGGGTGTCTGAGTAGGTACGTGGCCGAGTTAGATGCTCCTTGGAATGGGTACGTGGAGGGTATCGAGCGGTTGGTAACGTCGATGAGACAAACGAATAACGAACAGGGTGTTAATGCCGGATTAGTGATAAAAAGTTTGGATATCAAGATTTCAGAAGCCATCATGCACGCGATGGGGAAGAAAGTAGATATCGAAAATAAGGTAAGATGATAAAAATTGCTTTAAGATGATTATGCTTTTTATGGTCAATACTGTTGTAATAGAAAATTAATTTCGCATTTTGGGATTTTTAATTTGGCAAATTATGAGCAGCTTTTTTTTTCAAAATACTTTCGGAAATCTTCAAGATAAATAAAGGTCGTTCATTTTAGTTCACAGGAAGGCTAAATGAGTATAACAGCCAAAGTCCAAAGAGGATATTGCTTCATAAATAAGCAGTAATAATTACGTAACATTTGGTGTAAACTTCTCCTAGACCCATAGACTTCCCCTAGACTCATCATCAGCAGATGATGATAGCTTTGCTATCGAAACGTACGTGCAGTTTAGTGCAGTTTGTGGTGAGGGGTCAAGGAGAAATTTACAGCAGTACCAGTACCACAGTTTGGAGTATTTTTGTTAACGTAACATTTGAGTATTTTGTTTCAAATCTACCTGACGTTCCTCTAAACCTAATGAGTGGAGCTAGTACTTTTTCCAATCGTCACTCATTTAAGATTTATCTTTGCCAGAATATTGTTACAAGTTTTTTAAAGAACTTATCAGTTAATTTGACTCCTACGACACACAAAACCTTTTCATTACAACAAGAAAATCCAAATGGTCTAAGGGCCAACCATAATAAACAAGTGTAATTATCTGTGTGAACTTCTAATATAGAAAACCAAATGGTTGCATAAAATGTTTGACGAAAAGGTCTATAAATCTGCCTAAAAATATGGAATCCAGTATAATCATTTGCGTAATACTTTGTATCCTAGTAGATACTAGTTGACTTATGATGTATAAAAAAGCAGACCATTTGAACATTACGAAAACGGTGGCAGACCTTATCAAAAATGCGAGAAAAATAGATAATTGGAGGAACTTCTGGATTCCAGGCGATAAAACGATTTTCCACAAACAATTGTGAAACACCTACACGATATAATGCAAAGTAAAGGAAACAACCCTATTTGTCGTATTTTTAAAACAATTTCGCAGATAATATCTTTAGGCGTACAGACATAGGTTGAGTGAGAAGGCTGGGTAATCACAAAAGGAATTTCCAAGAGATTTTTTGAGAATTTATTATATCCTGCTCATTAGAAGCTCCTTTACTAAAAGGGTGACGAGATCCATATTTCGTATGTTATTATTTTAATAGACCTACAAGAGCAAACTCATGGACATATTTTCATATTTTTTTCATGCATAAACCCCGTAAATAGCAAAAAAGTTAATATGTGCGAAACTTTAAGGGTTGATTTGATCTCCTAAACGTCGCGTTCTGCTGAAAAGAAAAGAAGCAGTTTACAACAACTCGATGGATCTTGCCTAATGACGTCTGCAAAATTGCGCAAATCATTTTTACTTTTTACCACTTTTACCAAATATATTTTACTTTTACAGCATAATGGATCATTTACTTTTAAGGGAATAGGGAACCGGGAATAGAGAATAAGAGTAGGGCACGAGAACGGGTAAATAGAATAGGGAGAAGGAATAAGGAAAGGGAAAGGGAATGGGAAAAGGGAAAGGAGAAAGAGAATGGGAGAAGGGAATACGCAAAGGGAATACAGAAAGGCAGTAGAGAATGAGAATAAGGAACGAGAATGGGTAAAGGGAAAAGGGAGAAGGAAAGGGAATAAAAAAAGGGAATGGGAAAGGGAAAGGGAATGGAAAAAGAGAATGGGGAAAGGGAATAGGGAATGGGAATAGGAAAATGGAATAGGCAAAGGGAATAGGGAAAGGAAATAAGGAAAGTGAATAGGGAACCGGGAATAGAGAAAGGGAATAGAGAATAAGGAGTAGAGAACGAGAATGGGTAAATAGAATAGGGAAAAGGAATAGGGAAAGGGCAAGGGAATGGGAAAAGGAATAGGGAATTAGGAGAGGGAATGGGGAAAGGGAATAGGGAAAGGGAATAGGGAAAAGGAATAAGGAATAGAGGAAGGGAAAAGCGAATAGGGAATAAGGGGAGGGAATAGGGAAAGGGACTAGGGAAAAGGAATAGGGAAAAGGAATAGGAAAAGAGAATAAGAAAGGGGAATAAGGAACAGGGAATAGCGAAAGGGAATAGAGAATAAGAATAGGAAACAAGAATAGGTAAAGGGAATAGAGATAGGGAAAGGGGAAACGAAATGAGAAAAAGGGAATAGAGAAAAATTGAAAAATAAACAAATATAAAAGGAGTTTGAATATTTGGAAAAATACCAATAAAAAGCTTAAAACAAATGTTGAAACAAAAACGACATAGTGCAAAAACAAAAGAAAACTACTTAAAGCCTACTGCACATTCTAAAAGTGGAAACTTTTCAAGTGAATGGACCGACTTAAAAAACCACCTTCCTCAAAGACCACATTCGTTTTAGCAATCATTCACAAAAAGAATCGGAGGCCAGAATGGTCAAGATATTTAATACGACTCTTGGAATATAATGCTCTGCCATCTTCGCTGACGAAGATGCGCAGCATCTAGTTTACTTTTATAAAAGATGGATATCTTTTATACAAGTTTTGTAACAGTTTAGGGGATCTAAAGGATCTCTAAAAAGAACTTTTGTGGTGTAATATCCGCCTTAGGATTGTTTAGGTTTGAGTCAGCAATGTGAGTATGTACAATGCCCGACAAAATTAATGTCATTGTGACTAATAAAACTGCTCACCACTTGGAGAGGTGCGCATACGGCTAGCATTGACTTATGCAGGTAGAATGTTTATTAGGGCACCTACTACGTGTAAAACACCTGGCTATCATAAAATGCGTGAGTTTTCAAATGTAGTTTTGACAGTCACTGCGCTGTGGACAGCGATACATTAATTTTGTCGGGCAGTGTGCATACATACATAGATGTTTATCTATGTAAACGCTATATGAGATATGGGCGTTTGCCCATATCTCACTTTTAAGTTCTATACTGCCAACTAAATTTGAACTAGTTTATTGTTGTAATTTATTTGAATTCATAATAATTTAGAAATATATCATAGCGTTTACGAATTCGAAATCTATGTAAATACACTATTCGGATAATATCAATCTCAGCGCTGTAAAACAGCAACAGAAAATTCCTGTCCTCTAAATTCTGTATTGTATTTTAGATAGCACTGTAAACCCAGCGAAACTTAATTAAATCTAATTATATTTCAGTCTAAATGTTTATGCGGGCGTCTACAATTACTAAGCGTGTTTAAACTTTTCAGCGAAGCAGTGAAACAATTGTTTTGTTTTCACGTATTTGTTACCCGTTTAAAATTAAAATCGTACATAAGCGAGACGTTGTTTAGATTATGCGAAGAGCTTCTGTTAATATAAATCATAATGGATAGGACAAAGGAAAGTTTGCTTATGAAAATGTAACATAGCCTCTAATATAATTTGATATAAATAGGAAGCATTCACTGACGGTTTAGCTGAGCTAACAATTTCTGTATTTGTACATATAATTAATTATTTGTTGTTAATGAACTTTCAAGCTTAATTTGTTTTAATTGAAATAGGATATTTAAATGTTTCGGAAGTATTTATAGCAAACATTTCGGAATATTTAAATATTTTAGAACATGATTAGCATAAGCTACTCAAAAGTGCCTACGAAGATATAGAATTAATATCCATTTCGAAAAATATTAAAAAGCATCTCCACCCTTCTTGGAACGGTCTTATAAAAAAAACTTTCCGTGATAATTTTAAGTACGTAATTAAAAAGAATAAAAATATCAGAGGAAGACACAGCACGCATGAGAGATTGGGAATATCACCGACACATTAATTCACGCATGGGGAACACGAAACGTTGTGGTATTCCGTGTAGTGAAAAACGGTACAATAAAGTCTATTAAAGCAAGCTGTGATGGATTCTATTCTAGAAAAAAGAAATGTTTTGTAGCATTTCAAGTTTTTGAAATTCAGATGTATTTTAAAAACACCCTGTATAATGTAATTGAAATGTTTTGTATCTATTGTTTTATCTAAAGATGCGTTATATTGCTGTCAAATGTATTAAAAAACTAGCAGTTAATAATGAAGCTATTAATTTTTCAAGAATATGATGCGAACAGTATTTTTTTTTAAAAAGTTCAAATTGCTCACAAAAGGTATTAAGTTTTGTCGTAAAGTATGTTAGATAACTGTGATTTGTTTTCAGTCAAGGAATTCAAAAATATAAGTAATATACAAAACGTTCGATTTGAAAAAAATAGAATTGCATGACGTACCGACACAACAGAACACCCTGTATATGCTAAAATAATTTTGAGTTATAAGGCACTTGATTTTAATTTTTACTTAAAACATTTTTCGATTAAGTGATTAAGTAAAACAGGACTATTAACTCCGAATTGACAGTATATACGTAAACCATTGGATTTACTATTTTAGAAAATGCCACCTCAGCACATTTATTGACATTTAAAGATATTTTGTTTTGTATATACCATTCTTCCACCTTGCATATTGTCTTGCAAATGAACACAGTCATCAATAATCTTGATTACATTTTGAGATCGTCAGCGTATTCTAAATATTTCTTGATCATTCATACACATTTAGCTTGCTATACTTGTTTGCGATCTACTGCCATGTATGAAGCACAAAAACAAAAATACGTTACTTGTAAATTTGTAACGTTGTGGGGGTTTTAATAGAAATGAAGGGAGGATTCAAATTCCACAAGATTTTGATTGTATGACGGCCGATTTGGTGATATCTCATATCATCAGATCTTAAAATAAATGACAACTCTCTTGAATATAGATATTTAAGACCTGATGATATGAGATTTCACAAAATCGTTCGTCATACAACAAAAATCTTGTGGAATTTGGATTTTGTTTATTTCTATTAAAAATATATATCTTCGACTCTATAAAGGTCAGTATTATAGACAACTCGCGTTTCATGTTTTAATAACTCCCTAACTCTGGATGTATTATAATTTTACTTTAAAATGTTATACAGAACGCTGTCCCTCAGGGGTCATTATTAGGACCGTCCTCTTTGGTTTTTTTTTTCTCGATTGCTATACGTTATGACAGCGTATGAAGTCTGTTATGCTTTGAACTTCTATTTACCAATGAATAATGTGATTAAAAACTATCCCTAATATAAAGAGAAACAAACTTCAACCATGCCTCCAAAATTACCATTCAGCGGAATTAAAATTTTCCATCCACCATCTCTTAATGCGCAGACACTCATACCTCCACCGTTTACCGACAATAATAAATCCAGCACCGGAAATTCGGTAATAAATCTACCGTGTCGTGACATTCGACCGCAGTTATTCATCGCGTCTAACATTCCGAATGCAGCGGTGATGTCATCTCCTCGCGTTCCTGCGGGCACACACCTTGAAGGATGGTGCATAGCCGCTTGGCCGAATTTCCTATCTATTATCTGTTCGGCAATTACTGCTTCTATAATGCTAGCGTAGGTAGGAATTAGAGAAGTCGGTCATTGTTTTTGGTTGGGGGTCGAAAAGCCCAGGGTAGGTATGTTGTTGTCGGACAAACGCCAGGCGTGTAGACGCTAATTTGATGGTGTGAGGGAGTAGAGGTTTTGAATAACGCCCGAGGCGTCCAATGGAGCTGTTCTAGATAAATGGGAATGGTGAAAGTTGGAAGGTTCGTTTAGTCTCGCGTTTGTTTGTTTTTTCTTGTTGTTGGGTGAAGTTTAGTTGGTGAGAATGTTCTTATATGGAAGATTTGGAGGATATTGGGAAGTTTTGTTATTCAAAGTTTTGAACGTATAAATTTCTTCTTTTAATAGTGATTTGAATGGTGTTGCATAAACATGTGAAAATTGGATTTATATTTATAATCAACTGGATACATAAAACTTTCATAAGACGAATAGCTACATAACATATTTAAAGAAAAGCTTTTCCGGCATTTTACGTATGTCGTTTTACCCAAAGAAAATCCAAAGAACCTAAAGTATAAGCACTTTAAAATTCTAGACAGAATCAAATTGTACTGGATAAATTTTGTAAGAAACATATTTTATACCAATAGAATGAAAGCCAAGCCAAGGTTCAAGAGCAGGATGGGCTAAAACCGCTAAAATTTTGAAGTGAATAAAGTTATCCGAGAAAGTTAAATACCTTTGTGACATTCTCTACTTAAGGCTTACTTCGGAAATAACAGATTCAGAGAATCGAAACTACTACTTAGGGGTAGAAACAACACCCATACTTGGTGCCTTAGACCGCACAAATATTACTTATAGCTGTGAATGTCTGGATATTCGGGAAACTAATACAATCAAAAAGCTGATGAGCAAGAAATGGATCGTGGACTCCACGTATAGGCATTGAATCTGTCCAAGTAGTGTCTGCAAATTCACCAGGTATTCAGCTGGATCCAAAAAATACACAAAGAATACTGGAATAGTTACAAGGGCTCTAGGAGATTTGGACCTAGTTAAAGTACAAAGAAATGGAGGTCGACTGAAGGTCAACTCCATACTAAAGCGCCCATAGGGGATAGGGATGTCAAATACTCTGATAACCTACTCAGACGCACCAAGAAAGAAGTTAAAACCATGACTGGGTTGGTAACTGGACACCCAGAAAGGGCATTTATACAACACAGGTCGAGTAAGCGAACCGTGGTGTAGAAGATGCGAACTACAGGAGGAGACGAGTTTACTTGTAATCTGCCCGTGTGAGAAATTGAAAGTACTCAGGAAGAAATATTTTGGGAAGGATCTATTGGAGCCCTCGAGGGTTCTCAAGTTTCCACTGGGCAAGATACTGGGCTTTATAGAGAACACCAAGCTGCTCGAGTGGAAATAAGAAATTTAATAAGGACGCGTGCTCATTGTAGCACCTAGCCCAAGTGCCCGGACTATAAGTGCCCATCCTAACTTAAAAAGAAAAACTGGAATATTACAACCAAGAACATTCATGAAAAAACCTTTATCAAGGGACCATCAAAGAATAATATTAAACTAAACTAGATCTAAGTGGCATTCTTGTCAGGAAATAGTTTCGTCCTTACTAATTTTATCTTCGTCCATAATGTAGCGTCCTTTTGTTACATTTGATATTATTTACTGCATGTTGTCCTGCAGTCAAGTGACCAAACCTAGGGTAGAGCAACCAACAACCATTTTGAACAAAATACTTTAATAAATGTTTGATTGTCCATGATTGGGTGATAATAGATAAATAAAATGGAAATGTACTTCCTAATTCTTTATTAGCTTACTATGGGATCAAGTTGGCAACTAATTTCGACATGTAATGTTAGAAATGTCGTTTTCAGGCCACAACTTTACAACAACAAATTTATATGTAATTGTAGAATTATCTTTATACATATTTATATTTTAACATCCAACTAAACCTAAACTTTTAATGTCAAAATTAGTAATCTGTAAAAATCATAAAAATCCACTTAAATTTATAAATATATATTAGGCCCGTTTTACATTATATTGAATTTAATATGAAATTTTGTATTAAATTTAGTTTTGAATTTAAAAGGACATTTATTTACGTGTCATACACAAAAAGAATATGTGCAATAGTTAGTATCAAATATTTAGAAATTAATGAATATGCTTGTTTGATATTTAAAGTGAAAAATTTAGTACCAAAAATTGTAAAGTCCAGTAGTTAATATTCCCGTAAAATAGCTGACAAAGAAGTATTGCTGTTATGGCTATCATCTTTAAATGCAACTATTATAGCTAGTCCTGTAAAATATTATGTAAAAATTAGGTAAGTATGTGACCTGAAGGAAGATGCATTCTAAATTTATTAAATTCGGAATTAAGGACTGACGGTCCATTGTCGAACGATTTGATGAACTTCACTTCTACAATTACATGTAAATTTGTTGTAGTAAAGTTGTGGCCTGAAGAAGACATTTCTAACATCACATGTCGAAACTAGTTGCTAATTTGATTCCATAGTAAACTAATAAAGAATTAGGAAGTACATTTCCCATTTATTTACCTTAATAAACTTTGCTCCACAAATGACTCATTTTAGAGATAAAGGCTGGCTTAGATCAAAGAACCATATACAATTATGGAATGCACATTTGAGCGCGCGCAGTGACTGGAAAACGCTTCTTCCATCTTTCTGTGTGACAACATTGACGAATAGACTACACTTTCATACTTTGCACTGCCAAAAGTAATAAATGCCATTTCTTGACATATTAAGCTTTTAAATTAAAATTGTCGTACATGTCTTATTGGTGCACATCCTGAGAATGGAAACGTGTACCAATGCAAATTTATAGCTGGTATGTTCATATATAATTTTCAGTGAAAGTTTTCTTAATTATCTCTGAACTACAGTTTTGGCACGTACTCTATTTGACACTTGTATGACACTGACATACTGGGTGATAAAACCAACCATTTAAAATCGGTCTATTTAAAATAATTCAGCTCAAATCCACTTTTTGGAGGTATAAGTTTGAAAATTACGGATATCTTGACGATTTGAACAGATTTTATACACACAGATGCAACGCCATGTTAAACCTGGTTTAATTTTAAGCGGTACTTTGAAGGTGATAGTTCATGTATATAGTGGACATCATATTCTAAGCGTCACTTAAAATTAAACCAAGCTTAACGTGTCGATGCAAACGGCCATAAAAGTTAAATCAGTCGCATTAAGCCTATTATTGCATTTAGCTAAGGTTCTCTGTATCTACAGATATGGATATGATCGCGATTATTTTATTAATTTTAACAACTAGACGTATTCCGTTAGCCAATGCACCCCCATTTCGGTAAAGTTACATACATCTACATTCCTACCGTTATCAGGGCTGGTCGCCGCCCCTTCGAAATCAAACCCCAACGCTCGGCCCGTCATGTACAGTAATTAAAGCGAAATTCGATGACTTATTTTCGACGCTACGCGCCGCTTCTAATCAAGTAACTGCGAAATTATCGAATTACTACACGGGGTTCTGCGCTCCAGGAATGGAAGCCGAACTGAGGGCACAAAATGTTTCGAATTCTAGATAATTTGCGCGTAAATTGTATGCAAATTAGTTTTGGTAATCCGATGCTGTATGCTATGGTACGTAGCGTTTTGTTTGCTTATGTTTTTGGATTAATGGTGGGTATGTTATGCGATAGGTAGGGAATAGCCAGCATTTATGTAAAAGCATGATGTTTCAAGAATGTTTTACTTGGGGTAGATGCAAATATTCCAATAGCAAAAAAAAATAACGAGAACGTATTGCTGAGTACAGATTGTATTTGAAAATGCAAAATGAATATTAAAAAAAAAATTTAAATTAGCTAGCTCAACGGAAAAAAAAAATAAAAGGGCGCAAAAGAACAATTAAACTCAGAGTTATCATCGCGAATTAAAACTTGAATCTAACCGCGAAAAAATAAATTGTGAGTGAAAGAAATCTGACTTTCTTAAAACCCCAAAAATTGAAAAGGTTTAATTAAAAATAAAAGAACAATATTTTGAATAATGTTAATAAACAACCAAGAATTTTATTAAATAAAAAAGAAAGAAAAAAAATGTTAATTACAAATTTTTGCAGAAAAAAAAAACCGTGAACAGAGGGTTCTGGTCTAAATCAAAAACTGCATTTGATTCTAAATTACATTTACATACATTAGGATAATGCTAAATCCTATATCAAGGCAAAAGAGAAATTAGTTCAGGAAGATAATTCTTTTTTCACTAAAATCTACGTGGTTTCAAATTAAAATAAAATAAATTCGTGGAACACTAAAAATTTGCAAAAATAAAAACTAAAAGCAAGCATAATGCTTCAATTCACCCAAACCCAGGTAATAAATAAAATAAAATGTGAAACAGCAAACTAGAAAACGGAAAAATTAAACTCTTAAAACATAATGAGAGAATTAAAACTAAAATCTATCTTCCTGATCACAAATAATAAATGATCTTACATCTACAGTGTGCACACATCAATATAATAACAATTATTATTAAGCGAGTTGCTTGATGGACGAAATATATATATAAATTAATCGAAACAAAACTCTAAATCAAAAGTATTAACAAAATGGCAGCAAACAAATATGAAATATATGTACTCACGCTCTAACGTCTATCGAGGAACTGAGTGACAAGGTTAAACAGTCGTATACATATAAAATCCTACTCACGCGCTAACGTCTAACGCAGCCGCACAAATCAACGAAGGAAACTACTAGAATAAACATAAACTATACAAGCGAATGCTATACATTTTAAAGAGTGAAATTAATTTAAAACAACTGAACACTTAACTAAATAAATTAAACAATTAACTCTTTAACAAAATCTTATATAAAAACATAACATTGACAAAACTCTCGAAACATTGACAAAGGCTGAACGGAGTAAACACGACAACGTCTAAATTTGCAAAAACGGGGTGCCAGTCCACAGCAGTATGTGCTTACTAATATGTGCAAAATTAAAATCGGTAAATTAACTTTTTGAAGTGTATTAAAGTGAGAGATAACATTCTTCAATAGACGACTGGCTTGTGACATGTGACTCGTCCCCAAGTTTTTGTTTAATATTATTGTTATTTACCGTTTTAATAAAAAAAAAAAATGTAACTCTTTAGTAGATATTTATTTTGATACAACGATGAAATAAAATTGATAAAAATTATATGCAGTTGTCCACTATAGTCCTGAACATTTGCTTAAATATAGTCAAGGTCTTGCTACTTAAAAAAATCAACTTGATTTTACACAGAACCTCTTGATTTATGCTAAGCATTTATAAATACCTCATGCAGCATTTCCCAGATAATTAGACCTCAATGATTAGTTTTTTCTTTTCTTTGTGGGAGCCGTCTAAGATAGAGTCTTCGGAAACACTGCAGGCTATTGGCTTTTTTCTGTTTGTTCTCCCATTTATTTTACCTATTGAATAATATCACTTTTAATAAAATATCTGTTGACATTATGATTTACGGTTTTTGGAATTCGTGTCATTCCCTGATGAAACCTCACGAATAATCTTTAATTCTCCAGATAATATCTCAGAAAAGCGCAGTCTAAAAAATAAAAAAATTACACAGTGGTATTGCTGGTAATTGTCCGGCAGGCAAACTAATGTAATTTTACAGATGAGAGTGAAAATTTTAGTATAACTGTAAATTTACAGTATCGTGCCATCATGTTTCCCCCACTTACCCTTGGTATCACAGTATGATTGCTGTAAATTTAAGGCGTTTAAATATATCATTTCTGATATATTTAAACGCTGTCCGAAATTTACATCAATGTTTTTAACATTTACATTAATTGTTTGCTTATTTACTGAGAAACTATAAAGCTTCAGTCATTTTTCTGTAAAAATTTCCTTACAGTAACAATACTGTAAAATAAAACAGGATTATTACTGCATTATTACAGAAACTTTTTACTGTGCAGATAACACAAAAGCAAATTTTGGAGGAATATATAAGTTAAATGACGGTCTTAATCAAAAAATTATTGGTGTCGATTTTGCAGCGCATATAATACACCCAACACATTGCAAATAGCAGCTGACTGCTGACTGACAGTTGCCTTACGGCGAAGAGAATATTCTTATTAAACTATATTCATATTTTCATATATATTTTGTGCGTATTTAAAAGGAGTTTGCGAATTTGCTGAAGTCCAGTATCAAAATAGATGGTTATATTAAAACTTGCTGGTTAGCTCTTTTGACTGTAGTTGAACGGCTTTTAAAAATGCGTGATACCCCTACCATCCTACTTTTTATCGCAAAATAAATGTCCTTGAGTACAGAAACAGAGTTTTTTCAAAATGACTCTTCAAAAATTTGGTTAGAATTTATTCAAAATCAAGTAGGTCTTTTCCAACGTACAATAAAACTTATTGAAGGGGACAAAATTTCATTAAGCGAAGTATATAGCATAAGAAATTAAAATTTTTAAATTTCAATGTTGTGAAGGACTAGAAAATAATTTCCTCTCTTTAGGGATTCATAATAATGGTAAATTAGTTAAAAGAACTATCTGCAATAAATCGTTCAGGCTTTATGAATCTTACTAAAAAGTTTTATATCAATTCCATTTAGAAGAGTGGACAGTTCAATTGAATGATGAACATTTTCATTGGGCTACATTAACAAAAGAGTGTATGGAGACTTATTTGATCCAGTGTATATGTCTACGCATTACAATAACAATACTTTAATATTCAATATAGAAAAATCATCAATATTTTATTTCTATGTATAGTTTATAAATCTGTCAATAAATCAATCCCGCTTATACAACAATAACTCCTCGATCTAACACATACGGAAATGTCCAAGAACATCAATCAATCTCGTCACGCGAGCTTACCGATGATTATGGCTTGCGGGCGGTACATACGCTGCTGCGACCACAAAAGAAATCCCTTCTTTACCGGCCTTTCTCTGTGTCGAACAAAATCAGCAACGAGCAGTCATTATTCCGCTGTTAAAGGCAAGTCAACGAACCTATCAGCCGGCTCGACACTCCACTCGATATAATTGACCCGTGCGTTGCGTGCGATGTTGGATAATTTTGCAAAGTGCCACTTTTTAGCCTGGGAAACGTGAATAAATGCGAAGGAAGGAGTACGCCGCTAATGTAATGTCGTTTCTGAAAGTAAGCTGTATTATATATGAGTGGAGTAATTATGTATATCAATGTTTGGAGTGTAACAAGTAGCTATACTTGATAAAATGCATTTGATTGTGATACTACAAGTTATCCAGATAATCTAGCAAAAATACGTCAAAACACCTGCACTCGTAAACCGGGAACAAACGTGTAAGTTCTATTAGCACAAAAAGTTTCATATATTTTTCCAGGAGATATATACTTAAATGCCTTTACTATTCTAACATATCTACTGTATAGAGAAGAAGAAGAAAAAACAGCAAATCATCAACACACGAAGAGAGCGCAACAAGAAACAATTATCCTAATGGGAATCTCGTTACTACCGACTTCTTTAGTCGTTAGAAATTTCACGTGCGATTTCTTACGTCTACTGTTCCCTGTTTCGAACATAATCACTTAATTGGGCCCTGTAATGAGATCGCTGTATCTGCCATATATTTGTAAGAATGTCTCCCATGCAACTGGTTTCTTTTTCCTTCGGGTTAACAGTAATAGTGTTCCTTTTTCAGGTGTAGCCGAGCCGCGATAATTATACCTACTGACGATTAAAAGGAATACGATGCCTTCGAATCAAATGTATTCGCGAAATAAAGAAGCTAAATATGTAGGATGAGGCGGAATCTTTTTTTTTGTTTACTATTATTTATTCCACCCAATGGTTTTGTTTACAATAATAAAATATGATATGTGGATTGCCAAGATTGCGTTACTCGAGATAAATATATGAATTGTTATGGCGAAAATATTCTACTATTATTTAAAAAGGGAATGTTACTATTTTACTTGGTTATATTTTAAAACTTATTAGATATAATAGAAAAAGGATATAATATGTAGCAGCAGACAGCCAGACGATGTCCAGGTGATGTAGGAAATCTCTGCTTTTGGCAAGTCCTTCAAGGCATTTTCCTTCAGAATTTTCCCTTCAGGAAGCAGGATGATCAGCAGTGATATACCTACACATCGAAAATAAACATTAGAATTTGAATAGTGTACTTTTACAATAGCTATTGACAGATCAAATTTGGATCCACGTTTAATTCAAGTGAACAGTTTTATTTATTTTACTAGGTATTTATTTCGTTAAAATTTAGTCTAATAATGTTTGTATATGCATTGGCAGTCCAATTGCTTTGATATGTCAACAGAAAGACATGGGGAAATCGCTGGAAATTGGGTTCTGTAACAATTCTATGTGTATAAATGGTTGCCTATCTTTTAGGTGCAATAAGGAATTTTTAGATTGTTAATTTTATATAGTAATAAGTGTTTAAAAATTTCAAATGTATTTTTCTCACAATTCACTGATGCTTACCTTCATTATATTACAAGTGTAAGGTGATTCCAGATTTTGTAATTTTATTTATTTTCATCTCGTTTAAACAGTCGACAATCCTTTCGATCACATGTACTTTCTCATATATAAAACAATGGTTCCCCTTATTTCGGTTATATTAACGGATTTTCACTGACAGTTGGACTCCTTGACGAAGACAATCGCTTTCAAGTCAGTTAAAACATTTTGAATTCGAACCATTCACTAACCACTCTGTTAGAGGCAGACCTATCTCATTTTGTTCTTGAAAAATTTAACGACTATTTCGATAAAATCCAATTTTATTTCAAATTACAACCTAAAAATAATGGTTATTTGTTAAACAAAGTTCATCACACAAATATTATCCAAATTATCCGCAACCTTTTGGGTAATTTTTCTTCAACGACGATTTTCCTGAGTTTCCTGTTATGATGTTCCTGACCTGAACGAGCCACTTTCCGTGATCTGATGTGACGACGATGGTACGAGGGCCCTGATCCGAATACGATTCGAACATTCCAGACCACTCCAATGCTGGCAGAAGGTATTCCTCTTCAAATCTACCTAAAAGATAAACGTATTATTTCAATTCCAATCCAAATTTAATTATACTTATAAGAAATTTCATTTTTATTCGTTCAGAAAGAATTGAGGTTAGAAAATTGCTTGCATCGTAGGCGAAACCGTTCGCGGTTACTTTGGGGAAATTTGTGTAATTAGGTTTATAAGTATTTGTTATGTATGTACGTTACGAACCAATATCCAGTAATTTACCATCAAGGTTGGCTACTCTGTTTCACACGTCTCGTTAAGCCTAACATAACTCCGTTTGAACGGTCAGAAATCGCAGGAATTTTGAAATTCAATTTAAACGTATTTACGTACGAAACTACGAATTTGAATTGCAAAAAGCGGAATCACTAATGAAACTTTAGTGTTATTAATTAAACGGACCCACGGACTTACCTGAGATAATTATCCGAAGATATATGTCTGATTTTAAACAAGTTCACATTTTGAATTTCTTTTTATTAAAATATCCACACTTAAATGTTTTAATTTTACATAAGAGATTGAATCTATTAAGGCAGGACATTATCATGCCTATGATATCACTTAAAATGGTCATTGACAGTGAATTTGAAGGAGAGGGCAATTGACAACATTCTTGCTCTCTACTCTCACTGAAATATATACGAAAGTAACGAACTATTCAATACTTTTTTTATGTCACCGCCCCTCGATCGGAAATTTCTCGCCCTGCATGCCATCTGGCTGATGAGAGAACACACTTCTATATCAAAATTAATAAAGATAGATGACACTGGGATATATAAAATTTGATTTTTTCTAATTCAATTAATGTATTTCTTTTAAAACTTAATTTTTTAATCCGGGCTGTATACTACTGTGTAGCGTAACAGAATATAAGTAACTGATCATAAAAAATACTTTTGCATTTATTTTTTGTTGTCAAATAAATGGTATCATTTTTATTATTATATATATTTTACATTGTTGGAAGTTTATAGTATTGGATAAACTTCCAACAATGTAAAATAGATATAATAATAAAAATGATACCATTTATTTGACAACAAAAAATAAATGCAAAAGTATTTATTTATTTTTCGTTATACATTATAATAACCTCAGATTTGTATATATAAGACGTACACTGCCCGACTTAATTAATGTCGTCGTCTACAACACGAGGGCTATCAAAACTACTCACTATTTGGATAGGTACGGGTTCGACCGGCATCCGCTGTTCTAGGTATATGATTTATTAGGGTATACAGTTGTAAAACGCTTCGCAATTATACGAATTAGGTAGAAAAAATTATTTTTTTTAATATCACAAATAACGTTATATATTGCGGTTTGAACATGGTTTAAATTGAAATATCTCTTTTATAACTTAGGTCCAATTGACTCTTAAAACTTAAACTCATACAGAAATAAATATTATTTGGTATTCATAGTAAATCTTGTGTATTAATTGTTTAAAAAACGTAGGAAATAGCAAACAACAGAGGAAGACTCCATAAAACTGTGGCTTCAAGAAAAATTAGCAATTGCAAGCGTTTATGAATATTACTATTTTTTTAAATAATGGGGATTTCAATAATATTTAATTATTAGCATTTACTATAGCGGTACCTACCTCCTGTAAGTAACACTTTACAGCAATTTTACAATTGCTGTTCAGAAGAAAATAAAAACTATGTTTGGCCTGGTTATATTAGTTATATAGGTAAACATACTAATTCCAAACATAAACAATATAAAATCTAATAAACAAAATAAACAAAAATAAGAAAATTAATAATTTTTTTAAATATAAAACATTAACATAAAAAAGGAAATTCTAAAAACAAAAATTAATTACGTAACTGTCATTAAATATACAAACTAAATGATAAAGTAAAACCTAACCTGCAAAAATAAAAAATCAATACAAGCTCTAAAAAAATCAAGAAAAATATATTAAATATATAAACAAAAAAACATACACACGAATTAAAAAGGAACAGTTTTAAAGAATGATGGCAAACATAATATGTCACCAGTATCTGGTGTAGTACTCGTTATTTTCAATACACACTTGGAGTCTTCCATTCATCGAGTCAACAGGAGTTTGACAATATTGACCGCCTCATGTCTGTCTCACATACAATACATTCTGGCTTGTAAGATTTTCCACTGCTTTTCCACTATCTTTACGAAAATAAAAATATTGAAATAAATACATTCTAGAATTTATAAAATTTGTTAACCGTATTTATATTTAATTATACTTGTTCTAAGTTTATTAATAATTTTGTGTTGCAAGTATTTCCTTCTTAATCTGAAATTAGGAACATTAGAAGTATTTAGTTTTGTTAATCCTTTTAATACTAAAAAAAGTTTTAAAAAAATTATTACTGTACCATGTAAGTATATGAGCTCGTTATTCAGCAAAGTTTGGGTCGTTGCATTGCATAGAGGATTGGTAGTAATTGTCGTAACCGACCGAGTTTTATTAAAGCAATTGCCGTGTAAATTGCATCATCTAACAAAACGAATGATCCGCAAGACATGTGTGACTCTTCTACGAACACCAAGTTTACGACGTTTCTTACCTGTGCCGTAATTACAATAAAGGCCGTTTTACACCTAGCTATTTATTTGCTAATTTATTGGCCAAATAAAAATTTTACGTGTATAACACGGATTAAATACGTGTTATACACGTAAAATTTTAAATTGGCCAATAAATTGCGCAGTAAATAGCTAGGTGTAAAACGACCATAATAATATATATTGAAACTAAATGTACATATGAAGACTTACTCTCTTGTTTTCTGGTAGATTTCCTATTTTAAAAATAAATAATTAATACATTAATATAAAAGAGCCAGTAATGAATATAACTCAATTTGTAATCTGTACATTTCTTACATTGTTTTTGAACGTAAAATAGGAGCTTTAGTTTTGGCCCCAAGCTGTAAAACAGATATTTTAATTCAAACTACCTTCAAACGATAATATTAAAAGTTTTCTTTGGATATTAAATAATCTTAAATTCTCTACTTGATTTGCATAATTGCGAAGCGTTTTACAAGCGTTTTGTATATCCCAATAAATCATTTACCAGGAACATTAACTAAGTCGGGCAGTGTACAAACTGCTGTGTGCTGATGGTACCAGCATAAATGCAAAATGAAAATTTAAATTTACTAGCTCAGCGGATGAAAATAAAGGGCGCAAAAGAACAATTAATCTCAGGGTTACTCTCACAATTAAACCTATCATGAAAAGTAAAATGTGGGCGTTTGAAAATTTGACCTTCTTTAAACTCCAACAATTGAAAAGGATTGATCTCAAAAATAAAAGAACAGAAATTTTGAATGACGTTAATAACCATAAATTTTATTTAAAAAAAAAATGTTAATTCCGCAGGAAAAATAAAACCTTACACAGAAGGTCCTGGTCGAAAACAAAACCTGCATGAGACCCTAATATTTACAAAAGGACAATGCAAATCCTTCAACAAACAAAAAGTAAAACAGTTCAGGAAGATAATCCTTATTACAACAAAAATCCACGTGGTTTCAAAAATTACCCAAACCAAATTAAACGTGTAGAAAACAAGTGAACTAAAAATAGAAAAACTTAATTACAAGCACAATGCTTCTATTCACCTTACCCGAGGTGATTAAAAATAATTACAAAACAGCAAAATATAAGAAAAAACGAAAAATTAACTCTTTAAACTTAAAAATATATCTTCCTGCACGTAAAATAATAAAAGATCTTATATCTAATTTGTGTACACAATAATATAATACCAATTATTATAAAAATGAGTTCTTTGATGGATGAGATAAATTCAAAAACACGAATTCAAAACTAAAATCAAAATGTAAGGACAAAATGGCAGCTAACAATATAAATTTACATGACTCACTCGGCATCTCGTCAAAGAACTGCCGTTAAACAGTCGCATATATATATATATAAAATAACAACTGCGTGCGCTGCACCTAACTCACAAAGATCATAGAAAACAACTACAAGAAAGAACATGAGCTAACATGAGCAAATAAAAAACAATTTCAACTGGACATATAAATAAATAATTAACCAAACAATTAATTCAATAACTAACTCTTATTTAAAAATAATAATTGCAAGTGTTTATGAATATTACTATTTTTTTAAGTGGAGATTTCAATAATATTTAATTATTAGCATTTACTATTGGGGTACCTACATCCCGTAAGTAACACTTTACAGCAATTTTACAATTGCTGTTCAGAAGAAATTAAAAACTATGTTTGGCCTGGTTATATTAATTATATAGGTAAACATACTAATTCCAAACATAAACAATATAAAATCTAATAAACAAAATAAACAAATTCTTTGAAAATAAGAAAATTAATAATGTTTTTAAATATAAAACATTAACATAAAAAAAGAAATTCTAAAAACAAAAATGCAATTACGTAACTGTCATCAAATATACAAACTAAATGATAAAGTAAAACCTAACCTGCAAAAATAAAAAAATCAATACAAACTCTAAAAAAATCAAGAAAAATATATTAAATATATAAACAAAAAAACATACACACGAATTAAAAAAGAACAATTTTAAAGAATGAGGGCAAACATAATATGTCACCAGTATCTGGTGTAGTACTCGTTATATTCAATACACACTTGCAATCTTTCATTTATCGAGTCAACAGGAGTTTAACAATATTGACCGCCTCGTGTCTGTCTCACATACAATACATTCTGGCTTGTAAGATTTTCCACTGCCTTTCCACTATCTTTACGAAAATAAAAATATTTAAATGAATCCATTCTTGAATTTATAAAATTTGTTAACCGTATTCATATTTAATTATACTTGTTCTAATTTTATTAATAATTTTGTGTTGCAAAAATTCCTTCTTATTCTGAAATTAGGAACATTAGAAGTATTTAGTTTTGTTAATCCTTTTATAAATACTAAAAAATTTTAAAAAAATATTACTGTACCATGTAAGTATATGAGCTCGTTATTCAGCAAAGTTTGGGTCGTTGCATCTTCTACGATTGGTGCTAATTGTCTTAAGCGACCGAGTTTTATAATTGCCGTAGATTGAAATATAAATAATGAATTAACAAATTTATAATTTGGCTATTGAAATTTCAAAGAAAAGCCTTATTCTTAGTAATGCAATAATTCGTGTAGTTCATTAAAATTTCTGTTTAAAGCAATTGCCGTGTAAATTGCATCATCTAACAAAACGAATGATCTGCAAGACATGTGTGACTTTTCTACGAAGACCAAGTTTACGACGTTTCTTACCTGTGCCGTAATTACAATAAAGGCCGTTTTACACCTAGCTATTTATTGCGCAATTTATTAGCCAAATTAAAATTTTACGTGTATAACACGGATTAAATACATGTTATAAACGTAAAATTTTAAATTGGCCAATAAATTGCGCAATAAATAGCTAGGTGTAAAACGACCATAATAATATATATTGAAACTAAATGTACTTATGAAGACTTACTCTCTTGTTTTCTGGTAGATTTCCTATTTTAAAAATAAATAATTAATACATTAATATAAAAGAGCCTGTAATAAATATAACTCAATTTGTAATCTGTACATTTGTTACATTGTTTTTAAACGTAAAATAGGAGCTTTAGTTTTGGCCTCAAGCTGTAAAACAGATATTTTAATTCAAACTACCTTCAAACGACAATACTAAAGGTTTTCTTTGGATATTAAATAATCTTAAATTCTCTACTTGATTTGCATAATTGCGAAGCGTTTTACAAGCGTTCTGTAAACCCCAATAAATCGTTTACCAGGAACATTAATTAAGTCGTGCAGTGTACATACTGCTGTGTACTGATGGTACCAGCATAAATGCAAAATAAAAAGTAAAAAATGAAAATTTAAATTTACTACCTCAGCGGATAAAAATAAAGGGCGCAAAAGAACAATTAATCTCAGGGTTACTCTTACAATTAAACCTATCATGAAAAGTAAAATGTGGGCGTTTGAAAATTTGACCTTCTTTAAATTCCAACAATTGAAAAGGATTGATCTCAAAATTAAAAGAACAGAAATTTTGAATGACGTTAATAATCATAAATTTTATTTAAAAAAGAAAAATGTTAATTACAATTACGCAGGAAAAATAAAACCTTAGACAGAAGGTCCTGGTCGAAAACAAAACCTGCATAAGACTCTAATATTTACAAAAAGACAATGCAAATCCTTCAACAAACGAAAAGAAAAACAGTTCAGGAAGATAATCCTTATTACAACAAAAATCCACGTGGTTTCAAAAATTACCCAAAACCAAATTAAACGTGGAGAAAACAAGTGAACTAAAAATAGAAAAACTTAATTACAAGCACAATGCTTCTATTCACCTTACCCGAGGTGATTAAAAATAATTACAAAACAGCAAAATATAAGAAAAACGAAAAATTAACTCTTTAAACTTAAAAATATATCTTCCTGCACGTAAAATAATAAAAGATCTTATATCTAATTTCTGTACACAATAATATAATACCAATTATTATAAAAATGAGTTCTTTGATGGATGAGATAAATTCAAAAACACGAATTCAAAACTAAAATCAAAATGTAAGGACAAAATGGCAGCTAACAATATAAATTTACATGTACTCACTCAAAGATCATAGAAAACAACTACAAGAATAGACATGAGCTAACATGAGCAAATAAAAATATAATAAAGAGTGAAAGCAATTTCAACTGGACATATAAATAAATAATTAACCAAACAATTAACTCAATAAGTAACTCTTATTTAAAAATAAACAAATAAATTTTGAGATCAATTTCGCAAAACATTGAGAAAAACAGATCGTAATAAAATAAGATCACTGAATTTACAAAAACCGGGGTGCCAGGCCACAGCAATACGTATTTACTAATATGTGCAAAATTAAAATCGGAAAACAAATTTTTAGATGATATACAATTCTTCAATAGCCGACTGACTTGTGACTGTTCCTCAACCTTAGATTCATATTAAAATTAATTAATGTTTCTTGGTATCATCATACGCAATAAAAAATAATAAATTCTACATGCTATTGTATTTCTAATAGCTGCTCCGTATTATACAATTCAGTGAAACGTAAAAATATTTTTTTTTAATTAACGAGCAATAATTTACACAAAAAAATCCTTGAAACCATTAACGATTGTTTAGTATGTTTCTTTATCCTCAATTTTTTCGATTCCACTTTTGTTCAACTCCTTAAATTTATACGAGAAAAAAAAAACTTAAATTTACGACTTTTGCATACATTTCGGAGAAGTCGTCGTACTAAAAACGAGTGACTACTTGCGCAATATCATTAGATACAAGCTGGTAACCGAAGAATGTATGTTTCGTTAAAGATTTCTTCCTCTCCAGAACGCACGTTAAATTGAATTTTTTCTCTCTAGCTTTTATATATTTTTTTGATGGCGCCAGGTCAAGCAACGTTCGGAACGCGCAGTAAATTATCGAAAATATATCCATTAATCAAATGCCCGCTACAACCACCGCACGCACACATAAACATATTATACACACCGTCGCCATTGCGATCATCGGACACAATGTCCGGCGCTTCGCCGATCAGGCGAAATCGATACCTGCCCTTTAACCTCTCGCATTCTCACATCCACGGACGTGTCAACGGCCCTCTTTCGACGAAGAGCTAGCGTCGAAAAGAGACGAAAGTCGATGAGGTTGATGCTTGATGTAAAAACGGAGTAATTTAGTAATTTTCGAAATAAACTTGTTTTTTTTTTTTTTGAATATTTACGTAATTTTTTTATATTTATTATGTTTTTCTTTCTTGAGATAGCGGCTTTTTTGCACAATTTAATGAAAAAATTACTAATTAAACCATTTTTTTGACGTTTCTACAATTTTTTTTATTGTCTTCTTCAGAAAATGCCTTTTACATTTAAACATTTAACAAACACAACACAAACATTTTAAAAGAGTATGCTACACATACATGTTAATAAAGTACGTTGACAAATAACTTTATTATTTTTAAAAAAATGTAAATTTTAAAATGTTTGTGTTGTGTTTGTTAAATGTTTAATGTAAAAGGCATTTTCTGAAGAAGACAATAAAAAAAATGTAGAAACGGTAAAAAAATGGTTTACTGAGTAAATTTTTCATTAAATTGTGCAAAAAAGCCACTATCTCAAGAAAGAAAAACATAATTTACACTAACGGCTATGAATGAATTTTCATCAAAAAAAATTTTTTTATGGTATTCGGAAAATCGGATATCATATTCTACAGATCCCTATAGTTGGTAACGACTTTTGTTTATTAATTAGGAGTATAATAAAATTAGAAGAAATTAAGAAGTAAAATTAACGTTTTTATTGTCCATAAAGTAATGTTTTCCCTTTAGCAAATTTTCCCTTATTGATAATAAGCGAAAATTTTTAATTAAGAAAATCGGTAGACATCACTAGAACCGTGTATCTGACGACATTAATTCGCTTTTAATTGTGCAATTATAATTGTCTAATCTCTTTTGGAGCGGCACCATACTCGTAATAATTTCTCGAGAATTTTGCGACAAATATTAGAAAAGTACTGAAATAAATAAAATATAATAACTATTAAATCTCCTGGCTGACAAAATTGCGAGAAAAAACTCAACGCAACAAAGAAAGCTTTTACTAACTTCACATAAACGTTTAAACGACTCCCTTATATGCTTTCCCTCAGGGCGTGCGTATAGAGGAGGTAAATAAAAATAAGTAATAGTGTAACATCTACCGTCCCATTACAACCGGAATTGCTTATAGTAATACTTTTAATTGCGTACAACATTCAAAGAAGTTTAGATTGTCTACGTCTTTCACACTGTCACTCTTTGTTGAAAAAGTTTCCGAAATATTTTTTTTTAATTTAATATAAATTGTACTATAGCTACAACCACACAGTCAACTTATGCTAACTGAAATGCATTTTATGAAAACAATGTTATAATAATAATAATAATAATAATAGGAATAAACGAATTTTTTATTAGGTAACCCTGTATAATTTAAAATTTTCATTTTCTCAAACATCCAGAAAAACAACTTTTTACTTATCTTCATAAAAACATTTGCATATATGTACAACGTGGTAATATTGCACTTGCATTTTGCCATCATTCAAAACATGTCACATAAATTTAAAGAAAAATCTTACATTTAACTTTAGTAATTTAGAAATCATGTTTATTTTTAACTAACTAAAACTAATTACATTAATTTTTTCTAGAATGTGAAATTTAACGTAAAAAAATCATTAAAAATATAAATCCATTTTCAAAAGCAATTTTGTATATTTTCAGTTTTGTGATTACTAGTTTTTGAAAAATGCGAATATAATGCAAATAGTCCGTCGCCAAGTTGCTAGTGCTGAATTCTGCAAATATAACTGCGATACATCATTTATATACAAAATATATAAGAGTGGGCCCAAAACACTACCTTGTGGAACACTTCGTTTTAGTGGTTGGCTGCACTACCGTGATTCCTGTATTTCCACGTAGTGCATTCTGTTGTTTAGCGTTTAAATAACTGGCAATCCAGTCAAGAGCCACCTCCCCCTACCACCTCCCCCCTCCCTTAACACCGTAATTCAGCAACTTTTTTCAAAGAATGCCGTGATGTATCTCATCAAATGTTTACTAAGGTCCACATAACATCCAAAGCAGGTCTGACCACTGTCCAAGCTTTTATATAAAGTATTTAAAAATTCTAGTATAGCTAAATTATAGTTTATTCAAATTTAGAATATTAAATTTTTCCAAAAGAAGTTAATAAGTAATGTAACTAATGCAACTAATTTTTCAAAAATTTTAGAGAATGTATTTAAAATAGCAATAGGACGATAATTAACTATAACATTGGTTGGACCGGATTTCCATAGTGGTGTAACCTTTGTTCAATAAAAGTGCCCTGCAAAAATGACTTATTTATTATTGCTGTTAGAGGCACAAGAAGGTGATCAACACATTGCTTCACAAGCGATATACGAAACCCATCAGACCCACAGGAGTGTGTGTTCCTCAGACCCTAGATTACCCTATGCACCTAATCCTTCGTTGTAGGATTAAGAAAAGACGAATTGTATTGCACAAATGCAGTTGCCGATCCGACATCCACTCCTTGCACATCACCAGAAACTAAATTATCTGTTAAATCTGAGTTAAAATAATCATTAAAGCAGTTTGCGACATGTTCCGGTTCATTGATGGTTGCGTTACCTACACTGTAAAAAAAGTTGCCTACAATTTTACCGGTAAATTTGCTTCATAAGGTAAAATTTCTACCACCTAGTAAATTTCACATGCTGATGTATTTTTCAAAGATTGTACTGTAAAATTCGTATGTAATATTTATATGAACGGTATATTTGCCGAACGCGTACAGTTAAATAACCTAATAACCAATCACATTGCGGCGTATTCACGTAAAAATAAATATAAAAGATCCTCAAATTTTTACCCAAATTTAAATACCCAAAAAAATTGTCAATTTTACACTTTTAAGTAAATTTTGATAGTTAACATAAAATTGTACATGTTTTTTCCTGTATTTTCCTTTCAAATTTGTATTACATCTTAAACTTACATGAAAAAGCTATAAATTTTACCGAAATCTTTTTTCCATGTTAAATATCCTAGAAAAAAACATGTAAAACAAAATTTACACGATTTATTGTGGTAAATTCACAACGTTATTACATGTAATATTCATTTACCATGGCAAAATTACTGTAATTTTTTACAGTGTACCTTAATTTCTATTTTTCTATCCATTTTTGATATTTTGGCAGAATTTAAGATACCCCAAGCTGCTCTCCTCGATTTGTTGAGTTTTGCAACTACACTACGCTTTCCTGTAAAGCCGCATATTTCAATTCATTATATTGGTCCACCTTTCTGCTGCTGTTGTATTTAATGCAATTCCTTTTAAATAAAAAGAATGTTTCTGTAAGTACTGCCAGATAGACACTACTTTTTTTGCAGTTATTTCGAAATGTATAACTTCTTTGGCGATCGCATTGAAGGTTAACAAAGTATGTGCGTTTATTTGTTTGTTCAGCTTTATAGGTATCTCTTAATCAGTTTGGTATACCTCTATTGTGCCCATTCCACGGCATAGAACCTGCGCGATAAGATCGAAGCTATTTAAGTCGAGCCGAATCCTAAAATATCGACCAATACAAGTGAATTGATGAGAAAGGGTTCGCTTTTAGACTTTGTTTATGTGACGGTCAGCGTTGGCTTGTTAAAAGTACAAGTTCTCCTTCACGTAAAAATAGGCAAAAATAGTTTAGAGCCAAAATAAATTTTTAGTGTTAAATTGTCAATTTAAATAATCCCAAACATCGAATAATTAAATAGAGCGTACTAGATCTATGGTTAATTAAATGTCTCCTTTTTTTATCTCCCGATAATTTATTATTATCAAAGTGGGTGGAAGGATAGCACTGCGGACTACAGAGCCGTGCAGATAAGCGCCGCCGGAATGCCATTCCACCTCATTCGACGGGATAAAGTCGGCGCTAAAACCTGCCCGACGAGGCGGCCATCGTCAAAATCTTTTATCCGTCGCCGACGGGCTCGTGAATCACTTGACCCGCAAACTGAAAAGGGACACGGCCCCGGAGAAAGGAGCAAAAAGACGCTGTGCGATTTTTTTCTCGTCTAACGAATATCGAGACGACGTAAATATGTCGACTATTTTCGTAAACAAGGACGAAAAAATGGGAGTGCTGAAGTTTTAGCGAATTGTTAAGGACGCAGTGATTCGTTTTTGTTCTTTTTTAAATTGAATGAAACGCCCAGTTGAGCAAAAATTTTTTCGTTCACAAAGCAATGCATCAGTAGTCCTAACCATCTACTTTTCTCAGGCTATATTTAAATTATCATTGTTTTTTTTTATATATATAAAATAATGTAAGATTTCAAAATTTTGCTACTTCAAATTGTGTTATTTTTTGATAATTCCCTTATTTAAAGAAACTTTTTGATATGATATGGAAATTGTGTATATTTACGAGCAAAATTATGTACTACCATCACAAATATCAAAAACTCCTCTAAGAATAAACTTTCAAAAGAACAAATGATGTTAAATAAAAATATTAAATTCACAAAAACATTTTTCCAACAAAATCCTCAACTTACTGTATTAAAACCTGACAAAAGTAATAAAACAGTAGTAATAAATAAAATAGATTATGAAAGCAAAATGAACACCTTGATACAAGACACAAATACTTATCAAAACTTCCACGTGATCCCACAAAAAAATTACAAAAAAATAATAACAATCTAGTTAAATCCTGGGAACAAACAAAATTCATAACACCGGATACAGCTAATACATTAAAAATCAACAACGCTTTACCACCTAAAATTTATGGATTGCCAAAACTGCATAAAACAAACATCCCGTTACGGCCAATTGTGTCTTGCATTCAAAGTCCCTTATATAACATGTCTAAATTTCTGGCAAATGCAATTTCAAACATCCTCGGTAAAACAGATTATCATATAAAGAACTGTTTTCAATTTAAAAAATTCCTTGACAGCGTTAGCAATGATAATGATGATGAGTTAGCATCTCTGGACATAATATCTTTATACACTACTATTCCAATAGAATTAGCCCTTCAATCTATAAAAAACCATTGGCAAGAACTTCAAAATGTTACTTCTCTACCACAGAAAATTTTTTTAATGCTTTAGAAATTACTCTTCAAACCACATATTTTCAATATAGCAATGCATTTTACAAACAAATCTATGGATGTGCTATGGGTTCCCCCTTCTCAAGCGTAATAGCTGAGCTTGTCTTAGAAGATCTAAAAAATGAAATTATCTCAAAATTAAACTACCAACCTACTTTTTACAAGCGCTATGTTGACGATTGTATTATATGTACATATACCAAAGAATAAAATCCAATATACGGCCAATATATTTAATAGTTATCATCCAAACCTGAAATTTACTGTAGAAAAAGAGCGCAATTCACAAATCAATTTTTTAAACTTAACAATAATTCGTAAGAATAACAAATTCTTAACCAAACTTTTTCAAAAAGCTACCTCCTCTAACAGATACCTAAACTTTTCGTCATGTCAACTCCTTTCAATTAAAAAGGGTGTAATTACCTCCTTAGCCGACAGATCTATCCAACTAACTAGCCTAGAATTTCGTCCGGCTGTCTTAAAACAAATATTAAAAATTAACAATTACCCTGAAAGACTCATTGACTCCACATTCAATAAACGTTTACACAAATATTATAATTCAAGCCATCCTTCATTTCAACAAAATAATAAATCAGATGTCAAATACATAGCACTCCCATATGTCAACAAACTATCTGAAAACATTAACAAAATTTTAGCCCCATTTAACTTTAAAATTGCACACCAAAATCATAATAACTTAAGTTTTTTTATATACAAAACTTAAAGATAGAACCCCACTACAAAAGCAGACCCATATAGTGTATAAAATACCTTGCAATAACTGTGATGGAGTATATATTGGTCAAACTAAGCAACATCTAACAGACAGATTAAATGGACAGAAATATTCTACTAATATAACCTCTCTCAAAAAACACATGCATAATGAATACCACACATTTAATTTTGACCACACTGAAGCATTAATAAAAGAAAAAATTACCAGGCACGTAACATACTTGAAATGATTCAAATTAAAAAGCACAATAACTCAATAAATGACCGTCAGGTATAATTCCCATCACCGTATGTATTTTTACTTGTTTATCATTTCAAATGACATATGTATACTATAAAACATATTTTTACAAAAAAAATATTTCCACAGAAATATTGTAGCCACATCATTTCATTTCGTGTTTAATATTCTTGAAAAATGTTACATAAATTTAAAGAGAAGTTTTCGCTCCTTTAAAAATTTTACATAATAAAATTTAGAAAATTATAATTTTCATTTATTACAAATCAATAATGTAAATGTTACTTTATATTTGATTTAGAAGGAAAAAAAATGAAGGTAATCGTTTGTTTATTTAAATAAATCCATTCTCATCTCACCATTGTAATTCAAAACGTTAATTTTTATTTTTTTGTTTTTTCTATTCTTAAACATAACTTTACAAATTAATTATTTTCGTTTTGCATTTTAGTTGAAAAAGGCTATATGCATATAGCCGAAACGTCCAAATTTTAAATTTCAAATTAAACTATGTAAATCAAGAAAGAGTTTTATTACACATCCGCTACTACCAAGAAAACAATTTCCATTATTGTGTATATTTATATTAAGTGTCATCATTCAACTTATTTTAAAAGACTTGAAGAGAATGTTATACTACAACTTGGGTTTTAACTGATTTTTTTTTACAAAACATCCAAGTCCACACTAAACTAACTATTATTATTAATAATTAATAATTTTTTACTACTGCATAACTTCAATCTTAATACACTTAATTGTATTAAGTACTAAAAAATTTAGATAAATTTCAAAATTCTTCTTTCAAAGTATAATTTAAAAATAATAACTCTGGTAATATTAATTCAACAATATTTTTTACAAAAAAGAATTATTTGGCAGTAAACAGCATAATATTCAAAAAGCCATTAAATATTCAAACATTATGCGGCTATAGGATAATATTATCTTGCGTAATTGTAATTTAAGTAGCCTATGTATTAAAAAATTGTCCACATATTTCGTTCCTTAACTGTACATGGACATGTCACCAGTAATAGAATCCTACCGGCTATCAACTCACTCAGCTGGTATCCAATTGATAATTAAGCGCCTCGTAAGACTAACCTCGCTTCTTTAGATGTAGCTTTACTCACTACGCGAATAGCAATAGACAGTTAATAACCATCGAAATTTCAACAAGAAAAGTACGCAAAACACCAGACGATGTTTAGATAAAAGAGAATTCTAGCGATAGAAAGGAGACGGACACAAAAATGAAGGAGAGAAGAGTCTAGTGCCGTGATGTAGCGGTCAATAAAACCGATGTCCTTGTGCGGTGTCGACTCTCTCTCTGCTTTGTGCTGAGGGGACAAGTTCGGTCGCTGAATGACGCTGTACGCTCCGAAATGGAAATTAATGCCTTTTTTTATTAGAGAACAAGAGGGTACCGATGGGGGGGATTTTTACGTCCGTTGCGGCATTTAATGCTAGTCAAAGAGGGAGGTGAAACTGGGTTTTATCTGCGGTTTTTCCTTTTATTCATGTCCACATAGAAATAGAAGGGAATATTAATGCGAAAGAACCATTTTGCGTTTTTAAATTTAAAATATAAAACTAAAATTAACCAGGCAAAGGGCGGACGCTATCGTATCGGATTTCGCCGATACCCGATCCTATTCCCTGAACCGACTATAGCAGTCCTTCGGGTGCTACACGACGATAGTTTTCTCCTTGTGTGTAGGATTATAAATCGTAATCGCTCTTCGGGTATGATACGACCACAGTTTTCTCCGTTCCTGCAGGACTATAGATGGTAGATAGTCGCCCTTTAGGTGTGACACGACGATAGTTTTCTCCATGCCTTTAGGATTATAAATCGCGGTCGCCCTTCAGATATGACACGACGTTGGTTTTTCCACGCTGTCTGATTGTAGGCCGTAGTCGCCCTCGGGCGTGGCACGGTCCGATCTTCCGTCTGGTGTTCGGTTGTGGTTCGTAGTCGCTCCTCGGGTGTGGCACGACGCAACTTTCCACCCCTCGCTCGATTATAGACTGCAGTCGCCTTTCGAACATAACACAGCGTAATTACACGGCCTTAAAACTATATAACCAGCTACCGGGGCACATGAGAAATATGGATATGGCGTGCTTCAGAAGAACAATGGTACAGTTTCTGCTCTCCGTCCCTATATACAGTTTGGAGGAATACTACCTGACGAGCGCCACGGGCCTTGCTGCGACTTCGGAGAAGGGATAGCCACCAGATACTACTCGGCCCGTTTTTTCGTGTGTGCAGTGTCAAGTTTTTCAAGTTTTTCCTGTTTTATCTTTTCAGTGTTTTTTTTTTTTTCGTAACCTACTGACTTTTAATTTGTACATACACCGTCCTAACGAAGGTTTTCTTAAACCTAATTTTTTAAGTGTATTGTGTTATTATTACTTTGACATTGTTTTTTTTTTTACATTTTGACGAATCATATACTGTACATTTTGTCTTTGTACACTTTTTTGAAATACATCTATCTATCTATCTAATCGTCCGTCTTGTGTTCGGTTGTAGTTCGTAGTCGCTCCTCGGGCGTGGCAATACGTATATGCATAGCCATTTAATTAAAAAGCATGAGCGGGAGAAATGTAAATCTACACTATATTGTTGAAAACTTCGCAACCCCCGCCATTCGTTCAATTTCCGATTGTAGTCGCCCCACGAGCGTGACACAGCGCGTCATCTCCGTATTTTCCTTTTCTCTCTCGTCGGACTATAGTTCTCAGTCGCCCCTAGGGTGTGACACTACGTTAATTTCGTAAAACTACGCCTAGAATCGGGTATTTCAAGGTGAGATTTTTTTGCTACGTTTGTGCCGATTGATTTCCATATTATAAACCGATAAGTTTTCGTTTATATCAATTTTCACTACTGAAAACTTCGTTAGATAAATTGATGGTTTCGTTGTAAATCATTACTGGATATATCATCGGTGTGTGTTTTAATATTAAATGTGATTTAGCTTACCTGTATCTACGTGTATGCATCAGCTGTTTGTCTTATCGTTTTTAGGAATAAAAGCACAAAACCAACGATTTGTTGCAGTGATTTATTTAAAAGCTGTTGCGTACATCAAAGTAAGAACCCTGGATAACAACTCATGCACTGAAGTTACCTCACTAAGGTTAATATTAATTTTATTGTACAACGTCTACTATGCAACAAAACACATCTTCGCATGCAATTTACAATCGCATTTACAAACCCACTAAAGTAAACAATATTTTTTATCGTATTAATATGAACTGTAGCATTTTCAAACAGATACACACACAGCAGATACGTTAATTTCATATTTTCATGTCCTAATCCAATTGCCGAAACAACATTATAAATATTTTCACATTTACGTAGTTTTTGTTTCTATTTAAGTTTCAACACTAATAATATTTATATCAAAATTTCCTTCACATGCAAAAACAGACAAAACTCTATTATGCATAGCCATTTAATTAAAACGCATGAAGTGGAGAAATCTAAAATCTACGCTATACTGTTCAAAACTTTGCGAGTTTAAATTAGAACTAATTTTAAGAGAGAACTAACTGAAGATGTATTTATTTAATGAAATAGAGATATAGACGCAAACTCCGTATAAAATCTGCCGCGCTTTGTTAGCACTGCACTTAAAACCGGCTGAAGATTAACTCCATTTATATTCTACGTCTTGTTAATATATAAGAAAGATTTCGGAGTTTCTCTGCTGCTTTAATTAAGAATGCCGACCAATTAATCTTGAAAACGGTTATTGCTTGCACAGCGCACTACGTATGTGATCCCTTTTAAACAAATTAGTACACATACCATCAAATTACATTCCCACAAACTTCGATAGAAATAGATTGAAAAGAAACCCCTTCAGCTACTTAAAAACTTTATTATTCCACTCTAGTGTTAATTGGAGGGAAAAAATGTTTATAAGGCAGTCAAGTTAGCACCTGCACGCACCTATAGGGCTCTGAAATAAAGGGGGAAGCTATATTTATAACACACCCATCTATTCGTGTGGATACCGCTGCTATGTGGAGCAGGTGCTAACAGTAATTCATGTCGGCGTACCTACAAACATAAAGTAATTCAGTATACGTGAAAGTATCTCCTCGTAATCAAGGAGGCATTCACTATAATCCCCCGTGAAAGAAATCTTTTCTTATAATGTTCCTCATATTTCCTGTGTATGCACTAAAGTGCTTACTATAGGTACGCCTACGAGGACGTGAGTCTTCATTGAACAAGACGATGTGTGATAAAGAAGAGCGCTTCTTGTTATACGTTTGGTGCCTTTGCCTCGTTGTCAAGGTCATTCCCGAAATTGCCCTATTATCTTGGCTCGGATAAGATACAAAATATGGTGTACCCAAGTTCAGCCATAAATGATATGAATGTTGGAAGATTTAGGAAATACAAGGTGGTCCATGATAGTGGGAGATTTTGAGAACTTCCTTTTCGGAGAGTCCATGAAGAAAAATTATTTCTGTTCTATTGCGGCAAAGGTCTAATGAATCCACATTAAATTCAGCGAGTAGAGCTTTATGACTATAATTTTGAACGGTAAATTACCATGTTTTTAAGATATATTTACTTCAAGAAGCGGTGCCGTACTCGTTCCAATTCATATATATGGCAATAGATTATGGGTGACCAGATTAACGATGCATACCCTAGTTTAGATCTAACGAATGCGTAATATAACATTAGTATAGGTTCGATTTCAGTGAAAGATTTTGTACACCGTACAATGAAGCCTAATGTTTTTAGAGCAGAGGAAATATGTTCAATAAATGGCAACTTTAAATCAAAAATCACACCAAGATCCGTAATAGATTGAGATCTTTCCAGTACAGAATTGTCAACTTTATATTCGTAATGGATAGGTTTCATCCTTTCGTGTATAGGTCACAATATTTCGTTTAAATAAGTTTACGTTTTATCTATTTTTGTTGTACCAGATTTGCAATACGTTCAATTGATGTTGTAAATTAATATTATCCTCCTTTGTATCAATAGCCGCATAAAGTTTAGGTCATTGGCAAACAACATTTATGGCACAGCAGTTCCTCGAAACATCGTTCATAAAGATAATCAAAAGTAGGGGCCCTAAATTAGCCCCCTGAGGCACTCCAGATGTCGGATAAAAATGATCAGATCATGACATATCATCATATATGACACAAAGTGTTTCCTGCGGCTCAAGTACGAGGTAAATAGTACTAAAAGTCGTGGTGAAAATCTAAAGGCCTGTAGTTTATGTAAGGTAACAAGGTATAGTCTTGCTTGTTACTATCCATATTGTCAACAATGAATTGGCTAACAATAGCCAAATTAGTCGCTGTAGATCGGCCTCTTATGAACCCATGCTGTCGGTCAGATATGTATATGGTAATATTTGCGGGTAAATTAATGAATTTAAGCATTTTTCGAAGACCTTCGTAAGGTTGTTTAGGATGGCCACATGTCTACAGGTCGCTAAAAAGTATGGATACAGTTAAATATTTTCAGAACGGTTTAGCAGAGCTCGTTGAAATTTGGTATACAGTTAGAAGTGTTTAAATTCTATCATCTGAGATTTCTTTCAATATTCTACCATCATTTATTTTGAAAATACAAGGCTAACTTGATTTTTATTAAATGGCACGGTCAGACCAATATCGACAGTTTGGCGTTACATATCCATTTTAGACAAAAAGTTACTCATAGAGAAGAGGACTCGATTAAGAAAGTTACCATCCTGATGTATTCTGTGCATTATAGTTTCGCAAAATTCGGTTCTGCGGTCAAAATCGTCGTCACTTAATTCTTGTAGCAAGCGAATTTTATAAGGATGATATTTTTCGCGTTTTATTATTTTTTGTATGGATCCTCTACTCATGTTGTGGTTCAACGCCAACTGTTGTACTGAATTTTTTGGATTTTCTACCACATCCAACATAACATTCAAAGAATTTTCTTCGTTGGTAATAATTCGAGGTCGCCCAGATCTTGCACGGTCTTTAACGCTACCAGTTTCTTGAAATCTTTGTAAGGTCTTGTGAAACCGTCGTCCTGGAGATCGTTCCGCGTTTGGATGATTTCATTAAAAAAGATCACTACTTGAGCACAACTTCGTTTTCTGTCGCCATAACCAACCACCATGGAATTTCTATACGCTCAGTTAACTGTACCATTGTTAAACAAATTATTGCACACAAGTTTAATTTTTGGCGAATATGCAAGTGACACATCGTCAATAACAGCATTTTCACAGCTAACATAGTTTTATTTTTCCAGAATTAAATTTTTGAATTTAATTTTTCTTTTTGCATTTTAATAAAACTAAAGGTGGACATGTGTTACATTACGGAATTCAGAAGAAAATGCTCTTTTTAAAAATACCAAATTTGACCACCCGTGCCATTTAAAAAAAATCAAGTTAGCCTTGTATTTCAAAATAAAGATGGTAGAAAATTGAAAGAAATCTCAGATGAGAGAATTTAAACACTTCTAACTGTATACCAAATTTCAACGAGCTCTGCTAAGCCGTTCTGAAAATATTTAACTGTATCCATTCTTTTTAGCAACCCTGTATAATTCCCAACCACCTGCCTATTGTTTTTCTTAAAAATAGGTACCACCCTTGGGATCTTCCACACATCAAGGAAAACGGTTGTTTTTATCGATAGATAAAGTTTAATAGATAAATATGGCTTATTTAAAATTCATTTTCAACAGTGGGTTCTAGTTTATTCTATTATTCTATAATCAAGTTATTAACAAAACATAAGCACAATGCTTCGCTTTAACATAAGAGACCCAGAAGAATGGTTATATAGGTGTAACAAATATCTGACTTTCCACATATCGCTACAAATGCTATTGTTTGATCAAAATTTCGATAGCATTGTCCGATTTCCCACGCTTTCAAATTCAGAGATCTTTAATCACGAAACCAATTCTAGATTCTCCTCTTTCTATATACCTCAAACCGTCAGCAAGCAATCCTCATTACCGTTTCCGATCCCAAAGCGATGGGAATCTCGCATTTCCCGCGAATACAGCATCAAAGCACACCAACCACGATCCGATGCAACCGCGAATTAGGTCGACGAAATCTCTCTACCTACCGCAATCAGAACGCGCCCGCCCCCTTCCTACCCCATTCCGCCCCAGAGATGCCACCGGTAGATAATCAATTTTCGACTGAGACGGCGAATTTTTCGATTTTTCCGTATTAATAGAATCCACCAATTACCTTACCCGTCACTATTATCGAGAATAGGAGAGCACGTCCTCTCCTCGTCGGCAAGTGAGGCGAAAAATCCCCTTTCTTGTGTGTCGCCTTATCGACTACACACCGAATCGAGTCGCTCGTTATTCTTATTAATGGGTGCAATTTCATTTCGGGCGTCGCGGAATTTTCGGGCTGGGAATTGGGCCAAACGTGGTTTCGTGGGCGAGTTAAGGAAATTTATGGGATTATTTGACGATGTAATAAGTGCGGCTTTGAAGTTATTTATGTATTAATTATTATAGATCGTAAGATAGCTCTAAATGACCAATTTTAAAGTAATTCTTATTTTGCTAGAATGTAAAAGGATTATTGAGATGGCACCAGCCTTCTTCATTTTTTTGAGCGTTCTCTGTTATAGGTATCTATTTCCAGAAAAAGCATATACATGATAATACAAAAAACAAATTTAATACGACGTAATAAAGAGTTCTTTCCAACAATGCACTTAGAATGAATTCCAGTACCCGTTCAGAAATATGCGATTTCTCCACTAGTTCAGAACTGATTCTAGATAAAAGGTTCGCTAGAATACAGCTAGAACTTACAATCAGCCGTTATAAATACTAGCAGGGAGCTGTATACAAAATAATCTAAAAACCAATTTGTCACAATTAAATAACATGGCAACTTAATTGACATAATTTATAAGGTAAAATAAAGCAAGTTGAATAAATGTTTTAACACAAATCTATCTGGTAGCATTTTGTGTTTTTTTCTAATCATAAACTAAATTCTAAGAACCAAAATTTAATTTTTGATGACTTTTAGAAAAGTTTGAGTCACAAAACATCTACGTTGGTTAGAAGTTTATCTAACCATTCAAGATGAGAACCTCTAGTCTCAGGTTCTCATCTACCAACAAATTTACTGCTTAATCTGTGGCTGTTTACAGACGATTTATCTTCGACGGTCTAAATATAATAAACTTTTTGTTTGGAAATTTGAAGACAATAAAATGAAAATTATTTTGACAGTATTTTTGTTTGGTAAAACTGGGTAAAACATGGTTGAAGGTAGGTAATGTGATATAACCTTAAAAAAGTTATCTGAATTTGTAAGCAATAAAAGCAAAAAAGTAAATAATTATTATATTAAAGCTGGCTAAGTACATTGACTTATTTTCATATAGAAATCAATTAATAAATTATTTATTTAAAATATAATTTAATGCTAATGTCACTACTATAGACATCTAGCGGTGAAATCAGAAATGATCAATTCGTTACATTTAATAGAAATCTGTAACTGATTTGACAGATAGGAAAAATCGTTGAAATTAACTATAAATTAAAAGGATTAATGTAAAAATAATATAAAAGAAACAATAATTTGACGTTATAAACGATTTACAAGAGCAATATTACATTGGAAGTTTCTTCGTAAGCCTTCGTACGGAAAAAGAAAAAGAGAATTTGTTTAAAAAAAAATTGAGTGGAGAGATCAAGAAATTAAGCGTGCATAAATAGAAGTGTTAAAAAAAATATGTCATAAAAATTATAGAATAATCGTTTTTGTAGAAACTAATCTACAATTCACTAAACTAAATAGAATATGTAAAAAGTAATACTCACCAATTAGTGAAAGTACCCAATAAACGAAATTCAAATTTCCCGCAATTGTATTTAGTAACTTCAACCTAAAAGTATTCAAATAACTATTAACCCATATCATCCCACGGAGTGTAAAACAAAAAAAAATAAAATTTGTTTTAAATAACTTTATTAATGCGGCTAATATATTAGTATTTGAATAATTTCCAAACAAAAAAAAAAAACAGGATCACAAATAAACATGCTGGTGCGTATGTGCACCACTGGTAGGAACCATGATACAAAGTGCAACATAAAAAAATAAAATAAAACCAATTTGACAATAAAAAAACGCCAAAGTATGTGCGAAATTGGACTAAATTGCCGAATATGCCGACTAAGCTTGAACAAAAAATAAAATATTATAATTTTTTAATATTTCTGACTGGTGCATAAATGCCACCCATATACTTATTATATTCAGCAATGGCATGAGGTCGAATTACATATGTGTCCTCTTTCTCTTTTCTATTATAGTCGCTTCACCGCATTATTGGCTTGTAACATTTATACCATTGCTGCAAATGGTAACAGTAGAATTGTCGCTCCGGCGCACAAGAGAAATTTTGGTATCAGAATCATATGCCGACTAATAGGAACCCCTCTCACGCTTAGAAAATATTTTTGGATGTTCTAGTGGAGAGTTCTGCCAATGAGAGTTTGTGTACCACTAGTCCTGCATATGGCAATGAATAAAACAAATATCCATCAGAGGTACTAATATCTTGAAGCCAAACTTTACTGGCTCCCTTTGATAAACATTTTGCAAGAATGCCTACCAAAATATGACACCATTTGTTCATCAATTGAAAGGTTGTTAGTAAATATTCCCTACTGTATTTCTTTTTTTATTGATTATGTCTAAATATGGTCTTAGTTTAGCACATTTATCATTTTTGTCTAAGTTATTGTTATCTGAACAATGTAAATTTTGCTTTATATTTTGAAACATATTTCTGCTCAGACACTTTTTTATCAAGTCAAGTCCCTTGTCCTCATCATTTGACCAACATAGGGCGTTTGTGGTAGTGAATGATATCCCGAAAATAATAATATGCCGATAAAGTTTAACAATTCATGTCTTTCTAGGAGAAAGTCAAAGCGATTATTGTCGTAAGCATTTTTTATGGAATATTCCATGAGCATATTCAGCACTTCGTCGTCAAAGAAACGAAAAAAACTTCTAAAGGTGTCGGGAAATTTGAATTTTGTTTACTGGGTATAAATTCCAAAATCGAACTACGAATTTTATTGAAGATCCACAAACTGAAGAGGTTGCAATCTATTTGAAGCAGTTTTTTAAAACTTTTAAAACTACCTCCCAGCCACGACAAGGTTCCAAATATCGAGCAGATATAACAGATTCCTAAAACAAGAAGGGATTATCCAAGAAATCAAAGCTTGTACCAATAGTTTTCTTATCTACGATACTAATTGAAGTTCAAATTTACTCATAAAGACATTTTACATGAGTTGAGATCAGTTTTTTCTTTATATAAATCTAAAGATACTTTACCTTTTTTAAAAAAAAAGCGTAATGTGATTATTGTTTCTTGCAGCAGTTTGTATGGGAGTATGGGTTCATTTACTCGTGTTAAGTTAGATTAGACTTCATTATCTTGTTAAATCTACTTTAGAAAACGTTCTTGATTCATTTTAAGCATTCATTGAGTTCCTACCCTAATAGCAAAATTTAAATTTCCCGGCAGAATTTTTAGTGAATTCAACGTAAGGGCATTAAAATAACTATTAATGCAGTATAAAAATGGTGGGTAATGTTATATTTCAACATTGAAATTACTAAGAATAATTGCGGGAAATTTAAATTTGGCTATTAGAGTAGAACATGCAAACGATTAATTAATGGTCTAGAATTTTGCAAATATTTGATATAGGAAGAGCTTTAATTCAATTTTTAGGTTATGTAATAAATTAATTTATTCCAATTACTTTACAAATTCACTGCACAAAACTCATTGACGATTACCTGATTTGACGGTAAATATTTTTTACCAACTAAGTATTATTAAACAAATTCCTAATTATCCATTGTGACCAAAATATACTGAAAATGTTCGTTGTGAACGCGGCAAATGAACTATATTCAAAAGTTAATTCAAGGTAGGTTAATTTTGTATCGCTGTTGATCATGACAACGCCCTGAGAGTTCGTTAAAAAAAAATTAAGCAAAATTAACATTTTATTTCTTTACAAAGCTCTCATTCATCCATGACAGTATTTATTTCATTGTGCGCTGTTGCCAGTGGTAGTATGAAAGGGTTAACTGTCAAAATTTCTGATGTAATATGTTTTTATGTTTTTAAGGCTATTGTACGCTCTTGCCCCAACTCACATTACTTACAATTTCATACCTTTTTAGAAAAGGGCCAGTATACACTTCACATAATTCGCGATCGGATTTTAATTGGGGTACTCTAAATACAAAAGATACTAATAGATTTGTACAAGAAAAAAATAGAAAAACAAAAGCTACTGCTATAGACACAGAGTTGTTTACGATATTCAGAAAAAAAGATTTTAGAGGTGGACGCTCAAAACTTTAAGAACTTAAGAAAATAATTTACTGCAAGAACTTTGGTAAGTCTGACCCTTCCCTAGAAAACCTGAAAGCAATCCCATTGAGCAAGAAGATACTGAGCTCCCTTAAGGTCCTGAACTTGTGACCTAAAATGACGTTTAATATACGTTAATATTACGTCTATTACGTGGTATTGACGTCAATTAAACGTTATTTTACGTCACTCTGCTATCTGGGTAATAGCTTCAACAAATTTATTTCTTCAAATAATCACTCAAGAAAACACTTATTATTTCTAAAAATTTACTTGCTGTAGTATGCAGATATAATTAAATGTAGATCACATTAAGTATTTGCAAATTATGCCATCTGAACACGTGCGAGTGATCGATGGCCAAAGTAAAGAGCAAAAAACATACCTACCTATATGTATATATGCAGACAATCGTTCTGAACAATTCTTAGAATCTGCACATAGACAATCGTTGGTAGATTAAAACAGATGTATCTTTCCTTAAGGTTTATTTACCCTATTTCGTTAGTTTTTGCATTGAGTGTACACTCGCGTAATTTACACCGAAACACTTAAAATCTCGTGGGAACTGCTGATTGCTAAATTCCCGCAAATCATTCTCCTGAAAGGCGCATCCTACATCCAACGCCAGATAAGATCTAAGGACACATAAACAATAATTATCCAACTTTAACGACTGCAGACGTCATTTAACTTCACATGTGCGTGCCTAGATGTCGCTAGATAATAATAGAAAACTGCAGTAAATTTACATGATACAACAGCGACGTGAATGTTACACAGTTGTAGTTGTGGTGCTGTGATGATACGAAGTTCTGGAACGTCCAGGGAAGAGGACGGCTTTCGACTAATCCCATTCGAAAATAGTTCGCTGGATTTGAGTTAGTACGCAGACGTTTCTCACAAACTCGGGGCGAATTAACCCAAATTGGCGCGCAACCTCGCCTCTTATGGGTCTTTTTACGGATGGCCGCAATGGAAACTTGTCGAATTCATTTGTTTTACTTTGGGGAGCGAAGGCAGATATCTTAGTTCTAGAAAGTTCAATTGGTGGCAAGATGAAAGTGCAAAAGAAAAGGAGAATTAGAGTAATTTTAATCAAAGCTACGAGTTGAGCTGAATTGGGAACGTCTAAGCTTGTTTTTCTGGTTTTGATTGTAATAGAACGTGTACTGATTCACGAATAACAGCGACGTTGGACTAAAAACCCAATTAAAAACTCATCCATAATGTAACGGAACGGACCTAAACACGTTCCCCAACGTGAATTATTCAGAAACAAAAATGGTCGCTCAGCTGATGCCCACACGCTCGTAGGTTACAGTCAAATACTCCGGGAATAAGAATTTAAGCGTCCAGATTACCGAAGGCTGCCGCCTCAATTCCGCCCCGCTGCAAATTTACATAATAGAATTTAAATTCGAATAAGTAGACGAGACCGCGATTTCTGGGTCCACGTCCGACTTCCTTCCCCCCTTTTTTTCCAACCCGCGAGCCTCGTAGCAGTAAAGGGCCACCGATTCACTTCACCAAATTACTTTTACATCGGACAAACCGTCGTCATCATCCAGGCGTAACGGTAATTTAATTTGAACGAGACATAAAAAGCGTCCGTGACTGTTATTTAGATGGCGTTTGACTGCGGCACGCGTAGAAGCGAAGCGCTGTGTTTTTTTCCCCGGAGTAAGGTGGGAGGATCTTTACGGCTAATGAGAGTCGGACGGTTATGGTAGGGTTTAGGCGGAGTGTCGAATAAATTTACGTGTGGATGATTTTTCTAAGGCCCCGTGATCTTTATGGACTCTTAAAATCAACTTTTTTATGCGAGCGTGTAATTGAGATAATGATTTCGACCGGGATGTAAAGAAGCTCCAGGAAGGAAAAAGTATACGTTGAATTTTTTACTAATTTAAACCAAAAAAATGATAATTTTAGTTTCAAATTTTTAATTTGTTAATTTATTACAACTAGGTATAGATTGAATGTAAACAAATTTTTAAGGCCCATAAAGAGTGGTCCTTAAACATCTAAATTGATTCCGCAAATGTATCCACCTTAGTAGTAATTGGAAAACATTTAGTGATATATGTATTGAGGTAAACGGTAATCTATCCACCATTAAGCATCGCGTGGTAGACTAAGCCTTGTAAAAATTCACTCATCAATACTCAGTGCATATGTCTATGTATGTCTATATTGGAAGGATGATATTATACTGTGACCTAAAAGATCTATTGTGTCCCCTGTTCTTGCTGTTTTACAGCTGGCCTTCCAATCCTATTCCTTTCAGAAAGTGTAGGATATCAGAAGGCCCTAGGTTAGGTAAGTCTCCCTCCTCGATTTCACGTGCTCCCAGGTGCAACGCCCTTCAGTTGCACAGTGCTAAGCAATTTGAGAGGGGATGGATGCCATCCTGTTCCCCAATCTACTCCAGTCGTTTTGCTCCTCCCTTTGTTTCTTCCTTGGGAGGTAGTCTCACTTTGGAAGTGGAAGGCTTCTTATGGAGGTCCTGCTCCAATTCCTATTTATTAGCGGTGTCGACCCGCTAATAAACGTCCTTCCTCCATGGTTGATTATATGATATTCAAGAAAATATGATATTCAAGAAAAGGTCCACCTACACAGAGCCCCGCATGCAGAGGTTAGGCTAAATACAATGGGTTGCACCAGGTACCCCAAGATTGGACTAGTAGACTGGTCCTCTACCCAGCCACGTATCCCATCAGCCTAGTCCGCCACCTTAGGATTTAGGTTTTTATTAAACCTAAAATAGATAATTAGGCACTGCTGTTAAGGCATGGCTGGAGTATGCCTGAGATGCTGATACTTTGTCGGCTTGCCCAAAATGATTTGTGACTTTTGTAGCTTCGGTCAAAGGATTCTGAATTGTTGTTGATTGGCGAAGTTGGCTTGCCGCGTACGTTTAAGCCACTCTAATTGGGCTCGTTGTATTATCTCCTGTAAGGCGAGGCACTAATCGACAGCTTATTTGAGGCAAGCCAAACATAAATAACATTTTACCTAAGAATAGACCACATAATCAATATATACCCTATCAAATGCTTTTTCTGGCCATGGTGGCCATGACCATGTATTAACTGTATTTACGAGGATTTGGAGAATTGACGGCCACCAAAAGTAAGTTCTAACAATACTGTAGAATGGGGTAATATGGGACAGTCGGGTGATATTGGACAAAAATGCGTTTTTTTTTTAATTTGACGGTTTTCTCATAATAAACAGTAAATATTTTGCAATAATCTGTACTATAGATTACTGTAAAATATTGACTGGTTATTATTATAAAACCGCCAGGTTTCAAAAAACGCATTTTTGTCCCATATGTATGTAGGCATATGTACAGCATAGTAGATGATAGAAGAGATAGATAAGAAATACCAGCTCATGTGCTGTACTGTGAAGACAAGGTTTCTAGTAATAGACGTGGAGGACCCCACACCTGGCAGCTACACAAAGAAGCCGTTCTCAAGGATGATAGGCCTAATTAAGAGGTCAAAATTAGAGAGCGTCTTCTAGGAAAACGGGGGTCACAATAGATCTGAAAAGGTTGCAATGAAACAGGTCCTTAGGCAACCCCAAACCTAATCTAATCTAATCTAACCTATGGGGGTGTAAAAAAAAAAACTAATCACCAGAGTACTGAGAGTTCTTTGCTTTTAATTTCCATTGAGAATTACTAGTCTCATATGTCGCTTTATAATTCAGACATAGAAACTATTAGAACCAGCATTCAACAGTTCTTTTTTTAGTGTGTCAGAATATGGTCTCAATCCAAAAATATCTGCTTCACACTTTTCAGTGAATATACAAGAGAAATATATAAGTCAGCACTCCGGGCCAAGAAGGCCCATGGCTCGATTACAAATCTTTCTCCATTCTTCTCGATCACGAGTTTTCCTGTGCCATTCCCTTATTCCAATGCTCTCCAGATCCTTTTCTACCCTCTGTAACCATTCCGTTCGTGGTCTGCCTCTTCCTCGTCTTCCAGTTATTCTTCCCTTTAGTACTTGTTTCGTTGGCCTTCTACTGTCCAGTCTCGGCACGTGTCCCAACCACCTCATTCTTTTTACCCTCACTACATTTGTTATTGATGGTTCCCCGTATAACTCATGAAGTTCTTTATTTGCTCGTGTTTTCCAAACATCATTGACTTTTTTCCACCATATATCTTTCTTAACACCTTTCTCTCAAAAATTTCCAACGACAATTTTTCCTTCTTATTCAGCTTCCATGCCTCTCCTCCATAAGTAACCACTGGCCTTATTATTGTCTTGTAAATTCTTTTTTTTTCCATTTCGTGAAATATTTTTTGATCGCAGAATATGCAGTAACCCTCGAATCCATTTTATACCTCTAGCAATTCTTTCTTGTATTTCTACTTTTTCCTCTCCTTTGCTTGTTATTGTGACTCCTAGGTAATTAAAATTGTTCACTTTATTGAAATAGTATTCTGAATCTTCAGTTCTTATTTTAAGTCCCTCATTTTCTATGTGCCCTCCCGTTCCCTTCACTAGCATAAATTTTGTTTTACTTTCATTTATTTCGAGCCCTCTATTTTTTGCCGCCTTTTCCATCTTTTTGATTGCTGTAATCAAGTTTTCTTTTGTCCTTGTCAGGATTACAATATCATCTGCATATGCCATTATTTAGTTCCGCTGCGCTGGTTGTATATTGTGCTGTTCGTCGGGATCCCATTTTCTTTTATAGCTGCACCCAAAATGATATTAAATAATGTAGTGGATAGTGGATCGCCCTGTCTTAAACCTCTACTCACTTAAAATTTTTCTGATGTTTGGCCTTAGAGAAATCCTTACACCTAAATGAGGCGTTAACCAGTTTAATAACAACTTCCTTCTATAATAATTTGCCTTGTATTGCATTATTAACATCTTCCCTTGCTGCTACTACAGACGTTGACATCCTCCCCAAATAAAATCCCCTCAGTACAATAGCGAGTCCAATAATCTCTGGTTTCGGTAATTTCGCGAAGGTTTACTCCGCCAGAGGGAGCTTAAGAATCCTGCGGGCGGACCGGAATTTGTTAATTAAAAGTACGAACCTCCAAGGTGGTTCCCACGACTTCGAGTAGTATCACCCAAGCAATTCCTGTGTATCTTTCTTCTTTTCTTTTTTCCTTTTTACTCTCAACGACTGATGCTCGCGCCGATGAAGATTGAAGGGACGCCGTGGGACAATGATTAATAAATCTTTTATTTACGTTCTGCCGGCACTGAAATTTCACAGCCGCATATTATTAACTTCTTCCCTACAAGGACAGGATGTAAGACCTCCTTTACCGAAGGTGAATTTAGGAAGATGCAATAAGGGGAATGGCTCACAACTTTTCTCCAGCGCGCCCGGAAGTTTTCTTCTCTTCTCCGTCTTTTATACCCTCGCAAAACACCAATGCTACTGACTGTGGGATGGAAAATTGTCAGAGACGCTTTGTCTAAGTTTGTTTTGTGTCGGATGTAGTTCGGTTCCTCGAAGATTTATCGGTTTGATTGTGATAAATCGTTAGGATATTATTACTTAGATGCTGAGGAATGAGTTTTTTTTTTCTCTCGCTCGCTTTGGATACTTGTGCGTGTCGCGAAAGCCCACCCCTAACTACCCCCCAAACCGGGGAAAGGAAGTTCGCAGAAGTAGGAAGGGATTATTAAGATAAATTTGTTACCCTAAAACGATAAGGGGAGTCGGAGCCACCCTCCCTTAAACTGCGTGTAGAGAGGATTACAGCGGCTGATTTTCGGAAGTTCCAACGCTACAATATCTCGGGGATAGTGGGCTTGGGGTGTTGTGTATTATTTATAGCTCATAAGCGGTGACACCTCAAAATTAATATATTTTGGGGCAGGTTTTTAAGGTACCCCGAACGCCCTAAGATTAATTTAGCGTCTTTTGGGGGGAATTTGTAAAGTTGAATTAATGGAATTCGGAGTTTGAAAGATTTTGGCTTGAATACAATTAGTCAAAATTTTCGTCGAGAAAATTTTAGCACCCACACAAACGATTCTTTTTTGTTGTTACTTTTACATTATCTTCTATATGCAAATAGAATCCACCATTTTTTCTTATCTTGATTTAGGCATATTGGATTGGCAAAAAAAATATATCGAAAGATTACTTTCATTTAATAAAATATATTTCACATTAAAAAAAAAGGAATGGTATTTTTTAAAAAAATATTTTTCTTTCCAAATCATTTCAAATTGTAAGAACTTGAAATACTTACATATGTTTTAATAATGTTAATTTGTTTTGTTTCAGGTATGTGTTCCAAAACCAATTTCTCATTATTTGTGGTGAGTAAGAAAAGATATACACTACAGTAGTTATAAGTTGCTATGAACGAATTTGTTATTTTGTAGTATCCAACTATTCGATATCAAAAGAAACTGCTACTTCCTGTAGCAGTTTTCGGGAACCAAACAGTTGAGCACTTAAAACAATACAGGGTGTATCAAATAAAAAAGTAAATTTTGCTTGGATGTTAACTACACGACATATAAAGCACAAACCCGCCGAAAAAAATAAAAAAAAGGAAAATTTAGAACCAAAAATTCTTTAGTCCGGGCCTGATGCAAGGAAACGTCATGTTAAGCACCCGCTAAACGTGGTATTATATATAAATACATTGCACTCATTTAGTATTATTCTGAATGGTATGCCGTAAGTTCATTTAACGTCATTCTGAATAATTAAAGGCCAATCGGCCAGTGTGCCCTTGTAAAAATAGCAAAACTGAGGCATTTTAAATTTCTTCTTTTTATAAAATAAACATTCCTTTTTTGTTAAGAGCATTCTACGTAAGTCTACAAAGTATTATTTTTAATATCCTGATAAGACGTTCGAGTTTCACCGGATATGCGATTTCAATAGTAACACGTAAAACGTAAATATTTTTCTTTTGCTTTGTCAAATCGAGAGTTAGTTGTTAATAAACGGTACCACATGAATCTGAGTCATTTCTTCTGGATTTATTTAATCAAATAACGCAAAATGAATTGAATCGAATTACACAGAAATAAATGTAGATACAGAAAATTTGCAAACACGCCTTTTTACTATGATGTCGCGCATGAATCTATACATTCCCGCGCTTTTGTCGATGCATCAAGCTTCGATTTTCTTTATATGAAATCATGATGGTCCTGAAAAGGTTCATTTTTTCAAGACGGGAAGAATTTAAATAAAAGTTGCTTACACTCCAAGCGGCGATCCATACAAAACTAACAGCGTAATGGCTGAATAATAGTGGTATGTGGGGGTATACTCGGGACAGCATTTAGGTTGGGCACAGGTGCGGCTCTAGCCCACGGCATTTACAAAATATTTTTTTTCTCGTTAATGCTTACAGATAGACCCCCTGTGCATTAAGACTTTTTGATTGTATATGATTACAGCTGCTACATATTATTATATTTATCTCTATATCCGATACATCCTGTATTGTCTTATAGTATCACATTGTGAAACATAAATTTATTTACATATACAGCGTGTCAGTATTATACCAGCTTCAATTAAAAATATATGGAGAACTAGATAAGTGCGAGGTTTAAAAATTTTTGTGGTAAGTCTGTAGGTAAGTCAGTCTAGCCAAAATATTTTTGACTTAGAGTTAGAGGTTGCTATTTAAAACAAAATGAGTTACCACAATTGAAGATCGTTTTGGCCCCTGTCTTCCTGCAGTCAGTTTTTTTTACAATAACAACAATATAAATTTAATATTAGCTAAATCCACAATGTAGAAGTAATGATACAACAGATTTTTATAGCAATACATATGAAAACAAATAGTTTTAAAGTTCATAAGCAAAAAGTAATAAAGCAAAAAAATAAAAATAGCATGATTCAAATAATAAATAAATAAAATAATAAAATGAAATAAACTTAAAATTAAAATTAATATATCAGCTATGCCCTCTGCTAACAGAAAAAGCAACCAACTATATAATGATTGAAATAATCAGACTCCCCATGCATTGGTGGCCATGCAATACACTGTTGAAAATATTATCGGTGTTGGCGTTAATTTTGCGCTAGTCAAATATTTTAGTGTTGATTTTTACAAACTTTGCCAGACGAGTTGACTACGCGTGTTTAATAAAACAGAAATTACTAGAATTTCGTGTGAATTCTTTGTTCTGATATGGGGATTTACTATTTTTCTAGACATTCAGAAGCGTGAACCAATCAAAATTTTTCCCTCGGATAGAAATATAGAAACCCCACCTAATCTAATACGGTATTGCATTATACGCACTACGTGCATTGCACGAGTATCTGTTTTCGGGTTTGTTTCTGCGTATTAACATATCCAAACAAACCACCAAACGTGTACTGGCCTGCAAAGTGTAACCTTGTGTTATTAAACGTTAATTCCAGTGTGTATAAAAAATTTCAACATCTTGAAGATGTATTGGGAACATCTATTTACGCAATTAGTTTAGACTTGAATCAAATAGCATAAACATTCACTTAATTTTATAATGGTTCTCAAAAAAATCATTTTAAAATTGGCACGTTTAGTTGAAACCAAAACTTTTGAATCTGCATATTTATAATTGAGAAACCGTCTTAAAGAGAGAATATTACAGCACTAAGAAATAAGAGTTGCATATTAAAAAGACGTCGTATTTAGAAAACGATGCTAAGTCAGTCAATAAACCGCATTTATTTAGTTAAACAGCCAGTCAATTTGTCTAGTCTAGATCAAATAAATGTGACTACAAGTATTTTATAATTCCACGTGTCAGTTGGATAAAATAACCCCGTAGTAATAGACAATACTTGACTATCTTTGCTCGTCAAATTTAATCGTATAGTTCTCGACAAAATAACACGAAAAGAGTGTGGACCTCTCCTGACTATTAAATTAGTCAAAAAAGTGTTAAAATTTTCAACAGTGTACGCCCTCCTCTTCCAATCCATCTAACATCCCAAACTTCATTTAAAAACTCTCGAACTGCTAGGTGGTTATGGCAAGGGGCACCATCCTATTGGAACCACATATATCTTCTGGTTAGTATTTATTTTTCTGAGTGTATATCTAAGGAAAGCTGCTATAAGGAATAACAGCTTTTTTAAACTGTTAGCGAAAAGTAGCAGTAGCAGGTTAGACGGTAACTGTTAAGGCAAAATACCAGTTTTACACATCACTAAACGTTTCACTTTCACATTGTCGATCGTAAATATATTGTATGTGTAATACTATTACGTATGATTAACACATTAAAATTTTCTTTTAAATTTCTACTCTCAGAAAATTTCCGTTTACACCAGCATTAATTCCACCATTATTTCTTACATTTATATCACAACTTACCTACTATAAAGTCGCATCTTTAACCGTAACGAAAACGGTCGTCTAAAACTCGCAATTCTCATCTAAATTTCAACTATTATACCCTTACAACCAACAGCCATTTTATTACGACAGGGCCGAGTAAGTTGACCGAAACGCAAGGACCGTTACATCTCATAAAACATTTAATATAATGCCATTATACTAGGCAGTTCTGTACCGGGCCCCGGGTGTGTTCCATTGGCAGACGGTTCGGTCTCCTTGTGTCTCCAACTAAGGTCACGTACCGCGCGGGATTATTACATAATACGCCGGATATTAACGCACTTACGAGTAGGGAATCTACCCTCGTCATAATATGTGTCAAATTGCGTTTACACTAATTACCGCTGTTGACTTTTGTCCTGCCTGTGCGATTCTGTATTCAAATGACCGCATAATTCTGGTCAGAAATTATATCTAGGGCACTAAAGTAGTTGTGTTTAGATCGGTAGAAAACGTCTGTTTTGACGTGAGTTTCCGAACAGATCCCTGCTTCGAAACAAATTGGATTATAATTGAAAAAATCCTGTTTGAGTGGTGTTTGAATGGTGTAGAATTGAAATTATAATTGTCCTTTCCATTCCCTTTCCCTTCGTTCCCATATTGTTTTTTAAATAAAACTTGAATGGGAGAGACAATTACATTTTAAATTGAATTATGTTGTTCCTTATGTTGAAATCAACACCTTGTTTTGTGAGATTTTAATCAACAGTTCAAATTGGAATAACTTTAATTCAAAAAGTTTCGACAAAGTACGAACAAACAGTGGCGGCTGGTACTAAAGGGCACAAGGGCACGTGCCCACCCAACCATCAAGATAAACACAGAAAGCATATAATTCAGTGCATTATTTTGTTTTATTATTTTTACTTATTCTTATAACGGTGGTATCAAAGTTTCCTTCCACACCACCGACACTAACGCATATGCGAATACTGAAAACTATGTTCCGGGGCACTATTTCCGATGTACCTATTTCGAGTATGAATCGGACGGCTCCGTTTATCTTCGCCATATGCGCTTATACGGTCCCTTTGGGGCACATAAGTCCGTGTCTCCAGTTAACGTCTTACAGTCATTTCGACTGCATAGTTTTCAGCGAGTACCGCGCATGTGTGATTTCAAAGGCTTGAAGTGACGTTTATTATTAATGACGGAAGTTAATTGTGTGCAAAATCTTTTAAAAAACCCGCTCTCATTTGAAGAAAAACTTAATTAAGTAGATAGGAAGGTCTATTCCTGATCTTCAAATAAACTACACTTCCACAAGTAAAACTCGAACTTACAATAGAGTATTCAATAAAAATATATATGAAAAATATGAGTGGATGTGCGGATGTTCACTAACAAATAAACTATTTTATCTGCTTAATTTTTAAGAAAGAGGTTAGTGCGTGGAATAAACAAGGGTTAAATGATTTAAAGCATATCGCAAAGAGGGCAAAGAAACAAGAAAATTCAGTTTTTCACATGAATGCATGCGTGGATTTTAATGTTCTAGGCAAAGTGGACATACGTGAATAGTTAGACAGTGCTTATTTGCGACATAAAATTAAGTACAACGAAGATGTGGAAAAAAATCGTCTTATTTTGCGTCGGTTAATTATCTGTATAGAAAAAAACTGTGAAATCTTATCCTATGTTGGACAGCATAAAATTGAAAAGTGAACTTTCAGTAATTTATGAGCGCGATGACGTGTGTGACGTAGGTGTAGGTGGTGTTTTGCCACTTTTAGTGTTCATAACAGACAACAACCTAAAAAAAGTTTTGACGGAAACATACAAACTGTTGGATATTATTTCTACAACCCCCATATCGACAGCAGAATGTGAACGATGTTTTTCCACCTTCAAACGCGTTAAAACTTTTCTGAGAAGCACAATGTCACAAGATCGACTGAACGCATTTTTACAACAAAGTCATAGACGTTTTTTCCAGCAGGAAAAATAGGAAAATGGATTTTATGTACAAAAAATTGGCTAGTTTTTATTTTATGCCCACCTTCTTTCATAACTCACGAGCCGCCACTGCGAACAAATAACGAAAATTTTAACATAGAAAAATTAATTTCTGTTTTATTTTATGGAAAATGCACGGTTTGATTAAGAAAGTACCCAAAAATGAAATTAAAACTTTTAATGAAAAGGTAACGTACGTGGGTGTATTGGTATCTAGTTACCCTACACCGGTTCGTGTTTTAAAGTTAAATAACCAATTACAACTCAACTTGTTCAAAATCAGATAACGTGATGTTCAATTCAAATCGAATTGATTGATCGAAGCTCACAGAAGAAGGCTCTCAAAAACAGAAAATGCGCGTCGCCAAAGAACGCACAGCTAGCAAACATGTTAATTTAAGCAATTTTCGAAGAAGATCAAGGCGCGGGACATAGTTCATCATAAAGCTAATCATGCTGGCTATACCATAACCTAAATTATATTTTAAGGAAATGTGATATTTCTGAGTTATAATCAATTTTTCCATTGTCCATATATATAAAAAAAATCAAGTATGATCGAAAGCATCCCTGATATCTGAGATAATAATTAAGAACTTTAAAAAATGACTCTTGTCTATTTTGATTATTGAAAGTTTTCCACGTGTCCAATCAATTGCGTAAGACTCAATGTGAATCAACTTCTGAAGCCATTAATATCCACATATTAATATGCATTGCGTGAGCTTATTAATACCCATTCAGCTGTGAGAAATGTGTACGTACCAAGTGAGTGTATGCGAGCTAGCTATGGGTAAAATAGGAAGTAAAGGAAGAAAGTAAAGCAAAAAATTTTCCTTGTTTATTATTAGATGAATAGTTTGCAATCTAATTTATGTGCCTATTTATTATACTTAATCTGTAATTTGCTCAATACAATACATTTTGTAATGTTAACAAAAAGTACCTATGAGTCTTATAGTAATCCAGTGACTCTTTTTTAAATATCTTTTGGTCACCCATGATTAAATGAACGCGTTAGGAGTTAGGACTTAGGACCACCGATCGATATTCATATTCATCGATAGATCGACCGCGTCCACACTGTATATAATGCGTGCCTCAATAACAATTCAAGACGACACCACACAACTGCATTGATATCAAACGAGCTTTTATACTGACAGAAAAAAAAAAGAATTCATCGTAACTCGTTTATAATGAAGCAGAGACACTCTCGTTTGTTCGTTCAGCATTGTTTTAGAATAATCCAATTATTCTAATGCCAATCACACTCTCATATGCCAAGCCATACCCGTAGCTGCATCGCTGGTCAATGAAATCGATTACGCGCGTTTTATTCGAAGTATCTCCAGGCGTGGGAAATATATTTTGCTGACGTTGGAATTGTTTAATTTAGAAATTTTATGCTAGATGCACGCGTGCTGTAACTGTGTAATTATTCGTTTGTGTTTCCGTTACTTGTCTCAGTGGTGTCTTACGTTGTTTAAAAGGGGTAAGCGGTTTAAATTATAGAATTTGCTTTGAAGTAATGATTGTTAATCTTACTGTGTTAAACGAGTGTATTTTGAGATGAATGTGCGTGCAAAGTATTTTACAATATCCTTCCTTAAAGTGTTAGAATTTAATCCTTGTTTTGCTTAGAATGCATGACCTGGTCAAAATAAAATATCAAATAAAAACAGCTTCGTAAAAATAAGTAATGAAAATATTATCATTAATATATCAGTAACCGTTGATATTTGACTGTTTACTAAACTTTTTTGATGATTTATGTCGCTATAACACCTACCGTGAATATTGGGGGCTCCTCCCCAATCACCCTATATGTGTTGCCGACACTGTAAAAAAAGTTGTAGTGAAATTACATGTAAAATCGTTGGTAACAAAGTTACTTACAATTTTACAGGTAAATTTGCTTCATAAGGTAAAATTTCTAAAATCTAGTAAATTTCACATGCTGATATGTTTTTCAAAGATTGTACTGTAAAATTCGTATGTAATATTTATATGAACTCTATATTTACCGAACACTGAAGTACTTTTCATATGTATTTTTATAAAGAGAGCAAGCAACTTACCTAATTCTTTTATAGCACCTAATAGGTCATACTGAATCGCTCAACCAGGGATCAAGAATGAACACGCTTACGCGAAACCTACGATTGTTTGTAACGTACATGATATCATTTAGCCAATAAGTCCGACAAACGAATAAAATTACCTACGCGCACAGATAAATAATCCAATAACCAATCACATTGCGGCGTATGAATTTCGTATTTTCCATGATGTCTATAGTTTTACCCGAAAATTCAAGTAAAAACAAATAAATATAAAAGATCCTCATATTTTTACAGCAAAATTAATAGTTCACTAGTAAAATTACTTTTAAAGTGCACTAAATACCCCAAAAAACTGTCAATTTTACACTTTTAAGTAAATTTTGAGAGTAAATACAAAATTGTACATGTTTTTTCCTGTATTTTCCTTTTGAACTTTTGTTACTTATCTTAAACTTACATGAAAAAACTATAAATTTTACAGAAATTTCTTTTTCCATGTTAAATATCCTAGAAAAAAACATGTAAAACAAAATTTACATGATTTATTGTGGTAAATTCACAACGTTATTACATGTAATATTTATGATTTACCATGGCAAAATTACTGTAATTTTTTACAGTGTATATTTAAATTACATTCAGAGCTTAGCATTATTCGAACTTATCTAGGTAATCGAATATTTAGATAGTGTTCGCGAATAGTGTGGGGGCGCTCCATCCTGTTGGAACCATTCGAATCTGCCGGAATATTTGGGTTCTCACAATTCCGGTAAAGTGCATTTGAACTTGCTATTATGGAATTTTGCAGTAGATTTAAATAATTTTCAGAACTAAGTGTTCCCTCAATAAAAAACGGTCTAATAATTGAGATACCCGCAATTCCGGCCCACACATTTACTTTTTGAGGGAATTGTGTACGACTTTCCACACTCCAGTGTGGATTTTCTAGTGCCATTCAAACAAAATATTGCTTCGTCGGTAAAAACTATCTTACTTAAAAATTGCGGGTTGGCATTGCATCTATCCATCATTATTTCGCAAAATTCTAATCTGCGGTTGAGATCATCTTCAATAAGTTCCTGAACTAAATGTATTTTGTCAGGGTGCCATTTCTGCTTGTATAAGTATTTTAGAACAGAAGATTTACAGACTGAGTGATCTACAGCTACTTGTCGAGTTGCTTTTTGCGGATTTTCTTTTAAATCGAGCAAAATATTCAATTGTGTGTCCTATGGAACTGGAACATGTTTGGTTTTATAATTATCTCTTACGTGACCCAGGTCTCTAAACTTTTTTTCTTACTTACTATCTTACTAACTATCGATCGTGTAATAAGCCTCTCCTGGTATTTATTATTAAATAATTCGCAAACTTGAGCTTATGTTCGGGTTCTGTTGCCATATCCTACCACCATCAAAATTTCTATTCCTTGCTTCTCAGTTAAACGTGCCATTCTTTCAAACTTTATAACTGCACTTACTTGAAGTGTCATTATACATTGACAAGTGACAAGTCAATTATCGAAAATACCAGAATTAAAAAGACAAAATAAATACAAGATAGAATGTTTTGCTTGATACAAAAAAAAAATCCCCAGAAATATGGTCTCAATTAATTCAATCATGAATTTCTCGATAACTGTTGAGTTTAGTGTAACATTGGTATGCACCAATATAAGTATTTACTTTACGAGATGAAACACAATTATGATTCGAATCTGACAACTTTATTATAACTGTCATATTTTTTAGAAACATTTACCTAGTATGCTTGATGTTACATCTTCCTTTTTTTAAAAGAACTTAACGAAACAAAAACAATATAAATAAACATGTAATTTTTAAAACACGAATTTATAGATTCAATCTTGATCTCGGTTTACACAATTCTCCCTGATCTAGTAGTCACTGGTACTCAGTCTTCGTTTGTGGAACTCTATCGTCACTTAAATTCAGATCTTTTACTGGTACTCCCTGATATGTTGTTTTCTGTTTCATTGGTTTGGGATGTTTCCTTTTCATTATTTGTTGGCACTGGCAGTAATCGGATTTTGTATTGTGGCTTTGGTTTTATGTAACATTGAGGAATTTCTTCGATTACCACTGTGCCGTTTTTGTGTTTTCACTATTACTGATCTGGGATTAATGGTCTCCTCGATTACTTCGCCACTGATCCAGTTTTTGGGTGATACCTGGATCCTTACTGGAATCACCGGTATTGAATTCTTTCAGGAGCTTGCTTCCACGATGCGTATTTCTTCTGTTGATCTCGTAATCTTGACAATTCCGAAAACACCTCTTCCTTTACTACAGGCAATGTGGTTCCTTTACTGGTAATGTTGTCTTGGTAACTCGACTCATTAGTCTTTGAACTGCAGACCCCAATAATCCATTCCTAGGTATATTTCGGTAGTTGAGAAGCGCCATTTGCACTCAGCACCTGTATCTAATTTGACTCTGAAAGTTTTTTCTTTACACTTCAAATTTTCATACCAGGCATCATCGTTATTTTTATATATTACAAAGCAATGTACATAAAGAGTCTCACCTTCAGTTTCAGAGCTGTCTGTATTTTCTTTTTCCAAGATTTGAACGTTCTTTGATGCATTTTTCTTGAATTTATTTTGATTTATTTTTGTATATCTTTTCTTCCAACACTGTTCTTTAAAATGTCCCTTCCTATTGCACTGTTTGCATAAATTATTAAAGGCTGGACAATTTCTTCTTTTATGCCTTTGACCACATCTTTTGCAATTAAATTCTTCTGTAGTATTTTTGTACTTACTTTTAATGGCATTAATTTGATTAGAACTGTCTATTTGAGCTTCTTTTAGTTGCTTCGTTGCACGTTCACTAGCTCTACATATTTGTATAGCCTTTTCCAAGTTTAAATCTTCTTCCGTTAGTAACCTTTGTTGAACCTCTATTGAAATCGTACCAAAAACTATTTTGTCTTTTAGTAAGCTATCATGTAGATTTTCAAATTCACAAGTTTTGGCTTGAGTTTTTATTTCCGTAAGGAACTCGTCAAAGCTTTGCCCTTCTTTTTGCTTTAATTTAAAGAAGTTTAATCTTTCAAAGGACACATTTTTCTTTGGAGTAAAATAATTACTGAACTTATGCTTGATCACTGCCAGATTCTTCTGTTCTGCTTCAGTAAGATTGAAACTATTGAATATTGTAATAACTTCTGGTCCGATTGTGCTCATGAATGTCGCTGCTTGAATTTCTTTTGACTTTTTTGTCAGTTGTGTTGCAATAGCGAACCACTCAAACTGTTGCAGCCATTTTTTCCAGTTAACTGCCATATTATCGCTTGTAAATATGAGAGCTTTCGGTGGTCTAATGCCGTTCACTCCACTTGAAGCTGAATCCTCGTTGTCGGTCATTTTGTTTGATACACCTTTTATTTTCTCGCTCTCTGTTTACGACTTCGGCTAATTAACTACTTTGTTAGCACTTCTGAAATGATAGTATAGGAAATGGTACACGAAACATACTTAGAATACGATGCAGAATTGAAAGAGGATATAAAAAATAAGTATTTCCATTTGAAAAAATGTAGTTGGTGGTCGTAACTTGTTCTTTGAGCCACACTGTATATATAAATTTACCATTAAAAAAAAACTACTAAAAACAAAAATCGACGTACCCCAGCGTTTTTCAAAAAAAAAACCCTGAATTTTAAATTATATTTGTTCCAACCCACGCGTCCTCACTGTATAATTCTTAATTTATTTGCTAGGAGGTTTGATTGCGTCAACATACATTTTTATTTATTCAATTGTGCTTTTTCTGCTACAACATTATTTGCTGTCAATAGCAACAGCGATTGTATAGATTTAGTATTACTGCATTACATACACAGCTTCAGTAATAAATTCGTCGTTCCAAAAAGAAACGGACAATCTCGATAACAATAAAATCTAATTTATACCGACTGTAATAAAATATTTTTAATGCGGGGCGTTGTCACGAATATTATCTTGCGATCTGGAAGTGTTATACAACACCCCATATATGCATATGCATGCATGCGTGCACCAAATGTACGAATGTGTGTAGTACCAGTGCGAATAATGTATCGCTGTGTGTGGATATTGCAGCCGACTACAATACATCACTGGCGATAATAAATAGGGCCCTTTGAGTGCGAAGCGTAAATCAACGTCCGAAGCTCTCAGAGGGGGCTAATTAAAATAACCGTTTCATCTACGGTTTGCACAATCGTATCCTAATGCTTTCTGTCCAGTGAGGTACAATTTAATTATTGCCAGAGTGTAAACTTGTGGTTATACTGGGTGAGTTTTTATCTCGAGACAACGGAATATCTCTAAAACACTGCATCAAATCAAAAAAAGATCTTAATAAGATTTGTTATAATGTAGGGGGCTCACTGAATGGTGCCGAACTCGATCCCCCACCTCACCCCCCAGAGTGGGAGCGGGGACAACTTTGAAATCTTAAATGGGAATCCCCATTCCTTATTGCAGATTCGGATTCTACGCCATCAACTACGTAGTTTTTGTTTGAAACTTTTTTTTCGAGTCGTAACAGATTGCGCTATAATCGCGGAAAACGTGATTGTGAACGTCTAGAAAAAACACAAAAAAGAGAAGCAAGCAAATATGATTTTGTGTTTTTTTATGTTAAAGTTAAATAACATTTCAAAAAGCCATTCAACAACGAAGAATTTTACTTTACCATACCCATTTCAGAAAATGTGTTCGAAAATATGCCCTTCCACTTCCATACATTTATTTATTCGCAATTGGAATGATTCCACACAACTGAGAAGTGTTTCCGGCGTAATCCTTGAACAAACGTTGGTGATTCGCGCAATCATGTTTTCCCTCGTGGTTGGCACTTCTGTATGAACTTCAGACTTTAAGTGGCCCCACAAAAAGAAGTAAGATCTGGCGATTTTGCAGGCCAAGACACTGGACCACCTCTTCCGATCCATCGACGATTGTAGGCTCGATCTAATACTTCTCGCGCTATTTTTGAATAATGTGCCGGACAACCGTCATGTTGGAACCACATTGTTTGTCGTACGTTCAAGGGAAGGTCTTCAAGTAACACTGGAAGTTCGTTCTGCAAGATGTTTCGATATTTTTCACCATTTAAGTTTCCATAGATGAAATATGGACCAATAAGCTTATTGCCAATTATTCCACACCAAACATTTACGTTCCAAGGATGTTGATGTTCAACTTGGGGCAACCAATGGGAATTTTCGATACTCCAGTAATACATGTTGTGCCGATTTACCGTACCGTGATTTGTGAATGTCGCCTCGTTAGAAAATAATACTCGAGCAAAAAAATTGGGATCATCTTGTTGAAGCACCCATTGACAAAATAGCACTCGATTCTGAAAATCATCGCCATGAAGTTCTTGATGCATGGAAACTCTAAATGGATATTTCCTAGGCTTCAATATTTGGCAGATAGTGGAGTGAGAAATTCCTGATCCGCTAGCTATTACTCGAGTACTAATGTGCGGATTATTAGCTACTGCAGCTAATACCGCGATTTCATTATTTTCTCCAGCAATTGTTTTTCGGCGATTACGTTTTATTGGCCGTACAGTTCCTTCGCTAGAGAACTGTTGAACGACTCGGTAAAAAGAAGCGCGCGATCGCCCCTTGTCGGGAAAACGTTGTGAATAAAGATTAACAGCATCATCGACATTCCTACCACTTTCTCCATAGATGTAAATCATTTCAATTCTCTCTTATAATGTTATAGCCTCCATACTGTTTAAATATTCAACACTAACTAATTTGGATTGGATTAATAATTAATAATCTAAATGGGGATCCCATTCCCATCCCATCCCATCACAAGATTTCAAAGTTCTCCCCTCTCCCACTCTGTAAATTTTATTTGATTATCTTTTGACATTGCTAAAAACCAATAGCAACTTTCAATTTTAATCATTTATGTACAGTAGGAGAAAAAAGTAACTGTGCTGTGCTTGCTAGTAAAAATAAAGATGACGTAAACATGATGTAACAAACATATTTTTTTACTTAAACTAAAAATAATCTATATGTATAAGTAATCACAACAGTTTAATTTTATTTTGATATAGCAACCTTAAGTGCCAAAAATTCTGACTTGAAGATGTTCTTGTAATACACTATAGGTTACTTTTTTCCCTTACTGTACTTTTAATATCAAATTATTTTCAATTTGTTCTCATTCTTTTGTGATACTACTACGGAATAAAATGATAGATGAGAATAAATTATCTACTATCTTTTTTTATCAGAGCTATCTTAAACTTATCTTAATATCAGACATTAATTAAAAGTTCTTTCATTGTTTTATTTCTTGCTCTGCCGATAGAGGGCGTCACTTTGATCGGATAATATCAATTCTATTGATATCTCCTCATCCCCCATAGTCTCGTCGTTCGTTAGGCGTCAATTGGGGGATGATTTTCCGCCTGTTTTGACAGATTTAAGCAGTTCGAACGGGGAGGGACCATCAGAAGATTACATCGGGGCATTATCCGACTGAATAACGGATCGAATTGGCGACAGCTTTTTGTTTTTTTTTTTTTTTTTGGCTTACTGGGTCGATTTTGTCGTCCTTCGAAGGGTGATCGATTTTCACTAACTTACGTAAGGATAATCCGACGTTAAACGAAAGGGTTTGAAGGATGCTGGATGTTGTTTACTACGTAAGTGGATTAAATCTCGGAGAAAGAGAGGGAAGATGTATAAAGTCGTAAACCGGTCTACTTTGTATCTATGTATGTATGAAGGGGGTGATGTTACACTACGAGTTAAAAGATCTATTGTGTCCCTTTTTCTTGCTGTTTTACAGCTGGTCTTCCAATACTACACATACCTTTTAAAAAGTGTAGGATATGAGAGAGGTCCAGGTTAAGGACTAAACCTCCTTTTTCGATTGCAACGCCCTTGAGTTGCACACTGCTATGCATTTTGAGAGGAGATGGATGGATGTTTTTCCTGTTGCCGATTTTGACGAGTGTTAGTCAAAATTCTGGAATATCCCTTTTTGCGACCAGTACTTTTTGTTTCTGGAGTTACTATATTGATACACGTATTTAGACTGGATGGAAGGTTTAGAATAGGTGCAAACAACATCTCATCTTCTTGCGAACTATTAGCTACTTGGTTATGGCTACTAGTTTATTTTCAAGTGTTCGATCAGTAACAGACGCTGGCAAAAAGTCGTCTTCTGTCAAGTTACTTGAATTAAAAGGATAAATCCCTGTTTTTTCAAACCCTTTTTTTTTAAATTCTTGATGGTTAAAGTGTAGTTAAAAGCGAATCCAGCAGATGGTATATATTCCCAGTTTTTTCCAGGATTTGATACCATCCAGAGCTACTCTAAAATAACTTTCGAATGGACCATATATAGCGACATCCAACGGTTGAAGCCTATGACTACAATGTGGAGGAAACGTGATAAATTATTATTAATTATTACTCTAGCTGTTTGGTACACAACATTCCAGTTAATATGGCTTTCGTGATCGTCAAGCAACAGAAGTACTAGAGACTCGAGAGCTGAAATAGCTTGAGCCACCTGTTTAAGGCCTTTTTGAGCAATAACTTTTGGGGTAGGGCTAACTGTAAGGAGCCCTGTTTCATCTGCCTGATAAAATGCGACTTGGTGTAAACTTGTAGTTTTTAAAACAGATCTCAAACAAACTCGTAGGCTCTAATTGTCGTAAAGATAGTTTAGGATGTCGTTTCATGTAACCACGCTTGTTTAGACATTTCACCAGAATTTACTTTGCATTCAAGTTTTGTTATATTGTTGGAGTCATGCTATATTCAGGTTGGTGTGTGACAGGTACAAGTAAAAACAATATGGCGTATGTGTTGTTACGTTAAAACTTTCGATTTTAGTGTAATAATTCAATAAAAAAAATGTTTGTTTAGTTATCAATATTCATAGTATTGTTTATTTCTATTTAGGAAGACTGTAGTACACAAAATTCACGGTTAGTTAGTAAGAATAAAGTTAGTGAGGTTATAGCAAAGTGTTTATTTTCGAGAAACAATTAATACGCGTTCGAGACCAAAGGATAGAATACCAATCCTAAGTTTCTAGACGTAAGCTATTAAACAACGCTTGTTTTTTTCTTTCCATGTAGTTGGCATGTTCTTAGACAATTTACTAGCATACTTTTGTTGCTAAGTGTTGTGGTAATTCTTTTTCACAAAGCTTATTTTTTTTTGGAATGTTATCCCAGGTTGAATTTATTCTAAGTGTGGTTCTTTTTGCCACGCCCTTCACCACAATGTGAAGAGGCGCACGAGTATACTAACGAAAGGTCTAAGAAAAACGAAATTTTTTGTTTTGCTAACATACTTTTATTATAATGACCTCATTTTAAGATGTTTAATCATCCCTCTTGAAAATACAATCACAAGACCGTAAACCATTACTTAATGCTGCATACGATATAAACGTCCTCTCGTGAATGATGATGAAAGCTTCGTTTTCAACACTACTCTCTACACACCATGTGCGCTAATTGTATACTGACTTATACCCTATTTTTTTAAAAGCAGTATAGTAAATAACCAACCACTAAGCAGAAAAGCATATACCGAAGACAACAAATACAATAAAATAGACCTGCACACTTCGTAACCGAAAATCCAGAATTCACTTCGTGCTAAGAGAACGTTTCCAATTCCACTGCACAGACCAACCATATCGCCTACACAATGCCCTTCTAATCCCCAGGATTTCTTATTCAATCGAAGCCCGCCTCCTTTTTACACTTAATAGGATTCCAGCGATATTTATCAGGTCAAGGGTCGGAGGATCAGCAGTAATAATTGATAGCCGGGTCTGGATATGGGAAAGGCGTGTTTAATTTGGCTCGAGTTCGTTCGTTATCGAACCGAACGTTCGTTCCCAACTTCGGGATGATAGAAAGGAAAGAACCTCCGATCTGGGGATAAAATCGGAATCTGCGATAAGACACGGAGTGTAACGTTTCTTGTGGAATAAGGATAGAATTACTTGTGCTACCTCTCATGATATAAAATAATCAGAGTTGTTTTTGTTCTTAAGCCAAGCGTATTGATTTAATTCATACTATGTTTTAGAAAATTGCAAGATTGTGGAAAAAAAATGAAGATTCTAATAATGAATTATGCAATAATTTTCAAAGGCCAAATGTATGCAAGAACAGAGTGCCCTAAAGATATTTATTCCCCTGATAACTGATATCAAAAGACGGTTGTTATGAAGCTGTTAAAACCAGGCGTATCCATTTCTAATCACTTACATAAAATAAAGCAGCAAAACAAAGCTATAAACAAAGTTGGACAAGAAATGGAACAGCTATTTAGTGACTGATGTTAGCACAAAGCGAGTTTGTTTATACTAAATTCCCTTCTTACTGACGCGCTTCCAGCTTCAAGGCTTAATAAAACCTTTAGTGAAAGCAATTGACTTCAATCATAAAACCAATATGGGAAACAAAAACCCTTACATTTTTAAAAATCCAGGAAGATTTTAGATCTGAGATCGGGTAATTAGCTGAATTGAAATCTATATGTAGACGTAGAATAAAATCCTAATAATTACAATCGAAGTTATCATCGACTGTCTATCACATGATTTATTATTGGAAAAACTAGCCCATTACGGAATCTCTTTCATTTATTGAGAGTTTAAAAAACAGATAATACTGTGTTATTAAAGACAACGAAACATCATCTTTGAAACATAATTTGTATGGCGTCCCTCAAGGCTCCGTCTTAGGACCCATTCTTTTCATTATCTATGTAAACGACATCAGTGATTTTGTAAATGTTAAACACGTAGCATATGCCGATGATACTACCGTTTTAATAAGTCATAAGAAAATAGAACGAACTAATGATCTATCGGAGGAAGCTCTTAAGCAAGCTGAATCTTATTTTGCAAGTATTAATTTGTGCCTCAACAGAGACAAGACACAAAAAATTGTCTTTAACGTAAATCCTTGTATGGATCACTCTAATAACGCACCTGTGAAGTGTCTCGGTTTGGCCTTGGACGGAAAACTGACGTGGGGAGCACATGTGGATGCCCTAGCCGCTCGCCTATCAACTGTCATATACATTTTAAGAAATTTAGTATGTGTTATTACCAAAGATGCTTTGTTGATGGCATATCATGCTCTTTTCCACTCCGTTGCGAGCTATGGTGTTCTGCTCTGAGAGGGAGCGGGGGTCCGCACATTGTGGAGAGATATTGCTCTTACAAAAGAGAGCAATCAGAATAATTTCAAACATCAACAATAGAGATTCTTGCAGACCTTTTTTCAAACAATTTCGAATTTTAACAATTACTAATTAATATATTTTACAATGTCTGATCTACTGCAAGAATAACTTGGACTCTTACTATCGCCAGACAGTGTACGATACCAGGAATAAACTATATCCTAACCCACAATTTAGACTAACCAAAAACATAACCTCATTCAGCTATATTTCCTTAAAACTATATAATTTACTTCCTATTAAATGGAAAGATCTTAATGATATAATGTTCCAAAAAGTAGTTAAAACTTATTTAATAGATAATCCTTACTATGAAATACAGGAATTCATTAGTAATATAACTACTGTGGGTGTAGAGTAGCGTGTGTCCCTGGCTTCGGACCTGTACTTGTATCTTTGTTTGTTGTCAATGTTTAATATCTTTGTCTGTTGTTAATGTTTAATGTTCTTTGTTAATTCTAGTCTGACATGTGCATTCGATTTTTTTTGTCACGCACGAATAAAATTATCTATCTATTTTAGAATTATCCAGATTACTGGCAATCAAAGTTACTACCCAGATAGACATCTGGTATTAAAATAATGTAGCACAGCTGAGACCAGTTGTCTTCTTTCATTTACGCCAATCATAAATATTAGTGTCAGGGAGGGAAGTACAATCTTGAATCAAAATGGCCCCTATTCACTATAAGTCCTATTCATTTCCTACGTTAAACTTACACAAATACATATTGTGTGGAATTTGAATGGTAACAAAGAAATCGTTACTGCTATTGGTAAATAATATACAAGAAGAAACAAAGAAAATAACTGTAAGTCGAATTAAAACGCGGTAGAATGATGAATATTTAATTATTCTCGCTTACTCCAAACATCGTCACGATCAACGTCAGAGTAATGGCTGCAGTGGCGCTCTCTCTGTGAATTGATAGTGCTGTCAGAATGCCAAAGTCATGAACGCAGACCCGTTAAAGATGACAAATATAGCTTCTTCTCTTATCTGTTCGTTGGTCTATTCAGCGTCTATATATCAATTTGCCGCATTCGAAGATGGTGGAAACTGGATCGTTTTTCAATCACTGCGCGTTCCATTATAAAGTGTAAATAATATTTATTGAACTGCTTTTATATCCACTTGATTTAAAAGCCAATAGCGGTACAGAGCAACGACCAATTGTTCTAATTCGCCGTCAAAATTCATTGGCAAATCTATTCGAGTGGTAATTTCATGTCATTATCAATTTACATGTTGCGTCATTAATTTAGCGAAACTAAAAGCCTGGCGTTTCGAATCTAGATACTATCGTCGCTATTAAACGTACTTACATACATTGTAACAGGTCAATGAATCCGAAACGACACATGTAATATGCGAAGTATTATTTTATGAAGAAACCTATCAACGAATCTCATAACTCGGCTTCAACCGTACAACAATCCTTCTGATATTAAACCATGTACCGTACGGAACGTTACTCCTTTTCCGCGAAGAACTCGTCCGCTTATAATTTCCAAGAAATTCCGTTGAGGGATTCGGTGCGCTGACGCGATTAGTTCCGAAAGAAATCGAGCGTGGCGCGATCGTCGCGTCGCCTTTCCGTCAACTCCGTCAGTCAACAGTTTATTATGGTCATCCTTTAATTGAATTTAAGAGCATCGGCACTGTTCGCCAAGCCAGAAAACCGAGACGTGCGATTTTTAATAAACCGAAACGAAGGTCGATCCATCTGTTTTCGTAAAACAAAAGAAGGTTTTATGTTCGACGTCGAAATCTTTTGGGAGAATGCTAAGATTGAAATTCAAGAACATAGCGAAGAAGTGAAGACAGTTTTCTATGTTCCTATTACAAATGGATGCTGCGCTTCTCATCTATTTACACATTTTAATATCGTTAAAGCGTTAACTCTTTTTTATTGTAGCGCATCCGGTGGTTTTAAGAAAGTTAAAAGATTTCTAAAATAGAAGTAATTGTTAGGTAGGTAATTTCCCAATAATAAAGATCGTAGAACGAATGTTAAAATTGAACATGAAAGCCCTCTCGCTCATTTCATTTCCCTTTCGTTCGCCCTCTTTAATAAATATGGCATTTGGTCGTTCTTGCAATCTCAAATTGCAAGAATTACCGATGGTAGATATGCAAGATTGGGACACAATAATATTGTTCATCATGTTGAAGGCAACCTTTTGGAAATGAGATCAAACCACATGATTTTAACAAAAATTTCGCGGTGGACATCACGTTGGAAAGCTGGAATCTATCCAACTACAGAGACAGGTTCGGAGAATTGATCTGGTTTTACAGACAGATCAAAAACCTAAAACAGGAGTGGAGCTGGAATCTACAGCGAGCTGGGAAATACAATTATCGCCCTTCTAATGGAATAGAAAAATATGGCACGGTTTTTTTTTCAAGCAGAGTGCACACGCAAACTTGCATTATGCAACTGACATTTAGAGGGCTTACGAAAATGAGGGTATCTACAATGCTACACTTTTTTTATTTATGAAAACTAAATTATTACAAATCATCCTAACCCCGTGCTCCACCTGAAAAGGTACTACACGAGGCTACCTATTCTAAGTACTATATGGGTTCCATAACAATTGAAATGATCCTACTCTAACTAAATAACTTCCCTATGATTTTTAATAACAAAAATATAATACAGTAGCCTCGCGACCATACGAATATTACTTTTGAAAAATGTTAAAAAATGTAAAATGTGATTAGTTCACATAATCGCGAGTCTACTGTAAATCAGTCAGCTATCAGTTATTATTAAATGCGCCCATGGAACGACTTTCGTTATCTCCCAGCATTCGCCAAGGACACTTTATATATAATATACTTATATAAAATCAATGGCCACGGAGTAAGGGAAAACCATGGCAAAAACCTTACTCTGGGGAGGATCTGGGAAGAAGTCCCAGACCTTATTACTGATAGCCACAAATTATTATTATCCTTCTGAGTGCCGAAGAAGCAGCCTCCACGTCTCCTCAAATTCCGACAGCCTTGCCGTTCTCGCGTAGCTGCTCCCTTTTCACGCATTCAGAAGTTGAACAGGAAAGATGATGACCTAAAAAACAAACAAAACAACAGCAGTACCTATTCTAATACTTAATAGTAACTTAATCCTAATTATTCTAACCAAGAGTAATTAAATAAATATACGCAACATATCCCAAGTATCTAACAACAAATCAGTCGGATTTTTTAAATTCCCTAACGCCTCTAATACAGATAAGCTATCTGTTATAATTCTCACGTCCCGCATAAATTCCCATTCGCGCCTACTATAAACTACTGCCTGATTTATTGCAACTAATTCTGCCTGAAAAATATTGCAATGATCCCCTAATTTAAACTGTTGATTATGTATTTCAATACCCCTATTATAAACAACAAAAGCCGCCCCTGTACCACCCTCACCCTTCGACCCATCCGTAAAATTTCTAAACCCTCTCGAAAAGTGCCTATAAATTTATCATAACTAATACTTTTTAATTCCGCGGATGAATTCGCCCCCCTATATCTACTCGCCTTTCTAAATCGCCCGGTTCTAATCTAATTCCCGTTGCCGTAATCAAACCCTCAAACCCTATTTTATTCGCATCCCTACGAAATTTAAGTTCCCTGAAACGTAAATCTACTGGTAAAATACTCGAAATAACACACGCCGCGTCTGCCGAAATAGATGAATACGCGTTCGCGGCCCTAACTGTTAATAATCTTTGTGCCCCGATTAATTTTTTAGTTTCTTTAATTTTACACGCGTCTGCCCATATCGCCCCCGCGTACAACATTGCCGGTTCAATAGCGCCCCTATAAATAGTACCCGCCGCGTTACGGTTTAAACCCCACGTAACCCTAGCCGATGCTCTAATTTTATTACTCATTTCCCTACCTTTCGCGGTAATATACTGAATATGCGCTTTAAAATTTAGTTTATCATCTAAAATAACCCCAAGATATTTAACAAATTCTTTACAATAAATTCTACCCTCCCCTAATTTAAATGTAGGCTTTCTTTGCCTCGGTTTGCCAAAAAATACCGCCTCTGATTTATCCGCATTAAAATTTAATTTATTATCTAAACTCCCATTTAAAATATTTGCTAAAGCCTGATTAGCCCTATTTTTTAACGTATTATATTGCCCCGCTTTAACTTCTACAATGCTACAGAGAGCCAGGTGATACTATAGGCAGTAGTGAACTCCAAGATATAATCAAAACTGGTTTGAGAATTTATTCGAGAACTGAATAGTCTTGCAGGCCGCAATAAAGTAACATTGCTGTGGATGCTCGGACATTCAGCAATCGAAGGAAATGAAAAACCCAATAAATTAGTAAGAAAGGTATCATCTGCCTTTGTTACAAGAGTGTCTAGAAACACAGCACGAGAGCAGGTAAGAAGTTGGATCTAAGAGAAACAAAAAGAACACTGGAATAATACAACCGGACAAACTCATGGTAAGACCTTTATTAAAGGACTATCAAAAAAGAAGGCTGAAGAGCTACTGCAGCTCAGCATCGTGGCAGGACACCATACACTGAAAGAACACTTACAGAAAATTGAAATTAACACTGGAGATACTAACTGCAGACTGTGTAATAGGAGGACAGAGTACACCTACCACATTCTGTGTGACTGCGAGGTTCTGGACGCAAGAAGACAGACAATTTTTGGCAAGTCAAAAATGAATCCAGGGGATTACTTCGATCAACCAACCAAAGACCTGTACAGATATTGTGCAGGGTACTAGGATCCTGGAATGACTGGTACCTATAATTTAATGGGTAATAGAAATTGGAGACTAAATGCAAAAAGCCAAGAGGCTGCAATGTATTCGGAGACTCCATATCAGACGGCTCCCAGAACAACAAAAAGAATATTCCATGTAAATGGAACACGACAGTTTTAATTATTTATAAATATGGTTTAAGGATAATCGTCGGCAAAAAAGGCTTTGTTAGATTGGTTGCCTACCTAAAATATCACTTGTTTATTCTCTATTATATGACATTTTTATCCAAACTTGCAAGTGTTTTTGTTATTTGTTAAGCCCTGGCTTCCTTGGTGTTGGCAATAGCTGACACCGTCTTTTATTCAATAGAATATACCCTGTCTCCGAGAAATATGGTCAGCCGGTTAATTAACGGGTTTTTCCGGATTTTTCTGGCATGTTCTCTCGCAGTTTCGTAGAAGTCATAACATCATATATATAACATATTATTATTATATCTTATGTGTGCGTCACTATGCTGCAATGCTAAGTATAATCTTTGTTTATTACAGTGGTATTATAATTATATATTAAGTCGTATAACTCATCTAACATATGGAGATAAATGGATACTGAATATTGGATAATGTGTTACTGCCTCTAGGTTATACCACTTACTACCAGCATAAATATTGGTAATATCTGTTTTTCACAGTATATCCGCTTATTTGTGCCTAAGACTTAATCTGTTTACATGTATACGCATATTACTTCACATTAAGTCTCCCAACGTGTGAATAAAACTAATATTTGCTGGAAATGTATTGCTGGTTATTGCGCAAATTACAAATATACAGAGTGATTCTCAATATATGCGACAAACTTTAAAAGCTGATTCCTGAGGTTATTTTGATCATAAAAGTTCATATGAGTATATGTCCAAAACGGTTTGGTTTTAAAGTTATTGAATGTTTAATAATAAATTATAAACTATGACTAACACGATATAATATCACAGTTGGTTCTTCAAAAACTATTGTGTTGAGAGGGAATTCTTTATTTGTCATTTCAATATTTTGTCAATAGTTGTCAGAGTATTCATTCAATTTATTTCCAGTTTCTGTTTTCTAAAATGAATTACACGAATAACACTGCGTAGGCTTTCACGGCCGGTATAACTATAACTAACAGCTTCTTGCGGGTTTCGCCGTGTGTCAAAACTTTTGCTCGACGTTTCGCTGTTCATACTGACAGCTTCTTCAGGATAACTGAACTGTTCAGTTATCCTGAAGAAGCTGTCAGTATGAACAGCGAAACGTCGAGCGAAAGTTTTGACACACGGCGAAACCCGCAAGAAGCTGTTAGTTAGAATTACACGAATGCTGAGATGTGTGATTTCGTTTATGGTCTTGCCAATGGAAATTCGCGTGCTGCTAGACGTCTTTATGAAGAACGATTCCCGAAGCGTATCATACCGCATCATTCAATATTTGCCCGTCTTCACCAACGTCTTAGTGCAACGGGAAATTTTAGAAAACGGACGACTGATAACGGGCACCCATCTACAGTGAGACCTCCACAAGTTGAAGAAATGGTACTAAATGAAATTGAGGAACATCCTACTACAAGCACCAGAAAAATTGCGTTTGCTTTGAACATTAGTCAGGCCACAGTTTCGAGAATATTGAAAGATCTACTGTTGTATCCATATCACATTCAACGGGTGCAGGCACTTTTGGCGGCAGATTTTTCGCAAAGAGTGGCTTTTTGTCAACGGATGCAACACAAAATCGCACAAAATCCTGACTATTTGGCCCAAATATTCTTCACCGACGAGGCTACTTTCTCTAGAAACGCGATTATTAATTTTCATAATAATCACATATGAGCCGAAGAAAATCCGCACGAACTAGTGAATGCCCGTCATCAACATCAATTCTCTGTCAATGTGTGGACCGGAATTGTTGGAGATCACTTGATAGGTCCACATTTTTTACCGATCCGGTTAAATGGCGAGGTACACCGCAATTTTCTTGAAGAGGAACTACTACTACTGCTGGAAGAAGTTCCGTTGTAATTAACATTACAAATGTATTTTATGCATGACGGTGCTCCAGCGCATTTTAGTTTAGTTGCTCGCGAGTTTTTGGACAATACGTATCCAGATCGGTGGATAGGACGGGGAGGTCCACAACCGTGGCCTCCTCAGTCTCCAGACTTGAATTCCTTGGACTTTTTTCTCTGGGGTCACCTTGAATCATTAGTTTATACGACTCCCATTGAAAATGTCGATGAACTGAAAAATCGTATTATCGCAGCTTTTCAAACAATTCGAAATACCCCTGGTATTTTAGAACGGACTCGCCAGTCAGTATGACGGAGGATAGAAGCTTGTATTGCAGTTGGGGGCGGTCATTTTCAACAGTTAGTATAAGTTAATTTTGTTTTACTAATTATTTTGTAAATTTATAATAAAAAACATTAATTGTGTTAACTTACTATTAAACATTGTACAACTTTAGAACTAAGCGATTTTGGACATATGTTCTTATGAACTTTTATGATCAAAATAATCCCAGGAATCAGCGCTTAAGGTTTGTCGCATATATTGAGAATCAACCTGTATAAAGACACCAACCGTTCAGAAGATGACAATGAGCATAAGGAAAAACACAAGGTACTTGAGCTAAAATTCCTATATGGTATATGATTTTCGCATCAAATAAATTTTAACATAATTTCCGCTATTAGTGCCGATCATCATTCCGTATTAGGTTTGAATATACAACATCGACATTTTTATTACTTGCAAAGTTTTTTTAATTTTTTCAGAGCTGTGCGAACAACGCTATCTAAACTTCAAACATTTATTTATTAACAGCATCCCATTCTACTTTAATAAACTTTTCTGTAGTGCATCATCTACCAATATTTAGTTGTTATAAAAAAAAAGAACTGAGATATAAACTCGTTTATGGTCATCAAAGATGTCAATCGATAGCCAAGCTTAACAACACCAATATTTTCCAAATAAATCAGAAACGATTACCAAACATAGTCGAGCTACAAATTAAAAAAAGCCTTTAAACAACACCAAACTCATACATATGCGTACAAACTCGAAATTAACTCGAACATCTTTGTGGAGTGCACATAATTTAAACTTACCTTCACGACCGACCGTTAACGATATTCAAATTACGCATTTATCAAATCGAAGAGGAGCCGGTGATCATTTTACGGCACTCAATTATTGCGGTCGCAATTAAAAACGATATAATAGGCGTTAAACAGTCAACCGAATATTCCATAAAAGCGGTCGTTAAACCGCTTTAACGATTCATTAACATTTGAGGTTGTGATATGAGTTGACGTCGGAAGAATCTAGGGGTCTCACTTAAACAATACGATCAAACTGGCTTAACAGTTCCGTAGAGATAAGTTCGTTATTAGTCCTACCAAGCTGAGATAAAGTATATTAGGCATTAAAATAAGGGGATTATTACGTTGAAAAAAATATTTTTGTACATCTTTTTTTTAACATTATTTTTGAAGAGTACTTATGTCAACAAATATACACTGGCGAGCAAAAAAATGAGGTCACATTGAAATCGTGTTGTATTTTGTAGACTAAAATTAAAAAAATTGTGTTGAATCGCTAAACATATTTGTTGATTTTATAATTTGTTCTGAAAGAGTAACAAATTTGCATTTTAAATAATGGTTGAACTTTTACTTTTAGGGCTAAAATACAACAAAGCAAAATTCAAAAATTATGACTAATAACAAATAAATCCTTCTCTTAAGTTAAGAACTGCTTAAAGTCGACGAAGCATACTTTCAATTAGGTTAAGTATCACATTCTGATCGATATTATCCCAATCTTGTAATAGCAATTCTCTGAGCTCTTGGACAGCCCTTGGAGCTGGTACATGCCTTCAGATATGTCGGCCATGTCCGGACTGATAATCGGGTCAAATTGTACCGTGTAATTTCTACTTCATTCAGGTATTCTCTGTCAACTGTGTCTACACAAAGTCTAGTATAGTCTAGGGCAGGGGTCGGCAAACTTTTTTAGGACAGGGCCAAATCGTAACGAAAATTAAGTTCAGCGGGCCAGGTTGTAAACTCTAACGTGTATATTTTTTATTAAGTGTTCCTCTGTATTTTATAGAACCGAAAACAATATACCACAAAGTTTCTGTCATATCATACAGGGTGTTTAAAAATTACTGACTTGTCAAAGAATCTTAAAGTTACAAAACTTTTTTTTTTAAAAACACCCTGTATATTCTTATATTTTTCTGCAACATTCCCTATAAGCTTCAGTGGTTTTATTTTAAATTATTCCTATTATTTATTAACTTTTCCAAATGGTCAAGTAATTTTTACCTGGTGGATTATAAATAACATTACAATAAATCATTACTGCTAGGAAATATTATAATAATATTTATAATAAAAAGACTAAAAAGACAAACCTATAGCAGTGTTATGAAGAAAGCCAAGAAAAATAAGATGCCACTATTTTAGGGCATTTGGAAACAGTAGTTCAATACCTGCTACTTCTGAACATTTGGGCACCTTGAAAACATTTGACCAGAAAATTTTGAAGTAAAATAGGAATTCTAATCCAATCTAGATCACAAGAAATGAATTGCGACATATTTGTTTGTAATACTTCAACGAATGTTAGTATCTTTTTATTTAAAATAATTTGAAGGGACGAAAGTTCAGTTAATCGGGCATAAGAAACAGAAGCAATAATTACTATTAATGGACGGAACGCTTGTAGAAATTCTTTCTCATTTAAAAAAAATATTGATAATTTCTCTGAGTTCCAAAAATCTCAATAAAACTTTTCCCCTATTGCACCATCGAACTGGCGATGGTTAACTCGCCGAGAGCCAATACAGTTAACCACTGCCACAACTGATTCAATAATGCAAAATAGATAGAGGTGTTTGATGAATTATGCAATGACTTATTGAAAGCTTTGCACAAAACAAAAATACTTGGGCAGTATCAACAATGACTGTTGACTCATCAAGAACTAACAAAAACCACTAGACATTTTTTGCCTTCTCCATTAAGAAGCGTATTGTGATATTCTCAATTTATCTGACAGTCGCTTGAGCTGAGAGGTCAACAGAAAAACAAACCCTCTCTTTGGGCACACTTCTTCAGCTTTATCGCAAATCTATTCATGAATATTTCAAATTTAATTCTAAATAAGGTTAGAAATATTATTGCGAAGTACGCCGAAAGCGTTCATAGTAAATGAATTAACCTGACTTATTTACCGCGACATCAGTTGACTATCAGTGGGTGAATAGTCAACTCTACTTCCAATAGAAAACTATCGGCAATAGCTGAATTAACCGCTTGGTACTTACAACTTGCGCGGGCCGGATTGAAATACGCAGAGGGCCGGATTTGGCCCGCGTGCCGTAGTTTAGCGACTCCTGGTCTAGGGCATAGCATGATCTTCTAAAACCTCCGTTACGTACCTGCGAGCTGTCAGGGAGCCATTTTGTACAAAGACCAAATCTGTGCATGCTTGTGAATTGATTTCTGCCCAAACCATAACCGACCCATCTCCAAATGGAGTAAAGTTAAATGGTAAAAGAATTTAAGAAGATACTTACCATTTAAAAGCAGTTAAGAATGGTCAAAATTTAAAATTAAAATAAATTAAAGAGTGCAAAATAGATAGTCATACTTTTGTAAAACTTAAAACAAACATTAAATAAAGAATAAAACACATAAATCTAAATGAATAAACACACACACAAACTCAGAATATAAAATGATTCTGGAAAAGTCGGGACTAAAATTTAAAGAAAGGTAGAAAATTCCAGAAAACTACAATAAACTATTGCCATCTATTATAGAAAAACTAAACTAAGGTCATCTATCGAGTAAAATTTGAAAAAGAGGGTAAACCCGGAAATTAATTATTGTGAATTTAATGAAAGGTCTCTACTAGTGAGCTGTTGCTTCAATATTTCCAATGCCTCTAAATTATTGAGGTAGGTACCTTTTTAGCCGTATGTAATATTTGGAAATTGTGATTGATGTCAAAGTTGTGTTTATTTTTTTTTTTAATGTTTACCGAACAAGGAATCTACAGTAGAATTACACAGAGAAATCAAGGCTAAACTAAAAAAAAAACTAAATGTGAATTGTTACTTTTACAGCGAATGCATGCTACTTCATAAAAGTCGTACATACGGTGATAATAAATGACAGATGACATTTCTCGGAAAATAAATTATTAAGCGCCTACTATGGTTTATCATTTTCAAATATAAGGTTAAAACAGAAAATTTCAAAGTTTTAATCTGCCTTCAGTTTTTTGCTCGTCGATATATGAGGCTTAAAGAGTTATAGTAACTGGAATTAATAAAATAATTTGATTGCGACGTTGGCAGCATTTAATTTTTGATAGTTTTGTCAAATATTAATATTAGTTAGAAATGATTAGCAAACTCAGATACAGTTTGATGCTATTCAAATTAGAGGAATTAAATTTGTTAAAATACTGTATAACATAAAATTAAAAATCTAATCTGACACTCGTACATCATGAGGTATCTTTAACTATACCGTGTACTCGCGATCAATCTGCCGCGGGTGGAAAAATAAGTGATCATTGTAATATTTATTAATCATTATTTCACTCAATTTCATGTGGTATTAATAATCGTAGAAAAAAGATTCTTATAAAGTCGATAATTTGTATAATCGATGTTTATTATTACGTATAATCTTTGGTTCGTACACCGAAGCCAAATTCCTCAGCAATTTAGCAAAATGGCATAGTGTACATAATGAAAATTCCTGTAATTTTCAATAATATATGTATATATTTCTGATGGAATCAGGAAGCACTACATTTACTACCTAAATACCTACTATTCATTAAATCAGATTTCACACCGTTAAATTTTTTGAATTTCGGTTGAAGTTATGGAAAACTATTCCTTAATGTACCATGTAAATACGAAAATTTCATAACATAACGTTGATTATAAAATTGCCAACATTATATTATATAATCTTATAATGTAGGTACGTTTTTTTAGTGTAGGATTTAATTTCAGCGTAGGTTATATTTAACTCCAAAATCATTTACATTCTTGTCAGGCATAATTTTGCATCTACCATTTACTAAAGAAAATGTTGCTTGGCAACGTCAAAACGTGTTGCAAATAGTATAACTAAGAATATAGCTCCCGGAATATGCTACCAGCGAATTCTCAGGGCGTATTAGATGGTAGCAATTTCCCAGAGCATGAGACCAGATTGAATAAAAAAAAGTTAAATATTGTTTATAAAAGATTATTGATATTAAATAAAATAAATGATTGCAAAGTACCAAAGGATGGGGAGAGGGATAAATAAAACAACGTTTATAATTTATTTCCCACGCTGCGACTGTAGGAGCCGTTTCGGCCAGTGAGGCGCCGGAGAGGTGTCGGATTGAGCGCCACTGGGTTGAGTCAGTTGTTGCCTTCCTTGGCCGGGTACTTTAGCCACAGTCCAGAATGGCTATTTTCCAGTAGGGGAAACAAGGGATTGGTACTTGCAGAATTTTGATTTATAAATAATTAAATTGAATGAAAAAGTTAATTAAATGAAAAAAAAAAAACTAATGCGCCAAGGACGATAAAATTGAATTAAATAAAACTCAGAAAAACTATATAAACAGTTATATTAACAGTTGATTAGGTGAAGCCAAACATTAAATGATTACAAAGTATAAATACACGAAATGAACTTTTGGGAGTGACGTGTTATTGTCAAAAAATTTGTATTACAAAGAAACAAGAAAAATCTACCTACTCGATCGAGCATGCAATTGAATACGACCTACCATTGTTTTAATGCGAAAAGATGAAGGAAAACAAAAATTAAAATAATTTCAAAAGTTACGTTAAATTAAACAATGAGAGCAAAAACTAAAAATATCAAAAGTTACGTTAAATTGAACAATGAGAGCAAAGACTAAAATATCAAAAGTTGCGTTAAATTATTCTGAATCCAATGGTAGTTCGTTACTACAAATACCAGAAAAATTGAATCTTAAAATTAACTTACATTTAAAAACAATGCGCAAACGGTTGATTGTCACCAAACACCTCGGGGAGGAAGAAGTGGAAGAGAGCCGGTGGATGAAAGAAGAGAGCCCCTGTCCAGGTACGCCTTAGGGACGCTGCTTGGAAGATCCGCGTCAGCGGGGTTCCAGTGGAAGTCGTCGTCGCCAAAATACAATAACTCAAAAACGGCTTCCGTGGAGTGGTTTCCTTTTGACCTGATATCCCCCTACAGGGGTTACCGAACGGGTAATTTTGGTCAAAAGGGGGTACGGCAGAGCGTCGCCTCTTAGACGGTTATGTCTACACACTTAGCGGGCTGGAGAGTAAGTGAAGTCAAGAAGGGGAGAGGAATCTAGTTCCCGCGCTATGCCATTAAGTAGCCAATAGGATCCGAGTATTAAGGGTTTGCACGTGGTCTTGTTTGTGCGAAATTTCAACGTTTCAAGTACAGTGCGCACAAAAAAATGTGCAGCAATTAACAAAAATGAATAAATTCGGAGCTAATTAAGAACGGAGTTTAATGAAATTTACAAAACAAATGCATCTAAATAGATACTAAAATTTGACAATTTAAGAATTTAGAAAATGTTAAAGATAAAGCGGTAGATTTACAAAAAAACAACCTCAAGGCCAAACGTGACGTTATATGAAATAAGTAAATAGCGAAATTCTCGGTAACTAGTAAAGGTCAATGAATTTAGAAGGTTTCAGATAAGATAGTGTACAGTTAGAGAAATAAGAAAAGGTGCGCAATGCCTTGAGATTGAAAAAATGAAACAAAAATAGGCGGCATTAAAATGAGTTAAAGACGGAATAGGTAAATGAGTAGTAAGATAAGTTCTAACAGTCTTTAAAAAGAGATTAAATAAGGAAAGGTGTTTTCAACACGTAACAAATACTCAATTAAAAATAAATCTATAGTTATTTCCGCGGAATTCTGTAGTACTTCTACATTAAATTTAATGTTTTATAAATATTTTCTGCTGGGGCTTGCTTTAATTAAATTTAAATTTGAATTCACCATGGTAATGGTGAATTCACCATCCAAAACGAGGTTTATTAAAAAATATGTCAGAAAGAAACAAACTTTAAATCGATTGAAATGCTCATACTGACATGCCATAACAACATTCAACCAAACAGAAATGATTTAACATTTCTTTTACTGTTTATTTTAATCATAGCTAACATACTTGCGTTCATTTGATATACAAAATAGCAAATATATCGTAAACTGTCTTTAGGAATTTAACTCTATAATCCACCAGCGTTTCTCAACCACTACAATATAATATTTTGGCTATTTGAGGTTGAATTATCGTCTTAACAATGACACTAATTATCTAAAGGATAGCCTATTGTACTATTTCGGAAAGGATTTCAAAAGATATTTTATATTAGACTGGTATAGTAATAGCAGATTTCCCATTCTGACCTACATAGAGATGTAACATATACAAGGAAAAATGAGCCGCAAAAGAATTGATGTGAAACTATAAAGCCTGAGCAAATATTTGTAGTATAAACATACTCCACAATGGGATGTGCACCCGATTGTTGTAAAAATAACGACATTTCAGAACGAAAAATCAACACTACGACATCCAGAGCGCTCCCAATAATCAACACCCCATCTATATGCAAACGTATATTTTGAATAATAACTAGTTTCGCCTCTATTTGCATTCTAAATATCACCTATTAGCCATCCTTAATATCCGGTTCGCCTCTGCGAAAACAAGCATTTATCAGAAGCGACTCGGTGGACGCTATTTCATTATATCGTTAGGACGTATCATTACAGTGACACACGGAGTGTAGTTCTTCCACTAATGGATAGGTAATATGTCCATAAAACGGATGAAAATAATTACGGATTTAAGCGCCTCTGTCGGAGACGTTGTATAATTTGCAATTCCAGACTGGACGAGAGAAATGAGAGAATGTCTTCGGCTATGCAGCCAGTTATTTCCTAGGCGACAGGTTTCTCATGTACAGTCGTGGTTGTTATTATTAAGCGTCCTATCTAGCAGACAGTAGCGATAGCAGCATCTATTAGATATTCTAAGCGAGTTGAAAGTAACGGTTTAATTCTTTTGCATTGAATTTGCAATAAAGATGACGGTGGGCTAATTGAAGAAATAAACATGTTGAAGTATCAAGTCAACAAGAATTTAAAGTGGATAATCTTACGAGAAAAAACTCATTCTTTGTAACAATAAATGAATATCAGTAACGGTAAAAATAATAGAAAACAAAACAATAAATCACTAACAATTGGGGTGAATGGTAAAAATCATTGGAAATTTTGTTTAATACAAAATTATGCACGTTCTTCGGCAGTTTGTACTGTTTATTGTGCATTCTGGATACTATCTATAATTACACATTTAAATTTTTCCATAGAGTGAAGAGAGAAGTAACGGACTATTTGTAATTAATAAACTAAGAAATAATGGTAATGACTCCAAATTTAATCGAGAATTAGCAAGGCGGTAGAAAGCCAAACATATTTTCACTTTATATTCTATATTGCCAAATTGTTGACAACCAAATATTGTTGTCTACCTCAGGGCAGACTAAAATCTAAGAACAATGATATAAACAAAAATAAGAAAATACAATAAATATAATACACTTACAAATCTATTCTATCCTTAATTGAGTCGAGAACATTATACGCAAGTTTGTCAGCGAGTGCGTCAAAACGCGCAAGAACAATTAGCAGACAAAACTAACAACAAGATTATAAAATTTAAACTTAAAAAAGAAATATATTAACGACTAAATAAATCAGCATAAGTCGCTAAGTCTGTAATGTGCCGTTTACAGCAAAATCATTTTAGCAGCCAATTTCAGTTTAGAATTTATATTGAATAAATTTAAATTTCCGTTAATTGATTTTCCTATACATTTCGGTAATATTACTTCCGCTTTTATTTAATTGAGAGATCCTCGCCTCCCTAGCTATTAGATCGCAATCGTCCTCTGGGTGACACGGCGATAGCTTCCCATATCTCTCCGCGTGGCTAGAAACTGTAGTCGTCCTCTGGGTGACACAGCCTAGCTTCCGCTATCCGCAGATTATTAAATCGTAATCGTCCTCTGGGTGGCACGGCGATAGCTTCCCGTATCTCTCCGCGTGGCTAGAGACTGTAATCGTCCTTTGAATGACACAGCCTAGCTTCCACTATCCGCAGGTTATTAGATCGTAGTCGTCCTCTGGGTGGCACGGCGATAGCTTTCCGTACCTCTCCGCGTGGCTAAAGACTGTAATCGTCCTTCGGGTGTCACAGCGTAACTTCTGCTATCCGCAGACTATTAGATCGTAGTCGCCCTCTGGGTGATACGGCGATAGCTTCCTGTCTGCCTCCGTATAGCTAGAGACTGTAATCGCCCTCTGGGTGACACAGCCTAGCTTCCACTGACAGTAGGTCATGGATCCTAGTTGTCCTCTGGGTGACACGACGTGGCCTTCCGTTGTTCGTTTGATTAGAGATTGTAGCCGTCCTTAGGAGTGGTACAACCTAACTTTCCGTTCTTCGCCCGGTTAAGCATCGTAGTCGTTCTAAGGGGTGACACGAGGTCACCCAGTCGTTGTTGCAGGTATCGAGGCCCGCACCCCGTGTTGACAATTTAAGGTAATTCACGTTATATTTATTTCTGATACGGCCTGTACTTTGTATATCGATATCGTATTTACTGCTACCTTCATCGATATATATTTGATAATTTCATCGTTAAAACCATTGCTATTCGCGATGGTTAAATTCCACGTGATAGGCGCTGTATATTTACCGTAACTTATACATAGTTAACATTTCGTCCGTAAATTGAACGACCATTTTCCTATTTACTCATTGTATGTAGCATTGTCGAATTGTTGTTCATATTGTTACCATTGTAAATACTCCCATTGTTCGTATGTGCATTTTTTTTCTGTCTCTGTTATTAGAAGAAAAAACAAAAAAAAATTATGCTCCCACACGAAGCAATCGTATATGGCAATCGTGAATCGTTTTTTAATCGGATCCATTTGCTCTTGATTCATTGTTTCTTCCAGGTGTTCCCCTTGTCTATTACCGTCATATGTAATCCTTCCTTCCTCTTCGAGGTTTGCGGTGGTATTTTGATGCCTGCATTAGGTTAATGGTTTGGCTTACATGTCCCACTTTCGATTTACCTTTTTTCCTTCCTTTGCCCCCTTGAAATTCTTTAATAGGTTATATTTCATCTGGACCCAATGAAACCCGATCTTTTAACGAGGTTGATACTCTTTCCTCTACTTGTTTCTTAACTTGGTTTGAGACAGGCATTGGTGGAACTTTAGTTCATAAGGGCTGCACCTATCAGATCATCATAACCATTTCAGGTTCATTGACAGTTTATTTTCAACTAATGTCATCATTTGATATTATATTCTAAGAGAAATACGTATAGGTTAGAAATCCTTTAGTTTTTGAACTTTTACTTACAAAAATGTAAAAGTTTTGAATAACAATCACTATTTTCGAATCTTCAAGAAATGCCCAAACAATCATTTATTGCAACAAAACTATTATCCACGATAAAATATGTTCTCCAATATATCCAGATAATTTGCAATCATAATTAAATACGTATTTATCTCATCTATAGCAAATATCTAGTGTACCTCTTGGGTGTTACCTGGGACCGTTACTTTTTGCATAATTTGCGTCTATTGACCCACGACAACCCTGGTAACCGTTTGTACTCGATAATCCCAACCAGACCTGTATCTCCTTCATTATATTTCTTACACATAAACTGTATGTACCACATGGACTTAATGTTGCTACATTCCTACGTCAACATGCAGCCGTATTTACGAGGCGAATGCAGGAATTATTAGCTGCACAACGTGCCGTGCACGCGTTTTAAACACGTTTTGAAAAATCGGAAATAAAAGCGTTCACTTGTCTCGCGGACCCGGACGGCGCTAAAGCGCCAGTGCCCTCCGTGGTCAAGTGGAACGACTTCCGCGTCTACGATGCATCTGTTAATATGCGGCGGCAGCGACCATCGCCGTAATTATATTTGGACGACGAGGCGACGTTGCACGGATCCAATATGCCGTAAAATATATACGAGAATGTATGTAAGTACGTGCCTTTGAAATACGCCCATGTGTATACAGTCTGTACCATTGCATTACATATAATAAGTCCTGGCGTTATCGAACAAGGAACTGCATAGTCCAGTATACTGCTATCGTTGCGTTTCCTTTGAGATCGCGGACTCGAGATATTAAATAATTACGGTAATAGCTTCATTCGTAAAAGCTGACACGACAGACCGATATTGCTATTGCTTCTGATACGTTGCTCACTGCGGGAAGTGCGGCTGCAGAAATGGTAGGTGTACTATTGGATTGTATGAGTCTCCGAAACATATTTCAGTTAAATGGGGCGTTTGAAGTTAGTAGTTTCAAGGCGAGCGATTGGCAGAAGCAATTCATGTGATATATGGTAGGTAGTTTTCAAAATAGAATGATCTCCCGAAGCTAGTAAGTACCTGTGGAATATTCTAGTTACTCCATAAAGTGTGAACTTTGATGTGGTACTGTTTACCTTTTATAAAAAGAAATCTACAACACATATTCTAGTTTTCCTTGATTCGAGAAGATTCTAATGCATGAATTACAATTGAATAACCCAAATTTAAAATGAATGATTGTACATACATATGCACATTGCATTTTATAATTATGTGTTTCCAAACAGATTCATCTGCATTTAAATTGAAAATGGTTAAATATATAAGGTTTTTCAAAGAAGTAGTAAATAAAATAACGAAGAAGAGTAAAAAATCTAAAAATATGTAAATCTAGATTATGGTGTACACACGCTTGAATGTACACTTTGTTAGTCAACAAAGTATTAAATAATATTTATAAACAAAGTAGACAAATACGCAAACATGTTTATGTAAGGTTAGATATAAGTTAGATGAGAAGGATAGCAAGAAGTATAATTGATTATTGATTAAATAATAGCATAGCTAGTATGTAGTAGTATTAGACTGTGTTATTTCATTGTTATTTCGTTGTTACAAATAAACCCCCCGACTGTGTATGATTAAAAGAAGTCAATCGAACCACAGGATTAAACCCATTACATGGTGACCTTCCAATCTAAACAAACGATATTCTATTGTAAATACATCATCAGGACGCAATAGATCTTTTAGGTCGCAGTGTAACACCACCCTTCTATTTACATACAAATACATCATCAGGCCAGAGTCTAGATGAAGTAAGCAATAAATTAAAGTGAAACAAATGTAAATATTTAATTATAAATTTGATTTTAAATACTTGCTGTAAATTAATGTCTTATGAATGATTTCCTATGAAACGAATTCCTACTTTAACTTTAGTTCTTCAGTGTTCTTTGATGGTCCCGTAATAACGGCCTTTCCATGCATTTGCCTGGTTGTTTTATCTCAAGACTCTTTGTTTTTTTTTCTTTTACCCAGCTTGCTGCCTAATCTCGTGTTTTTGGACACTCCTAAAACAGGTTCTGGGCCTGCATATGAAGCAGATGATCCCTTTCTTGCTAACTCATCGGCTTTTTTGTTTTCTTCGATTGCCGAATGTCCGGACACCCACAGAAAAGTGACTCTATTGCGGTAAGTCAGACTATGCAGTTCTCGAATACATTCCCAAACCAGTCTTGATTGTATTTTGCGGTTTGGCTTATCCGATCTGTGATTTATTTCTCGAATTTTCTATTAAATAGGTGTAGTCTGATCTTAATCCCAAAAAGGTTATCCTCCACATCATCTACAATATTATTATATCCCAATCCTGCATATCTGCCACTTGGTAATTCTTGCGATCTGAGATGACTCACCCTTGCCTACCGCTTTATCATCGGCTAAGGAAAAAGGAGGTCTAGTAGACATTCCACTGCTACTACAGGATTAGTCCTCATTACGTCTGCTACTTCTGAACATACAAGCCCCTGTATATTGCTAAGTTTAGTTACAGCAGTGTGTTACTGCACCTTCGTTTACCATATCAGAGATGCATAAGTAATCATAGGTCTAACCAGTGTGATACCTCATATTTGGTGTCAGTGCCCATGTTTTTGCATGAGCTCTTCTAGCCAACATAAATGTTGTCTCCATCCTGGTTTTAATTTTCTGAAGCGATCAATTCCAAGCTTGAGCTTAGAGTCAAGAATGACGCCAAGATTTTCACTTCCTCTGATAGTTTTATTTCTCCACTCCTTAGTTTTAGCGGTCCAAGACCATCTCACTTCCTCTTTTGAAGGAACTAATGTTAAGACTCTCCAAGACTCCTCCTCAATCCATTTTGTCTACTATCTACATATCCTCAAAAATCTGGTTCACCCTTCTTATCTTCGGTCTATCCTTACGTCAGTCTATCCCTGGTATTCACGTTATTGTTGTCCCTATGAAGTTCTTGTTAGTTCGTGAATCTTATTTAAGTATTCTCCTGCTTTTTTACCGGAATATCAATTATTTCTCTGCTTATTCTGTGAGGCTGCATTTTCATAGCCACCTGACATATTGCATCCTTGTAGATTTCTATCTTAATTTTTCTGCCTAGATATTTAAAGTCATCCACTCTTTTCAAAGTATTTTGTCCAATCTTTATGGGTTTTGTTTTCTCTTAACATCGTCTGATATTTACTTCCCTTTTAATTACTGAAATTTGTTCTTAGATACTTTTTTATTCCTGCAATTAAATTAATATACCCCCTATACAGAAAGAGTTACATCTGTTTAGATATATCCTTCTCTCAATAAGAATTTGTGCTATATGTGACATCAAATACGAAAAGGACCTATCGCGCCCAAAAGCCAATTTTAACTTTTGACATATTTCGTGTACAAAAAAGTACATTCTGTTTTATGATTAGCATCCTTTTGATCTTTCTTTAATCTTGATTTTCAAACGATATGTTCCTTTTCATCAGTGGCGGCTCGTGAGTTATGAAAGAGGGTGGGCACAATATAAGAACTTGCCTATTTTTTGTACATAAAATCGATTCTCAATAATTTTTCATGCTGCAAAAAGAGACGTCCTTGTTTGTAAAATGCCGCCTATGACTTTGTGCTTCTCAGAAAAGTATTAAAGCGTTTGAGGGTGGAAAAACATCGTTCACATTCTGCTGTCCACATGGCGGTTATACAAATAATATCCAACAGTTTATATGTTTCCGTTAAAACTTTTTTTAAATTGTTGTGTGTTATGAACACTAAAAGCGGCAAAACACCACCTACATCCACGTCACACATGTCCTCGCGCTCATAAATTACTGAAAGTTCACTTTTTAATTTTACGCTGTCCAACATAGGATAAGATTTCACATTTTTTTTACATGCGAATTTCTTTCTGTGTTTATCTTGGTGGTTGGGTGGGCACGTGCCCTTGTACCCTTTAGTATCAGCCGCCACTGCTTTTCATATCCGATGTCACATATATACATGTTAATGCCAGAATCTTTCGTATCATACAACTTCCATACATAAAACAAATTTCCTAGCTTCGTATTCAATAGGAAAGATTTTACAAAGAAATAAACTAACAATAAGAGAATTTATTAAAAATTTCGAGTTTGGCTGTATTGAAAATACAACTTATAACGCAATTCAGGAAACAATTTATTAAATCTCTTTAAAATTGTGCTGATAATTTCGTGCACTCGCCACAACGTATTTTCAATTTCATATCGACTTCCAGCTTCCATCATGTGCCCTGACAAATTAATTATCTTATCATACAAGAAGGGATCTGCGTATATGGGTAAAAAGTCACATTCTACGAACCCGGAACCTTATCTTCCGATATGACAGTTCAATTTATTAAGTTATTAACCCAACCTGCTGCATGTAGCATACACAACGACCCAGATAAGACTCGAGAGCAGTGCTCCGCCTGTATTGTTATTAGATGCATTGTTCGTATGCGTGCTTTGTTCTGTATACCGCTTTGTTCCTATTATATTGTGGCAAAATCTTGGCTGTAATGGATATAAGATATGTTTAGTCCGTGTACTCGCTTATAGGCAGATGTTGGGTTATTTTTAATTAATTGAATTTAATTGATTGAATTTAAATTGATGTTCATGTCGTTGGGTTATTAAAAATGAAATAAAATTGCAAACTTTTCTACCTTCAAATGCGAATTCTCGTTAACAACCCAACAAATTATTAAATTCAACAAACATATCCAAATATAATACTGCAGTTTACAACGAGTATAGAATCGCTATGGAAATATCTAATAGCGGTGTTGTTTTAACCACTATATTACTTCCTGTTTTCCGAGCCAATTAAAAATCTGCAGACACAAACTAGCGCCAGTCTGACCAATTAAATTTTTTGACCTGCATGTCGAAGCAGCACTTCTGCATGCGTGTTTAGTTAGGTAAAGCAATACACTCGTGTAATATATACAAGAAATGTAACAAGCACACACTTCAACATTTTCTTGTACATTTCTTGTGATATATTCCTGTTGAGGAAGCTGTTGTGGTATATAATAAATTAGAGGTTATAATCGTGTCTCAAATTTTAATTTAATATGTATTTAGAATTAACTGTCTCAAACTCTATGAAACGCTTTTGCATATACGAGAAAATGTTAACAATATGATGAAAAATATACCTATTCCCTATTTGTCACTTGATATTGAATGTAAATCAATTAAAAGAGAGAATTTACTTATTAAGTGTTTAATCACAAAGAAAGAAATAAAATTATAAAAAGTTATTTTTTTAATATTTTGTTAATCCTTCAACGTAGTTTTTCAAGCTTATTCTAAATTTCCTAATCATTAAAGCGGATATAATGATATATAATCAATCTTATAATGTCGGTTAATTCTATTAAACTGTGTTATAGCAAAGTTTTTGTGTATGGTATAAAGTATTTTTAATGCAATGTATTCTAGAAATTTCAATGGCGCTTTGCTTATTTAGCTAGCATATTTAATACATGTATGCATGTTATTTGATTGGTAAATGTCGGCAAAGCTTATCGAGTGAATAAGCCAGGTTAGCGTCATATATATAGAAGTCAACAAAATGGTTTGATCAAAGATTTAAATGAAATTAACATAACCACAGTCAATAGGGCCACCATTGCCTAGCGTACATAGAGCAAGTTGTAGGGAGGATTGAGTACTAGCTCTGAGATGAGAGAGAGGCTTTTGGTTATCCACGACTGTAATTAGATTCATGATGGACATACCGGGCAATAGTATGATGGCTCAAGGTGATATGGGATATACAGTAGACGTATTCCTAAACTTACCACTACTACTAATGTACATCTAAAATTTGTTCAATTTGCAATTTATAAACTTATACACACCCAAACAACGATAAGCAAATGGTACTTTGCCAACGACAACGAATGAGTGCAACAGTAATATCCAAAGAGTAATAACAAGAATCACCAAGACAGTGACAGCAAAGGAGCAAATGACTGAATTTACTAAATACTAACTGACTGAGTAAAGACTGTTAAAACCCCCCTCAAATTTGCACTTGATCGGATGTCGGATGTAATTTTAAATTTACTTTGCGCCTTTCTAAAGATCTAGAGGAAGCTTTTGACAACACTCCAGACGAATCTGTCAAAAAAAAGCATTAATCGACAGAGAGGTAGATGGCGTGGCCTCCAGATGGATGTCGCAGCTACTGTCTACCTAGTCAATAGAGGCGGAGGTGGGATATAAGACCATCTCGGTAAGTACGACCAGATGATGCCCATAGAGGGGAGCTACATCCCCATTTATGTAGAGCCAAATAGTGTATAGATAAACTCTTAGGCGGCTTGACCGAGTTAACCTACCTTGTCAAGCGTAAGCTGATGATTGTCATTTACGCAAGAGACAGATTTGAAAATACCCTCTGCGACATAGTTCAAAGAGGATTAAACTTTACGAGAAGATGATGTTAATCGATGAGGCTCAATGTTAACCCCACTAAGACAACCCTAGGTAAGCGTTTACCAGGAAAAGAAAATCCAATCTTAGAACCATAAAACTGGATGGGCAAAATATAGATTGAGAAGCGGAGGTTAAATATCTAGCCTTACCCTAGACAATAACATTCTATGGAACAAACACGAACTTGCAGTAACCAAGAAGGCCAAGGTATGGTGTCCAGAATCTTTGCATGAAAAAAATTGGGGATGTAACCCAAAAATACTGTTTTGGATGTACACAGCGATAGTAATACCGATTATCACTTATGCTCAGTAGCTCAGAGCAACAGAACCAATCTGACCACCGTGAGAATTAACCTCTCGAAAGTGCAAAGATTAGCATGTGTATGCATAACGGGGGCTATGGAACCTGCCCCAACAGCAGCTATCGAGGTAGTACTGGATCTTACCCTCATCACTATTGAGTAGCGGGTGTGGCGAAAAGAACCACACTCAGAATGATCAAGGAAGGAGATGATTAGGCATAGGCCTCAATCTCCTGACGGTGATCAAACTGGGATATGCCCGGGATGATTGTTAAAAAAATTTAGCTTTGTGAAGGAATTCACCATAAGCTGAGTAACAGGAGGAGTTTGGGATCAAAACAACACCTTGCATTTAAATAGAAATGGTACACTAATGGCAGAGGGAACTGGAATAGCAATATATGGGCCTAAAACCATGCACTCCGAAAGCTTGAGGAAATACTCGACTTACCTCCAGGCGGGGATACACGCAATTGACGCTTGTAGATTATTTATATGCTAACGAATCATTGTGGAAGGTGCTTTGTTTAATGCAATTATAAGAAGGAGGTGTAGAAGTAAACGAAATAATGAATAATCTTGCAAAAAGGATGAGTTCCATTGTGGAGCTGATCTTTTGCTGATAAGTGAAGTACCTATTCGAAGAATTAGAAAGATAAATGGAGCAAAGGACATTCAATTATTGGGAGAATTCCAGGAATGAGGACTTTAAACTCTTCGGGCGCTTGAGTAGCACAATATCCCATTACCAGATACTTTCAAGTTGTAACTGGAAAGGAGTCTGAGAGCTTGAATGAGCCAGGAATCTAATGTAGATTTTGTGGGAACTGGATGAAACACGGTCCATTTCTTTGAATTGAGTAGCACTATGCAACTCAAAGGTGTTGCGCTGGAGCCTGTGATCAAGAGGGAGCTTACCTAATGGGGTCTTCTCAATCTCCTCATTTTCTGAAAGGGATAGGTTGATGGCCAACTGTTAAACAGAAGACAGGGGACCAATAGATTCCTAGTCAAGTGTAATATCATCCTCTATTCATACATACATTTCTGATACTCCGTATTGCCAAACTTCCTCTGTGTATACACAGATAATCACCACAAAAATCAACAAGTAAGGATCATGTAGTTGCATTGGCTATACTCGCATATGATTTGGGGAAGTGCAATCACCAATAGTTTTTACATCTTTTTTATTTTATACAAGTTTGCACGCACTTTTAACACTATCATAGAACCCCAGTACATCTTTCTCAAATTAATATATGCTCCACAAATCTCCGATTCTTTGTGCACCCGAAATAATAGGACACTGAAATATTAACTAAAAATCATGTGCGAACAGTGTAGTTTCAGTGGCACAAACAATTGAAGATTTGTGGAGCTTTTAATTTGAGAAGAGAATTAAACATTGTAGTTCTGTATGTTGTTTACTTAATCAAGATATGTTTACAGCTGCACCTGTCAACTTCTCATGGAGCCCTCTTAATTTAACTACTATGTTTAACAATTAAACAAGCAATTTTCTTTCTTTTAAGAAGAAGAATTATATAAATTAACTCCTTAAGTCTGTCAATACATTACAATCATTATACAATAACAAAAATAATAATACTTAAGCTATTAAACCCTAATCGTTTTACGTATTCAACTCCAATCCTTGATCCAGCTTTTTACTACACCGCGAAAGAATATATTACAAATTCCGTCGGATAAAACGTCCCGCCATGAATATCTACCTTAACGGTGGTTTCCCGCGCGAAAAAGTGGGGAAATTGAAAATTCGATGCCGAGAAAATTTATTGACAACGGGTTGGCAGTATCCGGGCAATATGTACAAAGGAATTTCTGAGATTAAAAGCAAACGAGATTTCGTAGCCGACGACGTGATGGCACAGAGGAGGAAGAACACAGCGTGATTTCAATATATAAACGCGGATGGGCACGCAATGTTCTTCGAAGCGCGCGTACATATATTGGAAGGAAGCATCTCGATATCAGAACAAACGCGAAGAAGCTCACCTAATGTTTTTTAACGGAAAGGAGTGGCGCGAGTGAGCGGCGTTTCATTCCCTTTTTTGGTCGGAAAATATATTGTAGATTTACGTTATAACCTGCAAATATCCAATAAGAAATGCCATGTCTTAAACGAATGCAAATTCACGACATACCTTCCTCCCCATCTAGTATCTCAAAGGAGGAAAGACATATGGAATTTATTACATACAGACGGTGTATATGCAGGGACGAGTTTGCTTTTGAAATCAATATCAAAGACGCGAAGGAAAGCATCTTTTTTGCTTAGCAGAAGTAGATAGGTCGCGTATGAAGTCGTAAGATAACAAATGCTTCCATCCAGTATTGCCCAGGACTAGATTGACTTACGTACTGCGTATATACGGGAATGAAAACGAATATGGAAGTAAGCTTATCTGGAGGGAATAAAGATTTATCGGAAGCGGATCTTCACAGGGATGACATCGTAAACAATCCCGCTCAGAATGGTCTCCCCTTAGACCTTTGGGAATTGCGATGGTATCGCAATGTATGTAGTTGTGTCTGCGTTTGTAGAAAATATTCGGGCATGAGACTCTATTTAATAAGTTTAAGATGGGGAGTGTTATTAGGCTGTTGCTGCGAAAATTGCTTTTCTTTGCAAATACTTTGAGAAAGAATTTAGATTTTGAATGCCCTGATAAAAATATCGCACATATAATGCTGGCGAAAGATTTTATCGTATGCCTTCGAATTAAGTTTGCAAGAGAGGAAAATAAAACCTGTCTGGTTGGTTTTATAACAAAATGTTAAAGGATGTTAATGCGTACAGACTTACGTAACCCATTTGTTAATTGTTAAGGTTTTACTTTGATGATTCACAAGTCACTTACTTCGAAGGAAATAAAAAAAAGCTTGAGCTAACAAGAAAAGAATATAATAGACCTGGCACCTGTCGTAGGAATATCCAGCACCATCGCTGATAAGCAGTTGAGTTCAAGAAAAATAAAAGGAGCCCTGGAATAACACAATCATGCAAATACATAGAAATACTTTTTATTAAGAGATTCCAAAAGAGAAATAGTAGGTCCTCTAACAGGACAGTGTGTACTGAAGATATCTACAGAAAATCAGGATCAACATGCAACATTGAAGTTACCCACTGTCGACTGTAATAGAATAACAGAAACCGATTACCACACACTGTGCAAAAGGACAGGCAATTTTTGGCAAGCCAAAAATGAACCTAAATAGTTAATTGTGTCACTACAGTTTTGGGAGTATGCTGAATAAGTGTTTTTCTGCAATATTCTTTGTAATTGATGATCTATTTATCAATAATAAGTGCAATGGAGACACCAGTTCATGTTGCTAAGGTTGCGTGGCAACTTAATGACAGGCTAATTACAGATCTGTCATATAGTGTGTTAACCTTTAGTGACATTTTTACCGACTTAAACCTTAGAATTTGAAGTAATGCAAAATAACTGTTTTTGACGCGGGCCCAAAAAGATTCTTTTAAACAACCGGCCAGAAATCTGTACAAATTAGAGCAAACTACCTAACTACTAAGGGTATTGGAATGGTATTTAAATCATACCAAGCAGAGCAAAATAAATGGGAGATTAAATGCAAAAATGCCAAGAGGTTGTTGTATTTTCAGAACTGTACACTCACAAAAAGAACACGTATTGGGGCCTAAAAGCTCACTGTAATAATTAACAAAATCATTACAAAAATCAAAAATTTTCCTTGAGGAAACGACTGCTTAGATTAGGCATTAGAAAAATTCACATTCAAGGAAAGAATTTATCCCTTTAAATCATTTTTTATCACGCTTTGAAACCAGCTGACGATGCAAAACGTCTCGATGGATGTTTTTGCTAGCAATCATAATATTTTCCGAAACTTGATTTTCAAACCAGACTTTTTTTCTCCCAATGCAACTAGCTCTCCGCAACATGTTTAATATTTGGGTGACACTGATCCTATTCAAAGAGTGTGCAGAATCTCTTGGTTAGATCATATAAGAAATGAGATTACACAGAGATCGAAGAATTTGTCAGATAATCTGGTATATCACGAAAGGCTGATGAATAGTTGTCGAGGAGCTAAAATGTTGATAGAGCATGTAGCAGCAAACAGAAATCGGAGAGGTAGACCATCTGGAGACGGAGCAATAAGAAGAACTGGGGGGCGGAAAGCCGTTAAGATTGTAGCACTGGCACACAGCCCAATGCTTTTATTTTAATGTGTCCAGTCACTTTTTATCATCTCGTGTTTTTGTAAGTATTACTTCATGAGATCAAGTTCGTAAGCAACTTACTATAAGGCAAAATCCTAAAAAGAAGTGTGTGGTGCTTTAGTATTAATTGAAGAAGTAACATCCATATTGGTGCATTAATCGTTCCGTCCGCAACCACCACCAGAACCTATTATGAAACGGATGTTATCTTCATCCAAACTAAGGTTTTTAAAATAACTCAAAACCTCGTTGAAAAAACCTTTTCAAGATCTTCCAATGAAAAGTCAACTCTCGAAAAAAAAACTATTTTAGGGCGAGAAGCGATTAAGACTAAACACTCATTTTGCAGTACTTCAAAGCGGCAAGAAAACTACCGTTTTCCTGCCTAGGCAGGCAAAAATGTCATTAAAGGTTGGCCACACTAGATTCCACATGACAGACGTGCAATAAATTGTCATTAAGCTACTGTTCAACCATGCTAAGATGAACTAGTGTCTTCATTGCACTTATTATTGATAAATAGATATTAAACTGGAGAGAAAAATTACAGAAAAGATTTATTCTCGGAAACGTCAAAATACTAAAGTATGTAACATGTATGCCAACTTGTACTGTAGGTAAGTGCTAGTTAATAAGTGTTTATTTTGTAGCGCAGTACTTACTTCCACAAATCACTTTGCTTCATAAATATTTTTTATGCTATTAAACATTTATTGCTAATTCACCTCTTTTATAAAATTATAAAAAATGTAATGCTTTTCCTCTGCGAAATATTTGTTTGTTGCCAAAAATACCTTCATACATTTGCAAATCGATGTTTTTGCTTGAAAATTGATTGTATTATTGTGATAATTTATCATGTTTCTTCATAGAATGATCTACGCTTGCAATAATAATGCATCAATTTTCAAATAATAATTATATAAGAGGAAAACAGTAGGATTACATTCAAATTTCGCGCTTTTAGTGACGCGAGCGCCCTCTGTGGATTGATACCAGAACCTTTCAAAATCGGTCCTCACCATATTACACAGGCGTAGCAACTTTTTATCGCTAAGTTAACTATCTCTGGTGTACCTTATCTCTAATCGCGAATAAGCTCGCTGAATAAACAATAAGAGTTACTTTTTAAATCTAAAAGAGTTATCCGTATTTAATCCCAAGGTTTTGCACTACTAAATGGCAAACTAAAGGCAACCGGGTAAGCTCGAATTGATTATTATCTTATGTCTTCCAAATAACATCATCGAGCATTTGGAGGTGTTTTAATGTAGACTATAATTGCTAAAAGCTGAAATTATATGCAGAGAATGTGTTGGGAGATTACCAAAACGGGTTTAGGCCAGGAAGATCAACGATTAATGCAATACATACATTAGATCAAGTGATCGAGAAAACACGGGAATGCAATAGGGAAATACATATAGTTTTCGTAGATTTTAGAAGAGCATTCGACTCATTACGAAGGGAGAAAATAATAGAAGAGCTAAGAAACCTAAAAATACCAAAAAAATATGTATAAAGTTAATAGGAGCACTACTGGAAAACACAAACATGAAAGTTAAATTCCAAGGAATAACAACAGAAGAGACAAATATAAATGAGGGAGTGAAACAAGGATACCCAATCTCTCCAACCTTATTCAATTTAACGTTAGAAGGTATTATAAGAAGAGCCAAACTACACAATGAAAATATCATTGGCGATGATTTGCAAATAGTAGCAATAATAGCGAAAAAACAAAAAGATTTGATAAATGCAATTAACAAATTAGAGAAGCAAGCAAAGAATTATAGATTAGAAATCAACGAAGAAAAGACGAACTATATGTGAAGATTGGGAGTGAAATAGAAGAAAGCATGAACCACCTAAGAACTCAAAAATACAAATTTGAAAAGGTTACGACGTACAACTACCTGGGAGTATCATTAGGACAAACATATAAATGTAGGATAAAAGAGAGAATACAAAAAGACTACCAGGCATTTGGCAGAAATACAATGCTGTTGAAAAGTAAAAACATTAGCAAAGCAAACAAAATAAAAATATACAAAGCTTTAATAAGGCCTGTTATTACGTACGCTATGGAAAACAGCAGTGTTAATAAAAGGAAGAGAAGACTTGGAAATAATTGAAAGGAAGATATTAAGAATAATATTAGGTCCAGATACAACAAAAGAAGGAGTAAGAGCAAAAAAAAAAAACAAAAAGCTAGAGCAGGAGTTGGGGAACGAGAATATAGTCAGATATACAGTGTGTTAAAAAAAGTTGTCGGATATTTTACCCAATTGTAGTATCTGGTTAATAAGCAAAAAGTCTTAGTCAACATGGGTCCGCAATTCAACTGTTTTTGACATATAGTCGATTGCATATTATTTTAGTAGGATAAAATTTTCAAAGAAATTCTGATCGCAATGTAAATTAAACAAATGTTTTTTAAAGTAAAACTAAAGAAATTGTTCTAGTTCTACATGTCCACCGTTCATTTCTAAGCACCGCTTCACACCTTCTATGAAAGATCGACGCAATCTTTCGAAAATTCTGGAGTCCTCCGAATTTCCTCGCAACAATTTACGATTCGTTGCCTGAGTTCTTCCAAATTGTTTACAGATCGTGCGTACACTAATTGTTTTAGATGCCCCCAACATAGAATCTAGAGGTGTCAGGTCAGGACTAGGAGGCATGCAGTTTGTCCACCCGTCCTATCCATCTCTCGTTGTAATCTTGATTTTAAGAAATTTCTAAACTACGATGGAAAAATCGCAGGAGCTCCATCGTGCATAAACCACATATTTAATCTTTTAAAAGGGGCACGTCTTCCAACAAAACGGGTAATTCATTTCTTAAAAATCCAAGTATACTTGTCCGTTAAAACGATTAGGGAAATACTGGACCAATTAAACAGTCTCCAAAAATGCAAGCCAAACATTTGGCGAAAAAAGTGTTTGGCGATGCAGTTCAACAACAGCATGGGGATTTTCATCTGCCCAGACTGATTGTTATGAAAATTGAATATTCCGTCTCTTGTAAACCCAGCCTCGTCACTAAATAAAATCTGAGTCGCAAAATTAGGAGTTTCTGCCAGCTTTCGTAAACCCAATAACAAAAAAACCTACGTGCATCATAATCGAGAGGAGCAAGAGCTTGCACGCGTTGAATGTGGTAGGGATAGAGCTGCTGTTCCCGCAGAATTCTCCAAATAAGAGGATGACTGAAGTTCAGTTCTGCGGCAAGTCTTCGGGTGCTAATATTTGGGTTGTCTTCTACCCGTCTCAAAATATCTAATTCTACTGCGGGAGAAGAAATTGATCTAGATCTACCAGAACCACCATTAATTTTAAATGAATCAGTTTCGGACGCCGGATATGAAGTCTTGAGAAAATCTTATCACTCGGTAACAACCGATTTGGAAATTCTTCGCATACATACGCCGTGTTTCAAGTGGCATTACATTCGGCACGACCGTACATAAAATGCATATCGGCATTTCTGCATTTGTGTACTTATGCATAATTTGAAGAACAAAAAAAAAAAATGACGCAAATGATAAATATATTGATGACGATGTCTGACAGAACTAATTTTAAGTCACCAGTCAGTTGTTTGACAAGGGAACTATTCTCAAAAACGAGAAAATGTTTTTTTTTTTTATTTTAAAATATGCAATCGACTATATGTCAAACAACAGTTGAATTGCGGACCCATGTTGACTAAGACTTTTTTGTTTATTTCCAGCAGTACTATAATTGGGTAAAATATCCGACAACCTTTTTTTTAACACACTGTATAAAGGCAATAAGATTGAATTGGGCGGGTTACATAATGAGGAGAAGACAAACGGAGATGGTAAGAAGGATCACCCAGTGGATTCCCTTGGGCCAAGAAGAAAGGTAGACCGAAAAAGACCTGGAGAGAAGAGATAGAGGAAGATGCGCGAGCATTAGGAATACCGGATTGGAAGGAAAAGTGCCGCGATAGAGTAAAATGGAAAAAAATAATAAACCGAATTAGCGAAGACCAATGAAAAAATGTAAACGATTATGAATAATAGAGAAACGAGGATTAATCCATCTCAATATACGGATTTTTATATTAGCCATAATCCAAAGGATTGCTAGGCTTCATGATGATGATGATAATTGCTACAAGATTGTGTTATGAGAAGGACCAAAGGAATAAGTATCATCTGTATACATTTCTACAGAACAATTCGCGACATTATCAAATTTAAAACATGTATAAATGGAAGACAATAGAGGACTAATTGGCGAACCCCGTGGAACGCCCTTTTCAATATTGAGAAATTTATTTCATATATGCATGAAGGTTCACACGGAAGTGATCTCATTGCACATTGACTTCCACACCGTCTTCCTCATCAACCGTGCAACTGCGCTTCGCTCAGGTTATAATAATCCCATCGATCCGGCGCAGCGCTTTCGACTCATTTTTGCAGACTGGAACTGCGGAACTGTGTGTAGACTGTGATGTACGACCGAGAAAACGTTCCCGAAGAAATAAGAGAGCAGCCGCAGTTCGACACAGTCGACGTGTCAATACGCCGCGAGTAATTATCCCAGGCGCTGGCAAGCAACTTTGGACTGGACGGTCATTCGCGCGCGCGAGAGAGCGAAATTGTAAAAGTGTAACTCTTGACCTCCGCGCCGGTTCGATGAAATATTACTTCCTTGGAAGCGGCGGTATTCATTATGCGATGCTATCGGCGGGACGGCCATCTAACCAGCAGCCACGGATATTTATCGTAGGATAGATAGGCCGTACGTGAACGGCCTGAAATTTACGATCTGCAGAAGAGGCGAAGAATAGTTTTGGCACGTACGGTAAGTGTGGAGAGAGGGCGGGAGGAGATGGACGTGGACGTTGAAGTAATGCCTCTAATTTTATTGCCAATGTTCTACGAACGAAATGAAAAAAAAAGGAGAAAGGAGAGGATAGTTATTTGCTAACGCAGCGGTTTTGAATGATAATTATAGACGTCACTTTGCAACAATGTTTTCAAGATTAATTCTTGACGATAAATATAAATTACAAGCAACGTCTTTTTATTGAATATTTAACAATATTCTATGATTTCATTAACAATTCGATATAAAAGCCCCACGTTGGGCGCCAAATAAATACAATTCCTCGTTAAATAGCACTGGATTCTAGATTGTTAATTGGGAAGGGTAGTTAGCTACGCGCACTTAGGCTACTCCAACCGGGTCCATTGTCCATTTGGCCCTACTGGAGCAAACCCAAGCGAAGAATGAACTCGACCAGTGTAGTACGTGAGATGCGCGAAGTGACATACTGGTCAGAATCCCCAGATGGACTGGTAAGAATTCGAAATTCCTCCTGTATAAGACAAAGTAATTTAAAATTCATTTATTAATACGTTGATGATAATTACTGTGGCATTGCTGAGCAGCGATCTTCTTCACAGGAAATAATGTCTATTTTGTTTTAAGTCCCGCCTATTAAGATAATACGTATTATTTTAATTTTTATCTGCTTCTTTGTTTATTGTATGTTATAAATGTGACCAGCGATTCCACGTTACTCTCTAGAAGGCGTATGAAGTTCAGAAAAATAACGCCTTCGATCATTCTTGCGCCCTCCTGTAAAGAGAAGCGGAACTAGTAATTGGTACGGAACGACGTCACAACTAAAGTTTATAAAAATTCTTTACATTGCTGTTTTAATTCAATTAATTCGCGGACCTAGATTCAGCTACAGAAAAGCACACGTTACCCCTTCGTCGGGCGTTTCCATATCTCAAAATTAAAAACAAACTTCTCTTCTTAAATTTTGCAATTAAACTAAGCTTGAAACTTCGAGAACAGGAAGCAAGAGCTTTCCTCGAGAGGTGTTGTGTTTTGTGCTAAAACCGTTCGAAAAATCCCCTTTTCTTTAAAATTTTTGTGAGTGTTGCGTAAAGTTTTGTGCCTTAAAAATTTTGGATTACGAGAAGAATTAATTACCCACATCGGCTGGTAAGATGTTCAAAAATTCCGCTTAAAACTAACCATTGCAAATACGTAGAAACCGCAACTCGTTCGCTCTCTCTCCCTCTCTCTCCCTTAATAAATAATTTTGTAGTAAGTGTGAAGTAAAAATTACTGGTGCTTAAGTTAAACAACATTATAAAAATCTTAAAATTTTCATCCAATTAATTGCGTCTTGTTTTTTCTTACTTGTTATTTTATTTAATTTGTAGCTTGTTAATTCTATTGTCACAATTCATTCAATATATTAATGTAAAAAGTAGTCACTCTATTATTTCGCCATAAAAAAAAGAAATTCAATTAGTACCCCTAGCAAAGTTTTGGAGAGGAAGTCATTTCGGAAAGGGAAAGCCGACGAGGTGGGTAAGTTGACAATCTAGCTGGTAATAGGCTAACTAACGGCCCTGCTTCGACTGACCGAGAAAAACACCGTTGGAAAACAACTTTGGCTAAAGCTTCTAAAACCAAACGCTACTGAACAAAAAGATTGTTTTCCAGCAGTGGCTCGTCAGTCAAAAGAACAGGTGGGGTTATCTGTGAAACGGGATTTGGTTTTGCTTGAGTGAATTTGGGCTGACCATCCCCAAAAGTCTCCAGATAAGAAAACCCGTTCCGTTACAGAACCTCTAAGTTGGGCAAGCGCCGGACAGTCACATAAGATGTACTCCGGTGTCTCGTCCTCTAGGTAACATGCACGGCAGAGTGTAGCAATTTATAAAAAGATTTTCGCTTTTAATTTTATTTCTAATTTCATTTAAGTAACTACAGTATATATAAAAAAATATAACACATCAATTTTGCAATCGTTTATTTAACTTCTAATTATTTGTGATAGATTTAATATAGTTTACATTGTTTTGTTTTTCTTTAAATCTTAGTTTTATTTACATTTACCTAAATAAACACTGTCGAAGTCAAAAGAAAAACCCTGAGATTAAACACATTCATTCATTACATTTTATCCCAATGATCCTGGTAATATTATATGTATAAAAAAAGAAAAGCCAAGATTTGAATTATTTTATATGCTCCTAAATAATGCTTCAATATTATTTCATAATAAGTACTTGTTCAGACACACAATCTCTCGTCTCTTTATTATTTAGCAAATGTCAAAAATTTACACAAATACACAGTATCCTGGAATTTATACATATAATCGTCCGCTACCACCAAGAATATCAAGACGATTGACTAATCAAACGGACAAGAAGTTTATCAAATTTATACATATACAGATCAAACAGTCGACCTATGGTCAGGGTATCGTATGTCGGAACCATTCGACAAATCAGAAGTAGGGATGCATTGGTGATACCACGTGATACAGCACTTCACTCGACAGCATGCAGTTGCATTTTGTTGGCGAAATAGAGTAATTCATGCTATCTTCCTTCCCGAATAGTTCCGACCTGCGATGCCCTGGCTATAGGTCGACTATTTGATCTGTATATGTATTGCATCTGCCATGACATAATCGCATTTGCGTGAAAAAAGTAAGTAGTGTACTTACTTAAATATGTGTATAAGAATGTTCGTTCACTGTTCCCTTAACCCCTGTTCAACCTTATCCCGCGACATGAAGCTACGTAGATAGGGGCAGTTAGCGAAAGATGGAATTGACTATCCATCATTTAATACAAACCCTTAGTGGGTATGAAATTTCGAAAAAGTACATAGAATTGGTTCTCGTAAAATAGCAAAATTTATTACACCATTCACAATCAAGATCTTGACACATTACGTTCAACACCTGTGCGATTTACTAAATAAGTTGAACCTAAAATTAGTACTGCTAGATTCAACATGTGTTAACGCAGAGATTCCAGCAAGATTTTATCCGCCCTGGGGGCAAAGATAATAAAAGCCGTCGTGCAAATACACAATAACAAGTAAATTCCTTTTCCTAATGCCAGTACAGCTTCGCCAAATCGTAAGCATTAAACATCAACACTTAACCAGTTGATAACTTAATTGCAATTAAATTTAAAGATTCTAATCCTAAATACGCTCCAAAATTGATACATGCAACATCAGTTACGCTTTCAGATGCTTCATCCGTCAAGTCATTTTAAAAAATACTAGTTTTTGTACACTGACCCTGCATGGGCGCCAATTTCCTACATTCCAATATTCGACGTTTTAATACATGCATCTGGCGTGCGCTCGCATAACTGACGGTATTTTTCAATTTCACACGAATTTTATTCGCATCCACCAACGACGCGGTAATTGGCGACTCTTTTTTTTTTTTTTTTTTTTGGTGCGCGTACAACGCCCAACGCATAAAAAACCCCTTTTTTTCCGCCGTTAGCAACTCGAACATAAGGCCGGTATTTCCGTTATTTTCACCAACCATTTTTTTTTTATATCCCACGCGCATAGAGAGAACATTAATCAAAATTCGCTAGCGACCATCACCACGCTGTACTACACCAAAGAGAACGTAATGCCACCATCCCTATCCGCATGCAGTGAAGTTCGGGTACTATCCAGAAACAAGAATGATGATGGAAAGTGCATATATAGCGGTTGGGTACCGCCCTTGATGTTAGCGCTCCCTTCTTCCTACTGGCGAAACCGGTATTGACATGTTTATGGAGTTTACGTTATCGTGAACAGACGAATAAAAAAAATTGTGGGAGATGGGAAAAATTGGAATCATCGAAGTTGGGAAGATTGTCGTCTGCGCTAATTGAATTGGAAATCGTCGCTTCGGTGAACAGGAAGGCGGTTACGTTGGTGTAAATATCAAACGGACACAGTTCATATCGATTTTATATATTTCCTCATTATGAGCTTTTCTTTAAATGTAGAAACAAACAGGAATAAAATCCGAAAGCTTGTTGGATGGCTTATAACACAATTTTAAGGATAAATTCTAGGAATATAGAGAATCTGCTGAAGAGCATTTAAACCTATTTTTGATGGAAGATTTCAATAGGAAAGCTGAAAGCCCCAAACTAAATACTTGATAGACATTGCTCGGTCTACTTTTAATCCAAATTCCATCTTATGCAGTTTTTTTATTACCTTAGTATCGTTGAGTAAAAGTTCATTAATAAATGGATACTTAGCAAGAGCAAAAAATGGTGCCAAAAATCACCAGAGCAAAGATAGGCAAAACAATTCTTAAAAAAAAAATTAGGCTGAGTTTATAAAAGACCTACTGGCAAGAGAATATCAGCAACTCTAAATCGCACTTTCTGATGAAATCTTTGTCAATTTGTAGACTCCGTGGAGTGTTACTCAAAAACATTCTTTTATGGTGGAACTTCAACTTTTAGGGGTACAATCTGAACTTGAATTTTAGCCTAAATTTTCTTTATCCAAAATAACTATTAAGTGATGAATGAAAAAAATGGAAAATTTGCATCGTTTACGTGGTTCTTTCGGCTGGTTTAGCTATTTATATACAGGGTGAACAATGACATAAATCTCGACAACAATTTTTCGATACAAGAATAATTAATTTAACTTCAAGATCTCCGGACTTGACAATTTTGGATTATTTTAATTTCCCATACTTAAAGAGCTTCGCAATGCCATTAGAGATTCCTGTACCGACATAAACCCACAGCTTCTCGTAAATGATTTTGAGACCATAAAGCGTAGAGTTCGACTGTGTCTTCAGAATAATGGGCAACATTTTCAGCATCACCTTTTATATACCCAACTATTATCTTTTTAACTTATAATCAATATTTTTTTAATATTTTTCGCACACATTTTGGTAGCATGCAATCTATCACAGTGATTAATGCCTGCAATACACTGCAACCAACGATTAAAAAAAGGCATGGCCTACTCTAATCAGGAAAGTATGGTATACGCGGCGTAATGGCACAGGCATTGGAATCTGGAGGGACGGAGAGCGAAACGCGAAGCTTTTAGCCTAGGGGTCTCCCCCGCCATTTTCCTGGCCAAAATTATTGCCATTCAAACTTGTACTGTGAGCATCTCAAACTTCGCAAGAATGAAGGGTAGAAATCATCTCCGGCAGCCAGGTTGTCCTCAAAGCTTTGCAGGCTGTTAGATTTGACTCTGAGGTGGTACTGGGGTGCCACAGAAAGCTTAAACAGCTGGCGAAATATCTACTATAAATGTTACATTGAGATGGGTGTCAGGTCAATCTGAGGTCAGAGGCAATGAACGTTAGCAAGGGGCGTCAGCGAGCTGTCGTTCTTAGGTCCAGAATCGACGTGTGGTAGCTCATATGGCAGCATCAAAACGTTTGTCAGTCCCAACTTGCTGCTAGGCATTGCTCTTTTTGAAAGGAATGAGGAATTTTTTACTGGGCACTGCGCACTAAATAAGCACATGCATCGCATAAGCCTAGTGAACTCTCCCCAGTGCAGGAAACTCCTGCACACCTTCTTGCCAACTGCCAGATAGTGGACGGGAAGAGGCAGACGCACTTTGGTGTCGATCGGTTGGACGAACCCAGAGTCAGTAAGTTAGCTCTCAGCCAGATTGCGAACATTTTTGATAGGATGTAACTTGACTGAGAAGGCTAAAATTGACATGGAGGTAGAATAGGTCTTTCTGACAGTTGCCTTCTTCGGATTATACCCACCCATGAGGAAAAAAAATGGCATACTAAATACATACATGGAAGTACAACTGTAAACCACATATTTGGTATGGAGATGGTATTTGCAAATTCTACCAGAACAAAAAAAAAAACCGGTAAAATGTAAATAAATAAATGCATATTCTGTAGTATTTGAACAGAAGCATTCGATTTGACAGACGATTTACTTATTTGCATTACTAACCCTCTTTCTCAGACATTCATTTTGGAAATAGCACGCATTACATCACTCTGCGCTGTATATTTCAAACTCGTCCTTTTTTGGCAAGTATTACCTAGACTCTAAACTAATTCCTTCTTCATTAACTATATATGTTCGTATTTTCTTTCGTCTTATCCGTAGTCTACCCCTACAGTCGATAACATTGACAGAAGGTACATACACACGGACACGACAATTTGTAACTTATTTACATTACATTACCGGAGCGCATCTGTCATCTGCCGTCCCTCTTAAAAGGCGGCATCTAAATAATCCGGTACGACAACGTAGTAGAATCTCATCATTGGCATTAAACGAAAACACTGCCGGATAAGCATTAGCGTTCTAGCCCTTAAGGTGTGCTTCCACGTAGCTCGTAGAAACAATTTTTACCAAGCTACGTATGTGTGCTTTACCCTCGACGACATAAAGATTCACTAATCAACGGGCAACATACTTGGGTAATGTATGTAGTCATGTAATTTGCATAGATTAAAAGGGTGGTAGATTCAGTACAACCGCACTTGACCTAATTCCTACGACAAATAAGAAGATGTAATGACGAATGTTGCGAATACAAACGATAACGACCCAAAAGTGCAACTTGAGGAATACTAAACAAATTATTAAAATAGTGCGGCGCGAATTATTTACGAATTTGAAGCCCTAGTATTGTGGCAGTGGTACCAATAACCAACTAATCGTCGATATTCAGGTATTAAACGGGTCGTGCAGCTGTTGCAAACCGCGCGACAGATTTGAGTCGTTTTGACAAATTAATCGGGCCATTTATCGGCTTTGAGCAATGGGTGTTGAAGTGTTTCGTTCCGCCATCGGCGTGTAGCGACGTAATTACTAAAACGGTATTTGAAACGTTGTACGAACGTTTATATAATTAGCCCCCGGTAGAATTTAATACATTCTACACCGCGTAATGAATAACAAAATGGATGGCAATAATAATATAAACACGTTTCGTTAATTGTACTGCGGTTGATGTTTATTTTATATATATTGTGTAATATTAGGGATTGTTTTAGCATAATTAATGTTGTAGCATTTTGCAGTTTTAATAATTAACATGCCGTAACTCCTCTTACCTTATGTTTTTGTTTCAGGTAAATATCTGTATCCACGAAGCGCGTGAGTTGTAAGTACACTGTAGCCAGTATTTGTAAATTACAAGGCAATTTTTAAGGATATATGTCCTTTCAATTCTTAAAATTTCTTCTCTGACGTACACAATTATGTTATTATTAGCCGCGTTTTACTTACAGAGGAATTGCGCGAACTTTCACTTCAGATTTTGATAAAACTTTATCATTTTGTAGACTTCATAAAGTGTTATTCAAGAACACTTTCTTTTGCGGCGGAAATCAAACTTTAAGAGGCACAAAACGCCCTTGAAATGCGATCAAAATTTTGTTTATTTAAAATAACTTTTAAACGGTGAAAAACAGAAAAAAAGAGTTGAAGAGCTCTTTCGACTGGTATAAATGTTCATAAATAAAATAAGATATATTAATAAAAACTACTTTGTATCGCCTCAATATTGAGTCATTTATTTAATGACTTCGTTAGGAGGAAATCTATAATATTATAAAAGGATATGAAGCAGTAGTAACGAAAATATAAAAAATAATAGTTACAAATTTAAATATAATAATAGAATTACAAGTTTTTGGAATTTGGAATTGTTGAAAGGTCAGAAAAATATTTTTGTCAATAAGGTAATGTTACTAGATATTATGTAAAATGTTACAATAAATATGATTAAGTTGATTTGTGTCTGTTTCAAAATTCATTGAATTTTGATTACTGTTAATATGCACCATTTCTAGGAATAACCCCTTTTTGTAATTATTTTCAACATGAAGAATTGTAGTATTATCATAATTAAAATGGTGGTCTAAATTTTGAAAATGCAAGGACAAAGCACATGTATGTTTTCTGACCTTTCAACAATTCCAAATTCCCAAAAACTTGTAATTTTATTATTATATTTAAATTATAGTAATAGTATTATTTTTTATATTTTCATTACTATTGCTTCATATCCTTTTATAATATTGTAGATTTCCTCCTGACGAAGTAATTAAATAAATGACGAAATATTGAGGTGATATAAAGTAGTAATTATTAAATAGAGCGCATTACCCATACATCTAACTTTATTCCTTAACAAAGTCCGGTCGGTACTCCTAAAATAAACACGGAACGACGTATATTGAGCTTATTTGATGAAAGTTCAGAAATTGGTTATAATCACTGTTTTTGTTATCATGCAATGTAGATATACAAAAGTAATTTAGTAAATAATTATACAGGGTGTCAAAAAAATTATGAATTTTGATATACTTCCTTGTTCTAATGAGATAGTCTGTCTATTATTATGTGGCTGCATTGTATGTCAAAAATTAGTCAATATTATAGCAGATGCTAAACGCACATGATTTTCGAGTTACGCATATTTGAATATAGAAATATATTAGCCCTAGCAACAGGCAGAAGGGAAAATATGTAGGTCATATCACGCATTAAATGTAGTTAATTTTGCAGATATTTTTATTTTATCCGAGACAACGTGGCTTGAATAACTTGGTACAGACATCATTCGGTGCAATATATATATATATATATATATAAGAAGTCATTTTTTTTTTAATTTAGTTCATATCGTGTTGCAATGGTAGTAGCTAACGAAGGTCATATCAAATGAACAACATTTGCTAATTGCAGCATTTAATGATTACTTTACCAAATCGAATACGAAATTTAAAGTATATTGTGATATACCTAACAGACTTTATGTAAGCTTGTTTATATAAATTCACTGCCTGCTATTAAAAAGATCCCAGCATATATTTTTTTTTAAAAAATTATGTTTATTAGTACAAATAATCAATTTTGCTTGTAAGAAACTTCTTCAGCAAATGTTAATTAATGAATTAATTAACTATAACACAAAGTTGCATACATTAAAATGCCGTTTCATAGCAGTTACATTCTTCAGAAAGGAAACCCCTTACTGCTATTCTAACACTTGATTCATAGGGGGATAAACATCTTGTGTCAAATTATAGACCCATATCTATTTTGTCATGATTTTGAAAAATATTTGAAAAGATAATGTTCCTGAGAATGACGGCTTTTGTGAAAAAAAATACAGAACATTAGCTGAGGACCAATTTGGGTTTGTTAACTTTAAATCTGCCTCAGATGCTCTTTTTGAGGCTTTAGGCCACATTTATAATCTTCTTCATTGCGGGGCACTGGTTGACGGCCTATCTTTTCATTTGACTCATGCATTTGACTCTGTAGATCATGAGCTCCTGCTCCATAAACTATCACTCTGTGGTATAAGAAGAGCTTGTTTGCAATTTACTTGAATGGCCATACCCAGCTTGTGTCAGCTAGATGTAGTGACCGAACCGCTTACTCCTCTGCTGTTGAAGTTTTGCTAGGTGTGCCGCAGGGATCCATCTTAGGCCCTTGTTCATTCGTATTATTCGCCAATGTCCTACGTGATTCCTTTTCTAAATCAATGTGCCGATGATACTACAGTTATATATAGTATCGAGTCGTAGTGATAAGGATGTCTAGATGTGACTTGCACCGGTTCTATTTCGGTTAGTATATGTCTTCGTGGAACGATCATAATAAATTAAGTATTAATAAATCTAAAACTGTTTTACTGCCTCTTACAACTATAAGGATTCAATTAGTATGTTTACATGGTGAATCGATTCCTGTGGTAACACATGCGAAATTTTTGCCATTTGCCATGTGAATACTTTTTTATCATGGGAGTAGCACTTATCAGCCCTTTGTTCAAAGTTGTGCGCGCTGAATTATGCTTTGTTCAAACTCATATATTGATACGTTATTGATGTTTTGCCATGCACACATTTCATCTAAGCTGAGGTGTGGTAATATATTCTGGGATCAGCCATCTCACTTTTTATGTTGTTTTAGGATTCAGAAATGAATTGTTCGCACTATGTTTCATTTGGATAGAACTACCTCTTGCCTACCTGTATTTAACGTCATTCCTTTTTTATGCCTATATGAATGTATGTTTGCAAAAATAGCGCCATTCATATGGAGTTATTAAATTTCAACCCGTAGAACTGCTTTGTCTGAAAGAAATCTATCATATATTTAAATTAAAGTATTTAATAAATTATTAGTGATCTCCATTGGATTGGGTATCGTATAATAAGAAATGGAAACATATCTAGTCCTTTCCAATTGTATATTGTGTATCGTCTTTATAGACTTTACAAGTTTGGGCCATCCTCAGAAGGAGGAGGAGGAGTTCTGAGGATGGCCCATGGCCAAAACTTGTAAGGTTTATAAGACGACACACAATAACACACAATATACGATTGGAAAGGGCTAATTTTTTTTTCTTTTTCTTATTATTTAATAAATTGCCATCAGACTTGAGGTTACTATGGGAATGTCTGAGTTTAAAAGATTATTTTATCGAGAATTGTTTTTATAGCATCTCTAAGGATCTCAGGACTGTGTGGTTCTAGGTGTCTTGTGACAGCTCTACTGAGTTTTTGTATTTGTGTATGTGTTGTTCTCACACTAATTTTTATTTTTACTCATATTTTTTTCTATGGATATTAGGCATAATCGAATGACGGAGAAGGAATCATACTGACGATCATTCGAGAACTTGATTATGAATAGCAACGCGACTATATTAAATGATAGATATAATAGAATGAATCATTCATAATATGAATCAATTATGAGAATCATTCATTATTCAAGTCTTTGACTATGACCAGCACTAAAAACGGATGCAAATATTAAATCATAATATTTTTGTAAATAATATAATATCATATTATATCCATCAAGAATAGATTATAATTAAGTAGTGGGGAAAGATATGGGATTTTGGACCAGTTAGAGACACTTTTGGGACTTTTTTTGCTAGGATTTACGAAAGTAATAGCAAACTTAACTGAAAATTTTATTTAAAAATTTATCTTTCAATCCCATTTTTATATATGGTTTTTCTTTTGAGGATTAATATTGTATTTAATACTTCCCACAATTCATATACCTTTAGAAATTACAATTATAGCATGCATATGTCCACCTAATGTATTTCTCCGTAGAATATATTAGGTTGACCAGTAACACTGAAGATCCTTGGTAAGATGAAACATATGTATGCTAATATCAACCGAGTGTTACACACATTTTTAATGTGAACTATATATTTTGTTTTACTTTCGTTTGTTATGAGGACATTATAGAAATGCTATTCCTCTATTTTTGTAATATTATCTATCTATGTTTTATTGTAGTTTTTTTTTCGTTACTTTAAGCATATGTCGTCTGCATATGCACAAATTTTCCCATGTGTTCTGATAACAAATATACCATTTGTGCACATTATGCACAGAATCGGTGGTAGGTTTTCACCCAGTGGAATTCCGTATTCTACTGTTAGTTGATCACTTTCAGAGTTACTAGTGTTTGTGGTCTGGATTCTGCTTGGCAAATATGTTTGTATTAGATGTTCCTCTGTATTTCTTATGCCTTAGTTATTTAATTTTTATATTAATTTTGGTTTTGATATGGTGTCAAACGCCTTTTTCATATCAATTTGATCACAACGACAGTATTATTTTCTGCTATTTCGATTTTTTTGTGAAAAGAGTTTTGTCTGTCGTTTGTGTATAATGATGTTCTTCGTCAAATATTCGCTTATTTGCAATTGTATACTTTTTCCAGTCAAAATCAATAGTAAACTTATTGGTCTATAATTTTCTAGTAGTAGCTTGTTTTCATTTTTATATATAGGTATTATTACAGACTTTTTTAGCTTAGTCGGGTATTGTCCGGCTTTTACAATTTCATTGACGAAGCTTGTATATGTACAGTCAAGTAACTAATAACATTATACATGTATTCAGAAATATTTTTTATTACATGTTAGGAATTAATAATATTGAAAAATTGAAACATTTACGTTTTTCTGTACCTACTTTCGGAATGATATAATAACTCTGACTATTACGTTCATTTCTTTCCAAACGCGTTATTCCCACGACCAAATTTAAATTTACCCGTAAACATGCCATTTTGGAAGTTAAATTACGTGCATACACGGCTAACTATTATTAATAATTTGTGTTTACGTTTCCCAAACCACCTGGTGCAATGGTATTTTATTTATCGAGCGGGCACGTCCCAGTTCTAATATTGTTAATTTCCAACAGCGGTTCGGGTAAATATTTGGCGTCGCAGTATTCCACCGGTGGTGGCCCACGCACACAGTCGTGCACGATGCAAACACGTCCCTCTGCATTTAGAAATGCATAGCGCCACCACCTTCGACCCGATTGTGGCAGCGCAAGAAAAAAGTACGCAATAGCATTCGTGCTCAACGGTGAATTCTTTGATCGGAAAACGAATAGAGTACCTCGTGGCCTTATTTCGTCAAAACCAGTTGTCGATACGCAGCGATAATGTATATTTTCCGTGGAAACACATTCTGGGTTGTTAAAACGGAGCGGTTGCACAACTCCGAAGAGCAATCGATACATGTATTTAATGGAATGATGTCTGTATTTTTTACATTTTTTATATACTGTTTATTTAATATTGATGATGAAATGGGATTAAACCATGCGTAAATAATATCTATAAGTTAGAGTGTTAGCTTATAAAACTGGTCGTAAAATTAAAGGCTGTGTAGATCTACTTTTCGTGTTTGTTATTCTTGAAGTGGTGAAGCGTTTAAACGTAATGAACCGTGCAAGTGTCGTAATTGCCGTGTTATTTGCTAATTTTATAGCATAATCTGTTACTATTCTGTTATATATAGATATTGGATCAGAATGCGAACGTTTTTAAATAGCTATGTAAGTTATTAACAAGCAACATCTTCCACTGCTATATGTATGTGTATGAAGGATAAAACATTTAGATAGCGGATAGACGAATGCGCATCCAAAATTTGTATACATGCATAGAATAACTTACTAGAATGGTAACTGAAATGGTGGAGATAAAACATGTTACAGCACCGCTTGTAATTATACCAGAACTAAAAATAAAGCGCAAAAACTTTCAAATTTGTAGTAAATAAGTAATTCAAATCAAAAAACGGTTCTGATCCCCACAATTGCGTTGTCAGTAACTTTTAATTAAGATGTTTTTAAATAGCTATGTAAGTTATTAACAAGCAACATCTTCCACTACTATATGTATGTGTATAAAGGATAAAACATTTAGATAGCGGATAGACGAATGCGCATCCAAAATTTGTATACATCCATAGAATAACTTACTAGAATGGTAACTGAAATGGTGGCGGTTAAAACATGCTACAGCACCTCTTGTAATGATACCAGAACTAAAATAAAGCGCCAAAACTTTTCAAATTTGTAGTAAATAAGTAATTTCAAATCAAAAAAACGGTTTGATCCCCACAATTGCGTTGTCAGTAACTTTTAATTAGATGTTTTATAAATAGCTATGTAAGTTATTAACAAGCAACATCTTCCACTACTATATGTATGTGTATAAAGGATAAAACATTTAGATAGCGGATAGACGAATGCGCATCCAAAATTTGTATACATCCATAGAATAACTTACTAGAATGGTAACTGAAATGGTGGCGGTTAAAACATGCTACAGCACCTCTTGTAATGATACCAGAACTAAAAATAAAGCGCCAAAACTTTCAAATTTGTAGTAAATAAGTAATTCAAATCAAAAAACGGTTCTGATCCCCACAATTGCGTTGTCAGTAACTTTTAATTAAGATGTTTTTAAATAGCTATGTAAGTTATTAACAAGAGCAACATCTTCCACTAACTATATGTATATGTATAAAGGATAAAACATTTAGATAGCGATAGACGAATGCATCCAAAAATTGTATAACATCCATAGAATAAACTTACTAGAATGGTACTGAAATGGTGGCGGTGTAAAACATGCTACAGCACCTGTTGTAATGATACCAGAACTAAAAATAAAGCCCCAAAACTTTCAAATTTGTAGTAAATAAGTAATTCAAATCAAACAAACGGTTCTGATCCCACAATTGCGTTGTCAGTAACTTTTAATTAAGATGTTTTTAAATAGCTATGTAAGTTATTAACAAGCAAACATCTTCCACTACTATATGTATGTGTATAAAGGATTAAAACATTTTAGATAGCGGATAGACGAATGCGCATCCAAAAATTTGTATACATCCATAGAATAACTTACTAGAATGGTAACTGAAATGGTGGCGGTTAAAACATGCTACAGCACCTCTTGTAATGATACCGAACTAAAAATAAAGCGCCAAAAACTTTCAAAATTTGTAGTAAATAAGTAATTCCAAATCAAAAAACGGTTCTGATCCCCACAATTGCGGTTGTCAGTAACTTTTTAATTAAGATGTTTTTAAATAGCTATGTAACGTTATTAACAAGCAACATCTTCCGCTACTATATGTATGTGTCGTATAAAGGATAAAACATTTAGATAGCGGATAGACGAATGCGCATACCAAAATTTGTATACATCCATAGAATAACTTACTAGAATGGTTAACTGAAATGGTGGCGGTTAAAACATTGCTACGAGCACCTCTTGTAATGGATACCAGAACTAAAATAAAAGCGCCAAAACTTTCAAATTTGTAGTAAATAAGTAATTCAAATCAAAAAACGGTTCTGATCCCCACAATTGCGTTGTCAGTAACTTTTAATTAAGATGTTTTTAAATAGCTATGTAAGTTATTAACAAGCAACATCTTCCACTACTGTATTGTAGTGTTATAAGGATAAAACATTTAGATAGCGGATAACGAATGCCGCATCCAAAATTGTGTATACATCCATAGAATAACTTACTAGAATGGTAACTGAAATGGTGGCGGTTAAAACATGCTACAGCACCTCTTGTAATGATACCAGAACTAAAAATAAAGCCCCAAAACTTTCAAATTTGTAGTAAATAAGTAATTCAAATCAAAAAACGGTTCTGATCCCCACAATTGCGTTGTCAGTAACTTTTAATTAAGATGTTTTTAAATAGCTATGTAAGTTATTAACAAGCAACATCTTCCACTACTATATGTATGTGTATAAAGGATAAAACATTTAGATAGCGGATAGACGAATGCGCATCCAAATTTTGTATACATCCATAGAATAACTTACTAGAATGGTACTGAAATGGTGGCGTTTAAAACATCTACAGCACCTCTTGTAATGATACCAGAACTAAAAATAAAGCGCCAAAACTTTCAAATTTGTAGTAAATAAGTAATTCAAATCAAAAAACGGTTCTGATCCCCACAATTGCGTTGTCAGTAACTTTTAATTAAGATGTTTTTAAATAGCTATGTAAGTTATTAACAAGCAACATCTTCCACTACTATATGTATGTGTATAAAGGATAAAACATTTAGATAGCGGATAGACGAATGCGCATCCAAAATTTGTATACATCCATAGAATAACTTACTAGAATGTAACTGAAAATGGTGGCGGTATAAACATGCTACAGCACCTCTCTTTAATGATACCAGAACTAAAATAAGCGCCCAAAACTTTCAAATTTGTAGTAAATAAGTAATTCAAATCAAAAAAACGGTTCTGATCCCCACAATTGCGTTGTCAGTAACTTTTAATTAAGATGTTTTAAATAGCTATGTAAGTTATTAACAAGCAACATCTTCCTACTACTATATGTATGGTAGTAAAGGATAAAACATTTAGATAGCGGCATAGACGAATGCGCATCCAAAAATTTGTATACATCCATAGAATAACTTACTAGAATGGTAACTGAAATGGTGGCGGTTAAAACATGCTACAGCACCTCTTGTAATGATACCAGAACTAAAAATAAGGCGCCAAACTTTCAAATTTGTAGTAAATAGTAATTTCAAATCAAAAAACGGTTCTGATCCCCACAATTGCGTTGTCAGTAACTTTTTAATTAAGATGTTTTTAAATAGCTATGTAAGTTATTAACACAGCACATCTCTCCACTACTATATGTATGTTGTATAAAGGATAAACATTTAGAGTAGCGGATAGACCGAATGCGCATCCAAAATTTGTATAACATCCATAGAATAACTTACTAGAATGGGTAACTGAAATGGTGGGGGTTAAAACATGCTACAGCACTCTTGTAATGATACCAGAACTAAAAATAAGCCCCAAAACTTTCAAATTTGTAGTAAATAAGTAATTCAAATCAAACAAACGTTCTGATCCCCCAATTGGCGTTGTCAGTTAACTTTTATTAAGTGTTTTTAAATAGCTATGTATAGTTATAACAAGCAACATCTTCCCTACTATATGTATGTGTATAAAGGATAAAACATTTAGTAGCGGATAGACGAATGCGCATCCAAAATTTGTATACATCCATAGAATAACTTACTAGAATGGTAACTGAAATGGTGGCGGTTAAAACATGCTACAGCACCTCTTGTATGATACCAGAACTAAAAATAAAGCGCCAAAACTTTCAAATTTAGTAAAGTAAGTAATTTCTAATTCAAAAAACGGTTCTGATCCCCACAATGCGTTTTCAGTAACTTTTAATTAGATGTTTTTAAATAGCTATGTAAGTTATTAACAAGCAACATTCTTCCACTACATATAGTATGTGTATAAAGGATTAAACATTTAGATACGGATAGACGAATGCGCATCCAAATTTGTATACATCCATTAGAATACTTACTAGAATGTAACTGGAAATGTGGCGGTTAAACATGCTACAGCACCTCTTGTAATGATCCAGACTAAAATTAAGCCCCAAAACTTTCAAATTGTAGTAAATAAGTAATTCAAAATCAAAAAAGCGGTTCTGATCCCCACAATATTGCTTTGTCCGATGACTTTTTATTAAGATGTTTTTTAAATACGCTATGTTAGTTATTAACATAAGCAACATCTTCCACTACTATATGTATGTGTTATAAAGGTAAAACATTTAGATAGCGGAGAAGACGATTGCGCATCAAAAATTTGATACATCCATAGAAACTACTAGAATGGTAACTGAAATGGTGGCGGTTTTAAAACATGCTACAGCACCTCTTGTAATTTGATACCGAACTAAAAATAAAGCCCCAAAACTTTCAGATTTGTAGTAAATAAGTAATTCAAATCAAAACGGTTCTGATCCCCCACAATTGCGTTTTCAGAAACTTTTAATTAAGATGTTTTTTAAATTAGCTATGTAAGTTATTAACAAGCACATCTCTTCCACTACTATATGTATGTGTATAAAGGATAAAACATTTAGATAGCGGATAGACGAATGCGCATCCAAACATTTGTTTAACATCCATAGAATAACTTACTAGTAATGGTAACTGAAATGGTGGCGGTAAAACATGCTACAGCACCTCTTGTAATGGTTACCAGAACTAAAAATAAAGCCCCAAAACTTTCAATTTGTAGTAAAATAAGTTAATTCAAATCAAAAAACGTTCTGATCCCCACAATTGCGTTGTCAGTAACTTTTAATTAAGATGTTTTTAAATAAGCTATGTAAGTTAATTAACAAGCAACATCTTCCACTACTATATGTATGTGTATAAAGGATAAAACATTGATAGCGGATAGACGAATGCGCATCCAAAATTTGTATACATCCATAGAATAACTTACTAGAATGGTAACTGAAATTGGTGGCGGTTAAACATGCTACAGCAACCTCTTGTAATGATCCAGAACTAAAAATAAAGCCCCAAAAACTTCAAATTTGTAGTAATAAGTAAATTCAAATCAAAAAACCGGTTTTCTGACCACAATTGCGTTGTAGTAACTTTTAATTAAGATGTTTTTAATAGCTATGGTAAGTTATTAACAAGCAACATCTTCCACTACTATATGTATGTGTATAAAGGATAAAACATTTAGATAGCGGATGACGAATGCGCATGCAAAATTTGTATACATCCATAGAATAACATTACTAAGATGGTAACTGAATGTGGCGGTTAAAAATGCTACAGCACCTCTTGTTATATGATACCAGAACTAAAAATAAAGCGCCAAAACTTTCAAATTGTAGTAAATAAGTAATTCACATCAAAAAACGGTTCTGATCCCCACAATTTGCGTTGTCAGTAACTTTTAATTAAGATGTTTTTTTAAATAGCTAGTAAGTTATTAACAAGCTACATCTTCCACTACTATATGTATGTGTATAAAGGATAAAACATTTAGATAGCGGTATGACGAATGCGCATCCAAAATTTGTATACATCCATAAATAACTTACTAAGAATGGTAACTGAAATGGTGGCGGTTAAAACATGCTACAGCACCTCTTGTAATGATACCAGAATAAAAATAAAGCGCCAAAACTTTCAAATTTGTAGTAAATAAGTAATTCAAATCAAAAAACGGTTCTGATCCCCACAATTGCGTTGTCAGTAACTTTTATTAAGATGTTTTTAAATAGCTATGTAAGTTATTAACAAGCAACATCTTCCACTACTATATGTATGTGTATAAAGGATAAAACATTTAGATAGCGGATAGACGAATGCGCATCCAAAATTTGTATACATCCATAGAATAACTTACTAGAATGGTAACTGAAATGGTGGCGGTTAAAAACATGCTACAGCAACCCTCTTGTATGATACCAGAACTAAAAATAAAGCGCCAAAACTTTCAAATTTGTAGTAAATAAGTAATTCAAATCAAAAAACGTTCTGATCCCCACAATTGCGTTTGTCAGTAACTTTAATTAAGATGTTTTAAATAGCTATGTAAGTTATTAACAAGCAACATCTTCCACTACTATATGTATGTGTAAAAGGATAAAACATTTAGATAGCGGATAGACGAATGCGCATCCCAAAATTGTATACTCCATAGAATAACTTACTAGAATGGTAACTGAAATGGTGGCGGTTAAAACATGCTACAGCACCTCTTGTAATGATACCAGACTAAAAATAAACCCCAAAACTTTCAAATTTGTAGTAAATAGTAATTCAAATCAAAAAACGTTCTGATCCCCACAATTGCGTTGTCAGTAACTTTTATTAAGATGTTTTTAAAATAGCTATGTAAGTTATTAACAAGCAACATCTTCCACTACTATATGTATGTGTATAAAGGATAAAACATTTAGATAGCGGATAGACGAATGCGCATCCAAAATTTGTATACATCCATAGAATAACTTACTAGGATGGTAACTGAAATGGTGGCGGTTAAAACATGTTACAGCACCTCTTGTAATGATACCAGAACTAAAAATAAAGCGCCAAAACTTTCAAATTTATAGTAAATAAGTAATTCAAATCAAAAAACGGTTCTGACCCCCACAATTGCGTTGTCAGTAACTTTTAATTAAGATGTACTAGAATTAAATGTTGCTTACAAGGCAATTGTGAGTGAAAACTCGTTTTTGATAATATTAATTTGAATAATGTTAATTTATGAATGTTGTTATTATAACACCCCAGTATTTGGCGAAGAAATTTATTTATTTTTAACATTAATCATAACTTCATGTTATAAATCCATATACAGACGACTTACATTTCTAATTAAAATATTTTAAACGTTTATAAGATCGCAACTCAGCATTGCCTATTCGATCCACTCAAATATTTCAAATCTCGATATTTTTTACATTTAAAATTATTTTAATATAAGTGAGCTACACTAAGAAGAATGATCCAAATGAACAATATATTTAGCATTTTATATCAATGGCAAACTATATTTTTTAATAAGTACGATTAAATAGTTATTCGTTATTAATCCGCCATGCATTAAAAGTGAGTAAAGTAAGTTTTCTAACACTATGATATAGTCTCAAGTACTAAAATATATTAGCAGGCATTAAATATTTCATGCTCAAATCACAAAATATATCTACAACTTATAAACTCAGTTATTTGGCATACTATTAATTAGTGTAAATAATAGCGTTAATAAGCATAAATGAAAACAAAAAGAAGAATAATGGTCAGTGAGTTAGGGCAACTAGTAAAATTTTGTATCGTTGATGTTCGGGTACAATCGACTGGAACCGACAGCACTTCTAGGGCATGTTGATTTATTGGTTATGTTGTGCTTGTTCCTGGTTCGTAAGAGTAGGTACATTAAACACTCATACGTGTTTATTTGTCTTAGAAAGGCTGCTGGTTACCATTTATTTATCTAATTCGTCGAAGTGACAAAGTGAAACAATTAGCCTGCAGTGACAGTGTACGGATTGTGTTGCAGTTATATTTTACTCTAAGTTGTAAGTTATCGTAAGTTAGATTTTTTATAAAGATGATAGCCTGATTTTCAGAGTATTTAATGTTTTTTTTAACATTTTTAGAATATAGCAATATGTTTTGCATGTATAAATGTACATATATACCTAAAAACAATAAAGTATGTTATTGTTTAATGTAGCAGTTTCATATTAATTTTACACACCTCAATAATTTTAGTACCTAAATATTATAAAAAAATTATAACACGATCGCCGCTGATGAAAAATTAATCCTTTTGAGGTGAATAAAACAACTATTATTGGACTTATTCTAAACTGCTTATGTATAATAATTATCTAGATTTTATTCTTGTATTTGATCTGAAGAGGACCAATACTTCATGAAAATCATTGAAGCCTGGAAAAATCAGTCACAATAAATATACAAATAAATAATTTATTTGTATTACGTGTTATTCTACCATACATATCATAGTTTAGTTATGATAAGTAAATACATTTAAGTAACAGTAGTAAGACAAAGCATTCACTGTAAGTAATATAGATATTTACACTACCACAGTAACTAATACCAGCAAAACAAATATTAACTCCAAATAATGCAAAACATTTGAAATAAATGATGTTTTTCATTTACCAGGAAAACTAAAGTTATTTACTGCCAGTCATCATTGTTAGAAACATGACTTTACTTGATGCAAACAGTTTGGTCATTTGTCACATATACAAATGAATTTTTTAGTTGCTAATACTAAATTTTCACTAACGGTTAGCAAATTTTCTTCTCAGTGTACTACAACAAGATTTACCATTATTACCTTACTGATGTAACATTGTAATTTCATTGCATTCACCTGCACAACACTTCTTAAGGTACGGTGGCATACTGACATGCACTGCAGACATTAGGTAAGCAGTTAACTGTTGTTTGTGAATATCTGCAAAAGAACGCCAATTAAGAGTTACGGAAATATTACTTTTACTTAAACCAGCCTACTAACCTATAATTCTAAAACACTTTTTATATTGTGTCTATGTATTAAAGTTTATAATATAGAAAAATAATATGCTAAACTAACAACTAAAGGTACATAGATGAAATGAATAAATGTTGCTATGGTAGTTACTCGTACTTACCGACTGATCGCATTTAGTTAGCGGTTAAACCGTAAAGGTGCGCAATAATAGTAAATGGCGCGAATTCGAAAGTCCCCACCCCCTATATGCATCATTGCTATGTCACCATTTTGATGCACGAAATGGGCTATAACCTACACTGAGAAAAATGAAAATGTTGCCACAACAAAATTTATTATTTTAAACTTTTTGCATTCACTGAACCAGTTTTCGTTTAAATCAGCACACTTAAATTTTATTGCAAAACAGTAACCTCATTGAAAGAAAACGCATTTTTTTTGTTAGTTGAATTATATATGTTAATTAATTGGTAGGCATGAATACAACTTACATTTTTTTTAAATACAACACCCTGTATATTATTAGATAGTATGAAAAACTTATTTTCACTAATTTCAAATATATATAGGTTGTTGATATTTGAATGAGACGTTTTTCAATGAGTTTATATCCTTTAGACTGTATTAGTGAAAACTCTAGATTGCAATGAAAAATATAAAAAATTAATATCAAGAAGAAAAAGATATTTAGTTATCAAAAACAAATCAATGAACTTTCTTCTAATTGCGTTTAAAATAAAGTCGGTATGGTCTCTATTTAAAATCAGTATTTAATTAGACCAAATCGTTGCTTAACTATTGATATCCTATTATTACTGGCATAAAAAAATCTAATTCTTTTCTTCCGTCGAATATCCTATATTTAATGAAAGAATATAAAACATTTTTAGTATTTAATTTATTTTTTCTTGGTTTTTAGGTCGTCAATATTAAAAACATGAATGAATACGACGTTTCGCTTTATAGAAAAGCTTTTTCAAGTATATAAATAAATGTAAACAGTGTAAATTTACACGCGAAACGTCGTATTCATTCATGTTTTTAATATTGACGACCTAAAAACCAAGAAAAAAGAAATTAAATATTATACACGTGGTCAAGATTTGAAGCTTTAAAACATTTTTAGTGTTACACAAGATGTCTTGGAAACGTCTGTTGCTTTCATGGCAATCTAAAGTTTTCACTGACGTAGTTTAAATGATACAAACTCGAGTTATTCAAAAACGACTTATTCAAATATAAACAACATACTTATAATACTTCATAATATCCTGAGAGTACGAATTTTTCAAAATGTATCAGATTTATATCTTACATATTGAAACCATTAATTTCACGTCATTTACATTAAAAAGACTTGACACAAAAACCGATCGATCCAAGTGGTTCCAAGCCATTTTTGGAAGAGCAGGTAGGTTATAATTATTATTAAGTCATTATTTAAATCAATATGAAATTGTGCAACTACTAAAAAGGAAAACATGTAAGCGAAGTAAGATACGTGCATTCTGCGTCCATTAAAGGTGGAAGCTTTTTTTTTATATGTATATATTTTTTTTGCTTCTGTAAAGTGCTTCCAGCGCCAATTTAACAAGCTTGCAAAGTCGCGACGAGAGAAAAAATACTCCGGGCACCGTTTTATGAACTAGTTTCTTTATATAAGGAATAACAGCTTCGTCATTATGTAACTCGAATAATAAAAAAATGCGCTTAAAGCTATAAAGTTATTAAAATAATAAACAATTGCATTTAATTAATAAATTTATGATTGTATTACTCCATAAATGTACATATGTATATTTCTATTACTTATATTTATATACTTGTACAATAAACACGCTGACAGTAGATACGTATAACATTTAGCGTTATAGAGTATAATTTTACTGCATTGTGGACCTTTAGTATAGTAATTTACTATTTTCCGAACCATTCAAATGCCATTCGTGTCATGTTTTGACACAATCAGAGCACCATAGACGTACACATATCAGTTTAAAGTATCTTTACTATTCAGTGTGGATTGTATACCTACGCAATTCGAGTGGAATTGCGCGCGACAATTTATTAGCGGCAGTAAACGCTATTCACCGTTAAATATCAGCCGCGAATTGCTCGACATTCCGTATGTATTTACTCGTGAAAGTTGATTTTACCTGGACAATAGTGTTCTCTGCCCTCTCATTACACAGTCTGCAGTTGATATCTTCGATGTTGATCCCAATTTTCTATAGGTGTCCTTCAGTAGACAATAGTGATGGCTTGCTACGAAGCAAACTGCTATTTTGTAGCAGCGAACAACCGTTAACAGTTTATAGCAGCTATTGATAATTTATTAATTTGTTACATTTTGTAGTTGCAACTTCAGTGCTTATGTAATATAATATCAACATCGCATCCACTTAAGTAAATAAGAGAATAAAAAAATAAACAGAATTCTCTAACAACTACATAGAAATATTGTTTTTGTGTAACAACCCCACACAATATAAGTTTCACTGATTTGTTTTCCTAACAAGTGTTTTAGGAAACAATTAAATATATCCCGCTCTGAGCATAGGCGTTTGTAACTATTACATTACACTTTCGACTTCCGTTTCTTTTACCGGTATTGACACATATTATGAACTTCTGTATTATAAATTCTGTATATCCTGCCTTGTGGAAAAAGGCTCATGTCTTGCCTCTTCCCAAAGTATCAAATCCCCAAACGCTTGGAGATCTTAGACCAATTAGTATTCTTCCAGCGCTGTCGAAAATATTGGAAAAAATGCTGGATGTGCAAATAAGACAACACTTGCAACTAAATGACATTCACCCTCCCATGCAATCGGGCTTTCGGTCGGGGTATAGTTGTGAGACGGCACTGGCTAATGTAACGGATGACACTTATCGTGGTCTTGATGCTGGGCAGGCTACTGCTTTAGTGTCGCTTGATTTCTCTAAAGCGTTTGACACCATTAATCACAGGATGTTATTATCGATATTTCATTTCATGGGCTTTAGTGATGATACGATTGAATTGATGCGTAACTGTCTTAACAACAGATCCTAGGCACTGCGTTTGCGGGACAAAATTTCTAGTTTTATTTCAATGGATGCTGGTATATCTCAGGGTTCCATTTTGGGGCCGTTGTTGTATACCATGTACACTTCAGAACTAGACTCACAAATTTTAAATTGCAAGTTTCATTTTTATGCAGATGATACACAGGTGTATCAGTCATTTGGTGCGTTGGGAGCTACTGAGGTATGTGAACTAATTAATCAAGACCTAATGAATATATCTAAGTTCTCTCGCAAACACTGCTTGCAGATTAATCCGTTAAAGTCATATGTAATGTTATTTTGCAAAAATCAAACCGACCCGTTTTACTAAAAGACATAGCTGTAGAAATAAATGGTATCAGGCTGGCCATTGTAGACGAAGTAAAAAACCTGGGGCTTTGGATAGACAATGACTTACGTTTTAAAAAACAAGTTACACACTGCCTCCAGAAACCCTATGCCACACTAAAGAATATTTACCAGTTAAGACATGTGCTCCATCGGGGTATAAAGGTGCTTCTAGCGAATTCATTGATTCTCAGCCATGTTAATTACTGTGACGTAGTATATGGTTTAGCGTTTGACTCAGCTGACAAGTATCGTTTGCAAAAACTTCAAAATTCCTGTCTACGGTTGATATTTGGTAATAATAATAATAATAATAATAATAATATTTATTGTTGTAAGTTTCACAGAAGGAAAACAGTAACAACGTCAAAAATAAACACTTTCTAAATTAAATAAACTTAAAACAAAATTCTACATCTATATAAGAGAAATTAATATTTGCTTAACACGCATAGTAAAAATAAAAATGAAAAATAACAGAAAACAGAAAAAGGAAGCAAAAATTCTACGTAAACATAAATTAATTCTAAACTAAAATATAAAGAAATTAAATAAATATTCAGGGATAACTGACAGAACTATTAATTAAATTAAATTAAATTGAACTCGATTAAATTAAAATTAATTAAATTAAATTAAAGTAAATTAAATTGCGAGCAGCTCTTCTATAGAATAAAAATTATATTGTTTCAAATACAGCAGGAGATTGCGTCTGAAAAGTTTAGTTGTGGCAGAAGAATCTACTAAAGAAGTGACTTTATTATAAAGTTTTATTCCCATATTATTCGGACCTAAGCTACTTAAATGAAGAGTATCAGCTGGTCTATGTATATCGTTTTTCGACCTCGTATGATGTGAATGAATAGCAGAGTTGGTTTGAAAAAGATGTCTATTGCAATGAATGTAGCAACACACTTCAAGTATATATAATGATGGGAGCGGTAGTATATTTAAAACACCAAACACTGGTCTGCACGATTCCATCATTTTTATTCCTGCGATAGATCTTATCACTGCTTTTTGAGCTACAAATACCTCGTGAGCAGTAGGCGATGTACCCCACAAAACAATACCATACTTAAGTCGACTCTGCACCTCAGCATAGTATACAGAAAGTAACGTATCAACTGATAAATAGCCTTTTAGTGAACGAAATAAATATGCTTTCGTTGAAATATTTCTTGCGAGGTCTTGGCAATGAGTCTTCCAAAGCATATTGTCCTGCAGAACAATTCCCAGAAACTTTATATTACTCGTTTGGTGTAGTGGTATGCCATTTATACCTAATGTTGGCGACTCAATATTCCTTTGCCTAGTGTGGAAGTGTAGGAATTTTGTTTTTTCTGTACTTAGAGACAGTTTGTTGCTGGCAAACCAGGCATGTAAAGTTTCCAATAAATCACTTACCACCTGCCCATGTGTATCATCAAATGGTAGAAGAAGCGATATGTCGTCAGCATACATCGTCGTGTAGGCATCTGTGAGGAATAATGCAATGTCATTTATATATAGATTAAAAAGAACGGGCCCAAGAACTGTTCCCTGTGGTACTCCATTCTGGACAGGCAAATAATGTGATCTAAAGGAAGTCATGTTCCCAGCAACATCGGAAAAAGTCAACCTCACAAATTGCATTCTACCTCGGAAGTATGCTGAAAGCCAATCAGCAGCATTACCTCTGATACCATATTGTTCTAATTTTTCAATTAATCTGGTATGCTGAACACAGTCAAAAGCCTTTTGAAGGTCACAAAAGATGCCGATAGCAGTTCTACGTTGCTCAATATGTTCTAACAGTTTAGTATAGAAATTTATCATAGCCGTAGAAGTAGATCTATTTTTCCTAAAACCATGTTGTGTATGGGTTATTATATCGCATTTGTCAAGAAAACTGTTGAGGCGATCAAGCATACAGTATTCAAGAACTTTAGAAATAGTCGACGTTAGTGCAATCGGTCTATAATTTAGCGTATGTTCTGGGTTACCTTTTTTATATACAGGAATCACAACACTTGTTTTTAAAATATTGGGAAAGACGCCCTCTGCGAAAGACAGATTCACTAAATATGTTAAAATAGGCGCAAGTTGTGATCTAAATTCTTTAACTATGATTGAGGGAATGATATCAGGTCCTGTTGAATTTGTGTTTTTCAACTTTCCTATAATAGTATGCATTTCATATATAGTAAACGGTTGAAGAAATATAGTTTTACTATTAATTTCAGTTTTATTGTCTACATTTGCATCAGGAATATTCACCATTATGTCGCTGGAGATGGACTGGAAAGACTTATTAAAAACATTAGCTATTTCCTGAGGAGTGGTAATCAGCGCGTTATCCTTTAATAAAGTAATATTTTTATGCTGTTTCTGTGTACCATTCCAGCCCTTTACTATTTTCCACATTGTTGACGTTTTTTGTTCGGAATTATTTATAAGGTTATTATAGAATTTATATTTTGTTTCATCTATTAAGTTTTTGTGACGTTCCTTTGCTGCCTGGTAACAGTTTTTTAGTTGTGGATGAGACTTCTGTAAAATGTACAAATCTTGTACATTTTCACTTGATTTTTTGATTTCATAGTTAATCCAGCATTTTGAATCAGATTGATGATTATACTTTCGGGAACGGGTAACTGGAAATGCGCGATCATAGTGATATATAAGTATATTCATAAAGGAAGAAAACTTTTCACTTATATCTACAGATGCAAATACATCACTCCAATCTTCAGTTTGTAAGGAGTATTGAAAATGAAATTTGTTTTGACTAGTAAACTGCCTTTTCTCAGTGAATTTGGGAAGACTATGCGGCTTTAAATAACTTTTGGATATCTTCAGTTCAATAATACTATGATCGGATATATAGTTGTCATCTACCGAAGTATGAATGTTTTCAGTATCAATATTTGTAAAAATATTGTCTATAAGGCTGCTTGAGTTACTGCAGACTCTAGTACATTCATGAATAGACATTCTCAAACCATAAGAAGCCATAGTGTTGATCATAATTCGTTGTTCATGGGAAGATAGTTTCAAATTAACATTAAAATCGCCACAGATAAAGAATATGTTATGATTCACAATAAGTTCATCTAACATCATAGAGAGCTGCGTAATAAATTCATTGAAACTTGATTGAGGAGGGCGATAAATATTAACAATGGTATATGTCTGCTTATTGATTTTACAACGTATGCCACAAATTTCAAGTAGGTTATCAAGCGCAAATTTGGAAAGATCTAAAACTTGAAATTGTAACTCTCTGGTAATAAAAATACAGCAGCCACCTCCACTCTTATTAGATCTGCAATATTGACTACCTAACATATAATTATCTAATTTTAAACACTGCACCTGACCAGTCCTCAACCAGGTTTCAGTTAAACAGACAAAGTAACTGTTGTAGTTTGATAATAATACATTTAGTTCATCAATTTTCCCACTTATAGAACGTATATTTAATAAGAAAATAAAGCTACTAAAATTACTATCTACATGAGGTGTTTTCAGTGATTGCTATTCAGCATTATAAGATGTAATTAATCTGGACCTGTCCAGCAATCTATTGAAGCATGAGCATGCCTTATATTAAATTATATAAAAACGTGTATACAAAGTAAAAAATACCACTGCAGCTTGTCACATTATTGCTTAATCAAATCGATGAATAATGCATTATTTTTATACTGTGCGACATATCATTATTTACAATGAGCCCTTCTCGTTATAATGTTATCATAACTCTGTTAAACGAGAGTAAAGGGGTATCTTACCCCAAGTTCGTTAACTTAAATCTTCATCCTCCATTTGTCAACTACGCATCTCGTAAAACTGTTTACGTAGACAAGTAAACTCATAACGTTTATCTAAATAATGATGACTTACGATGTATGTTATACATATTTAAATCAAGCGGGACGTAAGATGTTTACTGAACAACCTACTTAAATAACTACGTATTTAGGGAGATAATCTACAGTTCCGAATCCGCCCAAGACCGTGAGATTCAATTAGTAAAACCGATTATATTACTCGCGTGCAGTTTTCACACAGGCGAGACGTAGACTTACGCGATAAGTGAGTAATAGCTATACGGCAAACCGCAGGCGGTAACAACGTTACGTTACGCACTTCTTGAATCGTAACCGCATGGGTTAGGCGATCCGGTCTTTCGTTCGGGCGCACTCGATTTTGCTTTACCAAATGATCGGACAGTGAGTGACGATTGTGGTCGTCGGTCGTAGATTCGATTGTGGTGCGGCCGCAAAGGACCGTGTGGGGATATCATTACGGCATTAAGCATAATTGGAAGGGACCTTCAATGGAGCTCTAGAGCCATTTACACGCTCGACGGGTATTCAAGGAACAAGGTACTGTGGTAGATTGTTAAATGCGCGAAGATGAAGAGCTAAGTCAATTCATTCATAATGTATGAATTTCAATCGTAGCTAATAGTTTAGGTAGAGTGGTGCAAAGGAACCAAAATTATTTTCAATATATTCAACATAAAAATCTACACACAGAGAAGTAATTTCTAGAATCAAGTGAGAATTTCTCAACTGAAGTACCTCTCGTTCTTATATATAAGCAAATGAATAATTTCTTGGACGAAGAAAATTATTTTCTCAATATCCCAAGAAATTAATTCCTTGTTTGAAGAAATTTAATGTCCTTAGACAAAGGAAAGCTGGTTACTTGAATCAAATAAAAAAAAACTGGTTTCAAGAATATTATGTATTTAATTCGAACTTATGAGAACTTTGAATTGAGAAAAAATAAATTTGATATAAACCAGGCCTCTCCTTAAAATAAATGCAAAGCGAGTTTAATATTAGTTTGTCGTTTTCTAGTGGTAAACATCTAATACCTTTAAATCAAACGTTATTTTATTAAACATGAAATACTATATACTTACTTGAACTTAAGGATTCCTTTCTTTAAATCAAGAAACAAAAATGATGTTTTTATTCTTAAGGTTATCGCACATTAGTCTGTCGCAGCACGGCACGGTGCGCCCCATCACAAAACCAATAGCATTGCGCTGAGCTATGTATGCTGGTACAATGGCGCTTGTTCATTCATTTGCATTGTTTTAATTCTATCCGTTTTTTTTTTGACGGGGCGCACCGTGCTGTTTTGTGACGGACTAATGTGCGATAACCTTTAGTCTAGTACTGCTGGTTGCAAAAAACTGATTAAAGTTTCGTCAAAAATAACTGAATTGTTGGTTATTCTGAAAAAGCCAGCAGCATGACGAAATGTTACTCAATTGTTTGCAAACAGCAAGACCAAACCCAATACATTATTATACTTTTAATTATGCTGGACAGAGCAGAGGACCCTATGCAGGATTAGTTGCTTGATAATAATTTTCGTTGGCTAAATATACATATTTGTATCTTACTTATAATATACGTTGTTTCTTACATAGGATTTGTATTGTTACATGTAAACCACATACTTTAAGGTAAAACTCGAAATAATTACAAGTATACATAGTCACATATTAATAAAATTAGTTTGTTTAAATTTTATTTTGTGAATTGTTAAATCACAGGTGAGAAAAAAATACACATCGAATAACTTTACAACTAAAAAGTATTTATTTAGATACTACATCTACAGTATGTTTTTTTTAAAGAATAATTCTTAGGTTATGTTAACATACAAAACGAAGCGAACTCTTCTTCTAATAGACACAAACTAATACTACATCGTGGCAACTATTTCTACAATTACTAAACTTGTAAGGGATTACATATTCATGCATAATGAAATCAATTATGCCAATGCTACACCACTCAAAATGGCCTTATATTGAAGCCGAATATAAAATTGTTCTTCAGACATATCTATTTATAAAAATATTCGTAACTATGTAGGTATGTATATTTTTTTTTATTTACTAGTATATATACACATTATATTATAACAATACTTATCGTTATTTAAACCACTGTAAACAGGTGACAAACAGATTTAGGTAACGCACAGGGCAAATATTATCGAAATACTGCGAAATATCTAATATCGAAAAGCAAACTCGATCATATTGGATAAAACCAAGTTTCAGCGTATATCAGCCCCTCCACATTCCAACTTTTTTTTTCTATTCTGAATACAAGAAACTTATGTTACTTGCGTCAAGAAAATATCACTCAATATTAGAAAAATCGTAAGATAGTGAATTATTCCTTATAAAAATTATATGTACTTGTTTTAAGAGAGATAACATTTGCCACAAATAAATTTTGTTTTGATATTAGTAAAATTTCAAGAAAATAATTTATTATATTTAAGGACACCTATTAACTCGGATCTAGTAAATTCTCTAAAATAAAGAAAATACTATCTTACATTTAGTAAAAATGTGTAAGAACACAGATGTACTTGACAATAGAAAACTTTTTTCTGTGTGTATGAATATTACTCATCCTTAAAAGCTTCTAGGATATCATATTTCTGGTGAAAATGTTCACTTTCTGCCGTTGTTGTTGTACACTCGGTTTTAAGTTCTAAGAGTCCTGGAAACTTAATTAAAATTAAAAGTACCAGATACTAACATTGTTTCACCAAAACGTAGTAAGAAATTTCTTTAATATCATACAAGGTGCTTAAAAAATAGTGCTTAAATTGATATTAGTGATAGTGAGCAGCTGGATGTGACCATCACATTTTAAGGTGGTAACATTGTTAAGTTGGTATGCCACATTTCTGGTTATCAGATATTTTTTTTAATTTAACCTTAAAACAAGAAAGGTCATATATTTTTTTTACTTTCAAAAATAAATTGCTTTTTAGATCACATTTAAAACAAAACTACTTTGGTAAATATTTTTAGTAAAAATTTCATCTATAATAAATGCTTAAAATGACCACCACCATTTTGTAAACATAAATGGTTGCATTTTGAGCAACACGCTGTTTAAAACTTCTTCAATGATATCATTTACCGCTGCAGTGAAGGCATTTCTCAGCCCATTAAGAGTATATATGGAGAGGATTTTCGAATACTACTTTCTTTAAATGGTTAAACAAGAAAAAAAAATATCTAGTGGTATTAGATCAGGGGAACATGCTGGCCAACGTTCTCTATTTATTAATCGATTGCCAAAACATTCTTCAAAGATTTTATTGTAGCGTCAGGTAGCATCATGTTGTTGGAAATATCTGTACTGGAGTTCATCATTGTGGAGTTCATTAATGAACAATATTGTGTCTATAACGAGCAGTAATAACCGTATCGTCAAAAAGCATCGGTGTCATAATGTGTTTACGTGATATTGCCAGTTTTAATGGGATGTAATGTCATTTCTTGGTAAAGGTGTGAGCTTTCTGTATCCCAGGTATGATAATTTTGGCTATTTATTAACCCGATAGGTGAAACCAAGCTTCATCCAAGAAGAAAGTTATGTTTAATAGCTCTCATTTAAATGTTGATTAAACCATAAGCATAATTTCTTCTTTGTTTACAATATATTGCTTCCTCAGTATGCGCCATTAAAATGAACCTGTCTTGTTTATCCGTGAATGCCATTTTCTCTAAGCAAATATGGATCGTTTCGTTCACTAGTCTTTAAAAACACAGTTAGTACTGTGCAATAAATCCTATATTTACGAAAATTCCCAAACAAATCGCAGAAACGTCAAAATTAGCACTTTCAAATACGTTAAATGTCAGATGACAAAACGTAAACAATAAGCCGGGTAGATAACAGTAAAACAAAAATATACTATTTCTGTGACATTTGTGGTCACGTGGTTGTCACACCCGGTTGCTCACTCTGTCTGCGTGTAAACATACTCCGGCTAATAAAATTTAGTGAGGTCTTATGTAGATGGTGTAAATCTGTTAAGGACAAAAAATACTTTGAGGTTACATCTGAAGGGAAAATACAAGAATTACAACAAACTTTTTACTTATTGACTATAATTGGAAACATGGTGGGTCGGTTTTTTTTTGCAATTCATCTGAAAAAAATTTGCAGGCATTTAACAAAGTATTAATATTAATTACTTGATGAGTCACATATTTAGTATCGTTTATACAGGGGTTGTTATCATTAAAGTTTATTTTATAGTATATTTTACCATAATAATAAGAATATAATGCAGGGGAAACAATTGTCATAATTTGGGGAGCAAAATATGAAATTCGTTCTTGATAGATGCTTCTTGGTTTTTAGATCTTTAGAATAATATGAAAGTATATATCAACTATCTGCTGGGTTTCCGGGCCGCAATCGCGTCGTGGATGTTCTTCTGGCCGATGTTTCGTCCACACTCACAAGGGTCATCTACAGGGCTGCTATTACTAGTGTTGGCTTGAACTGAAGCAGTAGCAGTAATCCTGCAGAACCAGGACGCGGATACAGCCCTAAAGCCTAGCAGATAGTATGGACATAGTACGGACTTCCACCGCGGAAGTCTACAGACGTATATAACATTTCGCTTTATTTTAAAGCTTTTTTCAAGTTATAAGGGATAGACTAAAATGATTTTAATTGCTATTAAAAGTGATATTAAACAAATCAATTTTTGCATAATAAATGTCATAAAACTATTATTGCTTTGTTTTAATACAATTTCTTAATACATATTGTTTTATATAAAAATTGCGTTTTAATATAATATGTTGCTTTCATTATTTAGTTAAATACGAAAACTTTTATAACATTTGTGAATAAACGTATTTCTAAAAAGTATTATTGTATTTAGTCATAACATTAAATTATACAGTTAATATTGTTTGTCTTTTATCATTTACGTTTTTATATTTCTAAATTTTGTTCTTTGTTTAATATCTGTCAATTATTAAATTTTTGAAATTTGAAGTATGATTTTGAGTTATTTCATGCTTTTTAAAGCTGTAATATTTTTGTTACACTTATGTCCTCTTATTCTGTTTCCTAAATACTTTATGATTTCACTACCCATAATAATTTTGATAGTTTATTTTATATACTAATCAGATAGCAGAGGATATTTCTAAAACATCATTTAAAATGCTTTTAGATGTTCATATATTCCAATTATTATCAGAATATATCTAATAATCTAATTATTCTTTAAATATATCAGTAATATTTTGTACAATATAGATATTCTACAATTATTCCAAGGAATGTTTTAAGCCTTAACTAAAACTAATATTGCTGAAAAATTAAATTATTTAATCCGTGGGTAAGCGGCAAGATAAAGTAGATTTCATCTAAATGTTGTTTTCTTTAATTTTGTTTACAGTAAAACGCCTCGTTTCTTGAATTATCGGTTTTTATTATAAACTTCACTACATTAAGTACACTGGTTTCTCTCTACAAAAAAAATCATGAACGATTTATTTACGATTTAGATAATTGTTTGGCGGGAATTTAAAATATCTAACATAGAATATCTAAGAAATTTCAATCGTAAATTTTAATCTTATTTTATTTTTCGACCTCAAAGTCATTAAAAATAATAACAAAACTCTAACTAAATGGTATACTAAACCAACGTGTCTGGATGTTATCTAAATTTCAAATCATCACAAGCTTTTCACAAAAAAATTAGTGTTATTTATTATTAGTTTAGCTGATGGAGTAGTAACACGAACAAGTCCAGTTTTTCTGATCTGATACTATTAATAAAATTAATTTATAAAACAGAATAAGACATAAATATAACAAAAATTATAAATAAGTGCGACCAGAGTAATAAAAAATTAACTCCAAAGTAGAAGAAATAAACATATAAGATTCTTAACAAAATTCAATGTATTTATTAATAGTAATTCGATGATGTGAACATATAAAAGGTGTTTAAAACTATAGGATACCCCCAATTGAAGTTGTCGAAGTTTTCATATTAGTGACGAACACCCAGTACATTACAATTGAAGTATAAACACATCCGAAGGTGTAAGTAGATCTATGGTAATTGTAAGACATTTTAAAATTTCGTTGATTTATTATAAGTGGTAATTAAATTTCAACCCTCTTGCTCAAATAATCTGACAAAATTTTTGGTAAAAAACACAGATATATCTGACTTTAAGTTTAAGGTATGTTATATCTTATTTGTCTGGAATATACTGATATTTTAAAAAATGCAAGAATAGTGGTGGCATTGTAAATAAAGAAACAAAATTGAAGGTTATGCCGAGGTTACTAAACTCCTTGTACAAATGCCGAAAATTTATTTTTTATAGAAAAACAAATATCCTAAACAGTATATAAGAAAACTATTTCCTATCTGTTACTGTTTAAGAATTATAGATGAATTCTCTTCCAGTGAAACACCCTGTATAGTATGTACTTAATCGTAATTTGTAGTTAACATGTATACTGTGTACCTCTGGTATTTTTCTGTGCCTGCAAAAATATTTTTGGTGCAAAGTTGTCTTATTTGGAGTTATCAGCGTTATATGGGTATATTGGGTATATTATGCACACATATATCGAATTTGGCCTGTGCTATGATATATCTGAATTTGTATATTCATTCAACCAATGATTCATAACTTCTTAGTGTTTCTCTAAACTTGTTAAAATTCTCTTTCGTTATAGAGAATTTGAACTATTCTGATGAATATGATGTGTAACTCAATTCTGAAAAGAGAAATGCTTCCCACTTCTTGTACTCTATTGTATTGGGGTTAACATGATGGTTTCGTGGATAGAGCGGCGATATTTTAGTATTCAGAATTGGTATTTCCTAATGGTTATCGAAGAATTTTAATAGTAGTACATATGTACACAGTCTGACAAAATTACTATCGCCATCTACAGCGCAGTGACTATTAAAACTGCTCATTACGTTAATTAATAATTCAATAAATCTATAGATGACAAAAAGTATTCGGAAAGAAATGAAGTAGTATACTTACAAGGTCTGATACTTGTATTAAATTTTGTTAAATTAACTTATTTACAGTTATTTTAAAAATAGAGGAAGCGTGAAATAACAGTAATACTTTTTTAAATTTACTATGAGTTCAATTAACATTACTCATTACTCATTGCAATGCTTTTACGAATAGACTGGTCAACTTTCGTCTGCGCGCCAGGTCAGTACTAAGTTTCATATATGTAACATTAACGTTTAACACAAGTATACAATACAGTGCCGAGAAAGAACAAATTATTTATTTACTTAACTATAAATATTGTATTATATAAGACCCTTATTCTTATTTAAGTTAGCAGAAATGATATAACTGCTGAAAAGTCGTTGTAATTACATTTTAGTGATGTAACGAATATTCGCATTCGCAATAAATATTGCGAATAAAAAAGTTACCTGTTAAAATGGATAATTTAGAAAAAAAAAACTAATATTCAAATTCATTGAAATCCTAAAACAACTTTTTGAGCACAAATTTGCAGTTTACACTAGAATAACCATCAATAACCTCAAAACTAAACTTGAATTGACAAGAATAAGACGTTAACAGACGAAATGATTCGGTTATACTTGGCTAGTTTCGCTGCGGTGATGGAGAAATTTAATTCTCTGCGTGTGCTTAATGCAAGTCTTCGTATAGTTGTAAACTGAAAACTAGTAGCTAGTAAAGTTAAAAAGTTAATATTTGCATTCGCGAATGTCTAGTGCACATATTCGCATTCGCGAATGTGTAAAATCACGTATTCGTTACATCACTAGTACATTTCCATATTTTTATGACCTAAAAACCAAGAAAAAAAAGAAATTAATACCCAATTCCTATTTTGTTTTGACTATTGCAAGTTTTCCTCAAGGTTTGTACACGCTTTCTCTGAAGCTTGGTTTAACATTATCACTCTAACCTTGTCATATGCTTTTATAGACAAGCTTGCCTTGTCCTGTGTCAACTAGCAACCTTGTCATAACCTTGCAGCAAGCTTACACCCTTGCCAATGATAATCTTACCGACAAGCTTTTTTTCCTGTTGGGACAACCTTAAAAAAAGCTTGTGTAATTCTTAAATTGTTATCTGGGCTATATTTAGATAGTGTATAAATTGGTATTTATTGTGGTTATATTAGTATAGTGTATTTACAAATTAAATAGTATAGGTAGTGGTTTTTATTTAAAAAAATATGTTTTTATTAAGATTTTTAAATAGAGTTTACTCATATAAAAATATAATTCCAATTAAATATAAGGAGAAGAAATGCTATAAATGCAGTTTAATTCATTGATTGATTGATTTAGACACTGAGTACGAATCACCCATTAGGCCTATTGTATTCTTCCGTACTTGTAGTGAATTTCCTCACATAAGCAAGATAGTCTCTTTTACTAAAGCGGGGGGGGGGGGGAAGGGGGTTGGACCTTATGAGGTAAACTTTTTTTTACGCAGAGCAGTCGTCGAGTTGATTGCTCCCAGCAATGGCAATCCCTGCCGTTCCAATGCCATGCATTCAAAAACAACGTGGTAGACTGTGTCCTCCTCTTCATTGCACAGTCTACACATGGGTTCATCTGTAAAGACTCCTATTCTGTATAGGTACTTCCCTAAGCAGTCGTGTCTTGTCAGCAGATTCGTCACCGTTCTAATTGTAAGCTTGTACTCAGTTGAGGGCCAGTACATCTACAGCTAGTTGCTGAGATAGCTGCCTCATCATCCATTTGCTGTCCTTTACGCTGTTCTAATGAAGCGGATTCTTTTTAAGATCCGCTCAGCCACTCCACCACGCACCGTAACCATTACTTATTCCAGAACCGCTTCTGGTCCTGTGAATATTATTCAGAGCCCTTTTTGCAAGTTAGTTGCCTGCTATACCTTATGACCTGGCATTGTTTCCTTGTTTTAATTCATGTTTAGTTACTGGGACGTTTTACCATTGATAAATGGTTCTACTATTTTCAAATAGGACAAGTTCAATGGTGGATATCCCGATACGGTAACATAAAGGCCATAGACGGATAAGCTAGTGAAATCGGCCCTTGCATAGATTCTGTTAATATTTTTTTCTTTAGCAGCTTTATATGTATATAATGTTGAATCCCAAAAAGTGTTGACTCTGTAATCTTTCAACTTTTCGAGTAAATAACTAGTAAGAAGAAAAACGAAGGGGATCATGTTTTGCTAACCTATGTAATATATTTTAATGAGTTCCTTCCAACCAATCTTCCTTCACATCCAACCAATAAATAAAATCCCGAATGACTGCACTTGTGCAATACATTAATGTAATAATTAATATCCTGTTAATTATTATTCTTTTTTACGAGTTGTTTGGGATGTGGCAGGTATATTTGGTGAAAAAAAACATAGGTGCTATCTCAATTTTTGCTTGTTTTGCATAATTGCGAAGTGTTTACATCAATAAATCTTTTACATTTTATAAGCAAAATTTAAAAAAAAAAGTTATATAATAATAAAACAAGTAATTGTGTAATGTTTGTCAGAAATGTTATAAGCAACTTTAAGATGTACAAATTATGGCTCTATTGAGAAATTAGACCAAAACTAATGTGAAACTTGCGTAATTACCGTCCAGTGTTTCTGTTTTGAATGCTTGGTGTGCAATTGCGCTTCAAGGTAATTATTATTTACAAAACAATGTCAATTACTGCAAATAACAATATACCTGGTGGTTTTTTTTAAACAAATAAATTGTAGCTTTTCGAACTTGTATTGGTTTGTCAGTTTGGAGTGCAGCTAAATAGTTCGTTTAATCTTACTTAGATTAAAGAATTATTATCTCCATCTCGAATATAAGATAACTTTCCAATGAGCAAAGATATTATAAAATTATCACAAGCATTTAAATAGTTTAAACTTAAAGTGTTAGCAGTGTAAATGTGAGTAGGTGTATACCTACTTTATTTAAGTATGGAGTATTCCATACTTAAATAAAGATGTTGAAATGAGATTTATAATATTCGTCGGCGTCCAATACATAGGTCTAATAATACTTGAATAAATAGTATACCTTTATTTATAAAAAGCCAAATAATTACAATTCGTCCTAAACCCCGTGTTTCACCTAAAGATACTACACGAGGCTACCTATCCTAAGTACCATATGGATTCCACAACAATTGACATGTTATTACTCTAACTAAATAATTTTCCTATGATTATAGTAATAATAACAAAAATATAATAAATCGGTCAGATATAAGTTGTTAGTATATTTATGGCCATGGAGCGACTTTAGTTGTCTCCCAGCGTTCTCGCTCTTAAAATTTGTTATTTAATTATAACATAGCCTTCTATGGCTCCCATTTAAGAAAAAGTACAATTCATATCCGAAACCCAAATAAAAAGCTTCATAAAAATTGTTTATACAATGTTTTAATATTTTAAATAATAATTTTTTATAGAAAGTTTGTCCCTTCAATTGAATGGGAAATAAGTAGGTAAACCATTTGTTTTTCAATATTCTTACTTTACGGGTTACCAATATTTGTAAAGGTAAAAAAGATATTATGAAGTAGATATTTATTTATTAATGTAATAAAGTTATATACACCCTATTATAACTGTAATAAAAACAATTTAAATAAACTACCTACGAAATAAATCATTGTTTACAAAAATACTTATGATGATAACTAAATACAAGAAAAGAAATACGAACAGTTGATTGAAATAAAATTGCGACGTGAATTTTGAATATAATTTTTTTAATACAGTTTGAGGGAAACTACAAAGGTTTTAATTCTGGGAATGTAAATCACCCCGTTGCGGATTACGATGGCATTGCATTTAAAGTAGATAGTTAGAATTACCTGCCTAAATTCGTTTTCAGAACCTGGGTCATAATTGTTGAGGTAATTGTACATCCATTTTAGTGTCGCCTGTACATAACTAGTTGTCCAGGTTTAATTTTGTCCCATAGTACGTTCCTCGGTTTTCTATTATTATTCGCGCACCGTGTCAGATGCACCTATTCATAGCACCTCCACATCGACGGCATATATAGCTTGTGATATTGGATGCGTCAAAGTGTTATGATGGAATTTTTTAGATATCTTTGAGCAATCACGTATTGTTATTTGCTATCGCTGCGATGACGTTGAAAATATCATTTGATACCTGAATTCGCGAATGCGGATCGCTGGTTGAATGGGAAAAGAATTTCCTTCTATTGACTTCAAAATTATAGCAAAAACATATTTGCATTACAATTTTAATAATGGGAATATTACACAAAGAAGGGTAATTTAAAATAACGGTGATTATAATGTATCTACATTTAAACAAATTGGTATAAGTTTCTATCAAATGAATTTGAGAAACAGCAAGAAAGTAAATACAAACATACGGTGTGCATATCTATTTTCTTTCGGGCAAGGTAAGGTGCATTGCACAAATATAGTAAAATGGACGAGCTGGTTCTACGTTTTTCTTGTAAAGTTGTACTAGTCTAGACTACTTAGATGCGGTCCACTTACTGGATACATTCAGTCTAGACATTACTACACGTATATCGTATATCTTCTAGTATACGAAAAGCAAGTTACGAAATATTTATTGTACAATTTGTTAAACAATATCTTTGGCATATATTCGGCCTGCGGTCTTTTAATTTTGCTTAAGAATTAAAAAAAAATGCAGGAACATGGTTTCTTAATTGCGTATTTATTCAAGTCGAATCTGTTAAATATTCATATACCTTATTAATTTTAGCGATACCGCAAGATGAACACTCAGTTCTACTAAAAAAAAATGTACAATTTTGAAGTAATATACAACAATTAAATGCGATGTTGGCAAAAAATGTAATCCCCTGAATAAGAAATACATTTTAAAAAAGATTTGCATATAAACTACTTTCTATGCAAAGTATTTTCTGTAGGTGAAATAAATAAGATGCTGATAAGATTTAATAATTCTGAGTTATAAAACGCTTTAATTGAATAATTAGATATCGTCCTTGAATGAAGTTGTGGATTTTGCAATAATGATGGTTTAATTTTCCTTGAAATTTTCGTTACGGTAGAGTTCCTGAATTAAATAGTTTAAAATCGTTTCTTTTTTGTTATTGGGAACTGTCTTAAGCTAATTTTTGAAAATATCCAATCAGTTGCTGCTTGTTGCAATCAAATAGGATTCAAGAAGTTGCTATTTTATGACTAAAGACGGGTTATATACAGGGTTACAAGGCAATTATTTAGTTAGAAGTTTTTCGATTTAACGAAACCCTTCAGATTAAAAAAATCGGCTTTGTAATAATTGGGTAGTTACCTTTGTTTTAAAATATTTCCAAGTTTTTTACACTTCCAGTAAATCGGAAGTCGCCTCGAAATTTATTGTTGTAAACGGAACACCCTATACATTATTACATCTTCGCATTCGATATAAAATTCTGTGACGATTATAACAAGGGTTTCATGTACCTATCTTCAACTGTTTCCAAGATATTACAATTTTCGCAAAAATGTTGACACTCACACTGCACGTTGATTAATGTTCGCTTGCTTTGGGTGCTCCATTCTAAAGCTACCAGGCACTAACATTGTTTCAAAATGTATAAAGAAATCCTATAAGAGGCGTCTAAAAACTGATGACATATCAAAGAATTCTCAAAACTGCTAAACTCATTTTTTCAAATAGAACACCCTGTATATTCTATATTATTTATATTTATATTTATATTATATTATATTAATACAAATACGAACACTCGTAAAAGAGTTTCTGGTCGTGTGATACACACTATTTATTTGTCCAACAAATCTTAATTTTGAATTGAAAATAGGAAAGAAATTTTGACGCTAGGATTTACAGTACAGATTGGTACACATGTTACATACCTCGGTAATTTGACGTTTCCCAGAATAAGTTTTTTTGTGCAATTTTCATTCTAGTTCAATATTTATTTATCTATAAGTGCAATGGAGACACCAGTTCATCTTAATAAGGTTGCACAGTAGCTTAATGACAATTTGTCACATATTTGTCATAGATAAGTAGCGCATTTTATACTGAAGGCGATATTAAGGTCCTATATTACCGACGTCGGCGCTAGCAGCAAATATACAAACCTATGGACTTCAACGCTTGGGGCGCCCGTCCGCCTGAACTATTGTTTTCGCGGGAAATTTAATTGGAGATTTATTTCAGAAATCCGCTTGCTCGATTTTGAAGCCGATATAAATTGTAATTTCGTTCCACAATTATATTAGTTTAGAAAATAGATCCAGTATACCTATATTTAATAGTAATATATTTTAATATATTTATTTTTGCCTTTATGTGCTAATTTTTTAATTGGATCTGTGATTTCTGTTTCAATACCACAAGATCCATTACACACATAAAAAGGAATGTTTAATTTAAAGAAATTTTATTTAAGTTAAGAATATCATTGTTTCATATATACGCAAATAAATATATTCTTGGAACAAAAATAATGTTTATTTAATTTTTAAGCAAAAATATCTTAATCCAAGAAAATTGTTCATTGAATTAAATAAATCTTACTATTAGTTGAAACATTGCAGTCTCAGTCTAGGTATGTAGATATCTTAGTACAAAAATTTTATTTTTTTGAATGAAGCTTTATTTTTTGCAAAGAAATTTGAATTTTATTTTAAAGAAGAAATACACTTTCAATTCAAGAGATTAGCTTTGGCTGGGAAAAGAAGACTTTTACTTGAACTAAATATTTGTTATTTTGAAAGAAGATTGTAGTTTTATTTACAATACTGCTGTTTTCTAAAATGTATTTTTTTATATGTATATAAAACCTGCCACTAACATCAAAATGAATACTAGATATATACCTCTATTTAGTATTCTATTTGGTATTAGTGGTAAATTTTTCATATATAAAAAAAACAATTTTAGAAAATATAGCAGCCTTGTAACTAAAACCACATAAATTTATTTTCTATTTATAATTTTGGCGTTATAGGAAAAAACATATTACCGCACTACATCACACACCTCACAAAGAGACATTTTCTAATTTTCCGCAACGTGCAATCGAATTTTCTAGATTCTTTAATTACACTTTAATCTTCAGCTGTTCTTCCGAATATCGGCAGTCACTTGTCGTTTCCTTATTAACATTTCAAAATCTTCGGGTATCTGAAGGGATACATTATGTTACAATGAATACATATACTTCACAATAAATAGTAGATAAGAAGATGTGGTATAATAGTTGGTATATTTTTACCAACTTGTTAGTGCAACTAAGCATTCGAATATAGGGCCATGCTGTTTTTATTTTTACTTTTCACCTGAATTGAACAACATAATTATAATTATTTATTTATTAATTTATACAACTTATGGCTAGCAAACATTCTATACTCTTTTAATTATTACTTTTTAAAGGTTTGTTGCAGACCAAGAAAGCTTAAGATTACTTAAATCAGAGAAATTAGGAAATTAGGCAGGATATGTTGATTTACAAAAGCAAAACACACCTTCGCATGGATAAAAATGCTGTTTTGCTTTCAAAGCTGATGTTTCCAATGATTTTTTCCACATTTTGCAGCCTCGTTAGAGGCAGTAAATGCAGAGGAATTAAGAATTGGTACGCAAATTTTAAAACTGTAATTAAATATACCTTAAGTAGTTCTATAAATTAGCAAAAGATAATTATCTTTCAAAAACTTTCATTATCAAGAAGCTTAAGTACGGCTCTGCAGTTTAAAAATAAAGCAGGTAAACCTTGAATTACTTACCGACTTCCTACTATTATATATACAATTTAACGTATTTAGCACCACCATAATTCACATTTCTATCTTCGATGCATGCACACAAGTACTGCATTATTGGTAATCGTTCGAGTGTCACGTAGCCAAATTCACCCCACCGCAACAATGACATCATATTTTTTAAAACGAATTTTCACCTTAACATAAATACTTACAAGATTTACCTCAAATACTAAAATCCTTAATAAAAGAATTTATTTTCTTAATTCAAATTATCTGATCCACTCTTTCGTTGCCTCTTTTATTTCTTAGGTCGAAATATTTTTTCTTGGAGAAAATATATATTTCTTAAAACAAGCCTTATAACCAAGAATATTATCGATTAAAACCAAGTAAAATATTTGTTTCTATACAAGAATAATTTCTTATTTCAAATACAGATATATTCCAAAGAAGTTAAACTTTTTAAAGAAATATATTTACTTAACTGAAGAAATCCTTTTTATGTGTGTAACATTATGACTCTATAAGTTACAAATAAAAACAAAGCTATAGTTACAATATTATCAAAAAATTGCTGTTTTGCATGAAAAAGTAGAGGTAAGCCGTACATTTACAGGTTTCGTTTACAATTTTTTCTTAGCCGCCGTAAAATAATAATGTCAAAACTGCCGCTTACAAACGAACTTTTTCAGTTGTTTGTTGCCAATACTACCGGACTGTTTCAAATGACTTACATCTAGACGCTCACGAATTTCTCCTATAAATTATGATATTCCGCTTTCTTGAAATATAGATTAAATAGTATATAGGTATCCACCTGTCAAAATTTATCGTCGAGCGATGTGTGATGAAATTAATAACAAATACAATTGGATTATTAATTTGTAAGATAACTTTAAAGATGGAATATTAACCAAACAACTAAGGTAAATAACTTATTTGCAGAAATTTTATTTAGTTATAATTTACAGCAAATGTTCAAAACGATCACCATTCTGTTGAATGTATAATGCAATGCAACGTTTCGTGTTGTCAAAAATATTCTGCAATACATTTGATGTTATTTCATTACATTTATTTGCAATTGCGTTCATTAGGTTATTTAAGCTATTAATTCTTGTCTTATATGCTTGATTTTTTAGCTATCCGAAAATAGAAAAATCTAATGGAGTAAGGTCTGGTGATCACGCTGGCCAAACACCTCTGCTTATAACTCGATTAGGGAAGTATTGTTCTAATAGCGCAAAAATTTCACGAGTTGTATGTGTAGTAGCCCCATCTTGCTGGAAGAAACCCGCATTGTATTTATCCTGTTGCAATTGATTTAAAAATGCTGTGTTGTCGGCAACACTTATTGTTATTTTGGTTGCTTCTTGCTGTATCGTTATTTAATAATAACATTAATAATGTCTCTATTACTAATCAAATTCCGTAAAAGATATGTACTTAGACACGTTTAACGCAGCAAATGACAGTAGGTGTCAAATAGCGGCCATTTTGAGATGAGATTATATTTCCTTCTCTGACATACGCTCTTTATGATCGGTGCAAAAGAATCGAAAGATAACTGATGCACCTGGTGCCAAAATAATGAAGTAGCGCAAGAAGTCATATTTTCGGCGACAAAACATCAAAGGTTGTCTTATCTGTTCGTTGGTCTTACTATTCTACGACGAGATACAGCTAACCAACTTTAACAAGATACAAAGGAACTTCATTGTGATTGTTTGGATTGTTTATAGTCCATGTTCTGTAATTTTTTTATTTACAAACCCGCTTAAATGAAACCATGCTTCATTAATAAAAAAAAAATGGATCCCAGAATTTCGTTATTATTTAAATTTTCGTCAAAGAAATTGCAATAATTTATCCTACTAGCGCAATTTCTAGGTAAGATCTGATGAACAGCTGATACTTTGTATGGATACATATGCGAACGATGTTTCAAAATTCTATGAACGGCACTAGAAGATACATTCGTTTGAAGCGATAAACGACGAACTGATTAATGTGGGTTATCGCCAATAAGGTTTTCTACGCGATTAACAATATTTTTGCTGTGTACGTGGTCTACCAGAACTGTTGCCCTTATAACAGATTCTGTAGTCCGAAACTTCTCTATTACTAGGCGAGTATGATGTTGCAAAGCGGAACTATCCACAACTCTATTAGGAAACTGCAAGCGAAACTGTTTACATTCAGCGTAGGAATATTGCCATTCGCCATTAAGAAATTGTGCATTTCGGAAGTATGCTCTAACAATAAAAATATTTTCTTGTAATGTGTACATTATTTAGTAGTATCCTTGTTTATATATCTTAATAGTTATTCAACCGATTGAAATACCTTTGGGTGTCTCTTAGATGGCGCGCAACGCAAATGGGATTTTACGTTGACGCAGAGCGCTATCTGACAGACACCCAATGGTACTTCCAATCGGTTGAATAACTATTAAGATATACAGGGTGATTCTCAATATATGCGACGAACTTTAAGAGCTGATTCCTGAGGATATTTTGATCATAAAAGTTCATGAGTATATGTCCAAAACAGTTTGGTTTTAAAGTTATTGTATGTTTAATAATAATTGAACTATGACTAATACGATATAATATCACAGTTGGTTCTATAAAAACTATTGTGTTGAGAGGGAATTGTTTATTTGTCATTTCAAAATTTGTCAATAGTTGTCAGAGTATTCATCAGTTTATTGCCAGTGTCTGTTTTCTAAAAATAATTACACGAATGCTGAGATGTGTGATATGCATTTCGTTTACGGTCTTGCCAATGGAAATTCGCCTGCTATTAGACGTCTTTATGAAGAACGATACCCGAACCGTATCATCCAATATTTGTCCGTCTTCACCAACGCCTTAATGAAACGGGAAATTTTAAAAAACGGACGGCTGATAACGGGCACCCATCTACAGTGAGAACTCCACAAGTTGAAAAATGGTACTAAATGAAATTGAGGAACATCCTACTACAAGCACCAGAAAAATTGCGTTTGCTTTAAACATGAGTCAGGCCACAGTTTGGAGAATATTGAAAGATCAACTGTTGTATCCATAGCTGTGTTCGCAGAGGAATCACAAACTAGTCAGAGCCAATCATATACCGTGAAATCAGTCAGAAAACTGTTTCGGATTTCTTTGAGCCAATCGAATCGCGTCTGACTAGTTTGTGATTCCTCTGCGAACACAGCTCATATCACATTCAACGGGTGTACGCACTTTTGCCGGCAGATTTTCCGCCTTGAGAGTGGCTTTTTGTCAATGGATGCAATACAAAATCGCACAAAATCCTCACCGACGAGGCTACTTTCTCTAGAAACGCGATTACTAATTTTCATAATAATCACATATGGACCGAAGAAAATCCGCACGAACTAGTGAATGTCTGTCATCAACATCAATTCTTTGTCAATGTGTGGGCCGGAATTGTTGGAGATCACTTGATAGGTCCCCATTTTTTACCGATGGCGGGGTCTACCGCAATTTTCTTGAAGAATAGCTTCTTCCAGTAGCAGTCGTACTACTGGAAGAAGTTCCGTTGCAATTAAGATTACAAATGTATTTTATGCATGACGGTGGTCCAGCGCATTTTAGTTTAGTGGCTCGCTAGTTTTTGGACAATACGTATCCAGATCGGTGGATAGGACGGGGAGGTCCACAACCGTGGCCTCCTCGGTCTCCAGACTTAAGTTTTTTGGACTTTTTTCTCTGGGGTCACCTTAAATCATTAGTTTATACGACTCCCATTGAAAATGTCGATGAACTGAGAAATCGTATTATCGCAGCTTTTCAAACAATTCAAAATACCCCCGGTATTTTAGAACGGACTCGCCAGTCAATACGACGGAGGATAGAAGCTTGTATTGCAGTTGGGAGCGGTTATTTTCAATAGTTAGTATAAGTTAATCTTGTTTTACTAATTATTTTGTTAATTTATAATAAAAAACATTAATTCTGTTAACATACTATTAAACATTGTACAACTTTAGAACTAGGCGATTTTAGACATATGTTCTTATGAACTTTTATGATCAAAATAACCCCAGGAATCAGCGCTTAAAGTTTGTCGCATATATTGAGAATCACCCTGTATAAACAAGGGTAGTATTAAGTTAAAAATTGTCAGCAAAATGTTTGCTACACACAAAATGACAAATATTAAAATGACATTAGCAATATTAGTTATCATAAAAGGTTACCATAATATGCAAGTACTAGTTATTGAGTACGTATTGAGATGTAATTCATTTTGAAACAGTTTGTATAATATTGACATTATTATAGGTATGCTTAAAAAAAAAAACTGTAGTTTTCCGGCCGCTTTGAAGTAATGCAAAATGTGTGTTTCTAGACGGAGGCACAAAAAGTATGTGATTTTACAAAGTTAGCTTGTTGGGTCAAATAGGAAATGTCAATCTGAAAGTACATATTTGGTTCTCGTCAATTTTTTCCTCAAAATAGTATTATTTAAGTATCTATTATCTGGCTAATGTTAAGTTCAGTTACTTAATCGAAATTCCTTTCAGCATTTCCACGTTTCGATTTATACATCTTTCTTTTCCTACGAAAGGTTTGTTCAATTCTCGCCATAAAAACTTGAGAATGAAGTGAACCTATCGCATCCGTACAATGCCGCATACCGAACCTGTGGTGCGCGTTTGGTTAAAGAGTGGGGAAATTCAACTTTATATTAGCTATCAATCGCTCCTGCCGCCGTAATCAAAAATTGTGTATGGCATTCTAGAATTGAAAAGTTATTAGCGGAAGCCGTCGCTCGTAAAAGTCGCATTGTGTTTATCCGGGTGAGCCTCATTTGAACTCCGGACCGGTCCCATATAAATATAACGGAGTAGGAAAACTAACGCAACTGACCGTTTGGCATACGTAGCCGACGATTTTTTCTTTTTTTTGGAAGTAATTCTATAAATGTAATTTTGAAAAGTGTGAAATTATCTCGAATATTTTGTATGTAGTTGATGTTCTGAGTGTCGGGCAATCTTACGTTTACCGAATCCGGGGTGATCTTCAGGTGAGTTTACAGAATAACCGTTTTATTCTTCTTGTAATAGAGAATCGTTTGACCCAAAGCCGTATAAACGCTAGACGTATATGTACTATAAAACAGGTTACTTGATGTTGAAATCTGTCTTCGTTGTATTCCTATACCTCTAAACGTGTAAACATAAAGATCTTGCTTATAAGAGAAAGTGCAGGAGCGCGATGCGGTTTAGTGACACACGAACGAAAGTTAAAACGTTAAAATCCCTATTTAAAGTTAACAATTAAATTCGAATTTTGTAACATTAAATTTCATGGATCCAATCTATTTTTTCTTTAACTGTAACTACTGAAAATATTCTAACACTTGAATAATTCCTTACAACAACAACATTGTGCGTGTTGTTTATGCTATAAAAAAAAAAACACCTTTTGTAGCATACTAAATGATTTATCGCTTGTTTAAAAAGTATATAATGACCTTTTGTTTTAAATTTTTCTTTAAAATTGGTGTAAGTTGCATGTAATGGTTTCAGGTTGAGTGGAAATAATGCAGAATTGTTATAGAATCGTAATATGCCTTTTAATTCACGTATAGAAATTCTTTAAATGATCGGGTTCGACACGCGTGGTCAACGTCAACCTATACCGTCATAAAAAACAAAAACAAAAATTACTGCGTTATTATTGTTAAGTGCTTAACAGGTTCTCTAACCATAACAATCTGGATGTCATGATATATATTAGCAGTATCATTTTTTGTTTGTTATTTCTGCGTCAATTAATACAAAAAATATATATAATCAGCAATTTTTAATTAATTGATTCTATTTTTTAATAATGACGATCCATAAATCGTTTTATACCTGCAACTAATAAAATTTTGCGTGTGAAATCACAACACGTGTATCTCATTATTTAAAAAAAAATACCATCTTATATGACGTTGTTTGCCAAAGAAACTGGTTCCTTCGTTCCAGTTGTCAAGAGAAACATTATTTCTTATATTTGAAATAACTTATATATAGGGTGTTGCTGAATATGCGTTTTAAAAGGACGAACAATAATAAAATAATTATTTTTTTATACATTTTTTTATTATCATAAATAAGGTGTATTACACAATTTACAAAATGAAACAAATTGTTTTCGAAATAAAACATAAATATCTGGGTTGTTTAGACTCGTAAATCGGTATATTTTTTTTTCGATGCAAACAATAGGCATTATTATTCGAGAAAACAAAAATTCGGATCAGGAGAACAGTTGTTTTTAATACAAGTAATATACAATATGATGAAGATAATTTAAACTCTCTAGCAAGCCATGATATTATTCATATTATATTACAGCATGGCTTACCAGAGGGCAAATGTAATTGATCATATTGTATAATTATATGGATAAAGTAGGTAGTTGATATAATTAATAAGTGTATAATATACAGTGTGTCTACATTTCGGCGCTCATTATTGATATCTCGGTTATTAGAAGAAGATAGAGATGCGGTTGAAATGGAAATGTTTTTCGGAAGTCAGTAATCTCAACAAATATCGTTTCAACTTTACCCTAACTTTTTAAATTTTAAATATTTTGAAAAAAACAACATTTATCGATTTCAATTTTTATCAATAATTCTATAATTCTTAATGTGACCGCTTTTAAAGCTTTACATTTTTAGGCACGTTTTCAAGACAATCTTTTTGGTGTAGAGAGAAATCCCCGATTCTCATTTGTTTTCAAGTTGTTACGGCTATCTTATGTTTTTTATACGGCGGTCATATTGATTGTTTAGTTAATTAAACAGTCTTTAAAGAGAGCTTTTCGACGATATACATATAACATAGTTGAAATTTTTTAATTTGAAGCGGAGATATTGACAAAAAAGTAAATTAACCTATAATTTGAAATTAGTAGGCTATGAAATTGAACACCGATGGGATATAAAAAGCTGAGAGGTAAGTAACACTGTGAAATAACTAAAAAGATACTGAAGATTAGTTTCATATTAACAAGACAGATCCTCCAATAAAATTGGAAAGTCATGGAATTAAACGTCAGTGTAAAACAAAAAGATAAGCTGTCAATATAAAATTAGTGTTACAGAGTTTAGTTGACTACAACACTGTACACTCATAATTATTGTTAATTTCTTACTGTAAAAAGCTTGCAATCTTTAGTATCTTTTTAGTTATTTTCCAGTATTACTTACAATTAGCACATCTCTCAGCTTTCATTTCTCATCGGTGTTCAATTTCATAGTCTACTAATTTCATATTAGAGGTAATTTATTTTTTTGTCAATATCTCCGCTATAAATAAAATTTTTTCAACTGTATTATACATCGTTGAAAAGTTCTTTTTAAAGACTACCTAATTAACTAAAAAATCAATATGGCTGTCAAATGAAAAACAAAAGTGTTAACAACTTGAAAACAAATGATAATCGGAGATTTCTCTTTACACAAAAAAAAAATTAAAAAGGTGTTTAGTGAATAATGTAAAGGTTTAGAAGCAGTCACACAAGTATTATCGAATTATTGAGTAAAATTGAAATCGGTAAATTTTGGTTTTTTTTTTCAAATATCTTAAAATTTAAAAAAGTTAAGATTAATTTAAAACGATATTTCTTGGGGTTATTGAATTCTGCGAAACATTTCCCATTTAACCCTTGCTCTATGTCTTCTAATAATAGCATCGAAATGTGGACACTGTATAGAGTGATCTGGATTAATTGCGCTACACAGTATAGTTTTAGCACAGTTATTTTTGATCACATGAAGCAAGCTAAATTGGCTATGATGTATTGTTTTCTTAATCCTGATTAATATCCAATTAAAAAAAAAGAACCAATTAGTCAAATTTAAAAAAATCTAACAAATTATGTTAGATTTTTTTAGTGCATTATTGGCCTAACATAAATAATAAGAAACATAAATTAGTTTTCTTTAAAAGATACTTACCTACATTTTACAAAAATCAGATCAAGAATCCCGGTAATTTGTGCGTTTAGATCATAGAGAAAATCAGTGGGTTTCCTTTTCGTTTATCCAATGACACTACGTTTCGTTACTAATCTAGTAACACTTTCAAGCACAATTTTTAATTTTATTTTGTCCTATTTTATCTATTACTTAATAGATCAATTAGTTACTCTTATTTTGTAATTATTATAAACTAGTAACGAAAGTAGCCCCAATAAGCAAACGAAAAAGAAGTCGTTTAAACGCTTAAATTACCAGGATTCTTCATTAAGCATTTAAATGTGAATTAAATATTAATATCTGATAAAATCAGAGCAAATTGCTTCACTGTACTCGAAAATAATAACATGTAGGCGAACTAACTTGCCAAACACAACATAGAATTATAATATGAAAACAAATTTCGAAAAATTAATAAGGTGCACTTGATTTGAATTGTCATAAAATCTAACCCAAGTAGCATGGAAATATTAAACAAATATAGAAACTAAATATTTTTCTTATATCATAAACGACAGTTTTTTATATATTTTGTGTAAAAGTATATATTATTTTATAATATTGATTTCATGTGATTTTCTATTTTATACAGGTTGGTGGCATTAGGTTTTGTGGAAGGTCGATATATCTGACATTGTAAAGTTATCAAAAAAAAAAAATATTAAGAAACGGTATAGGTATTCTTGAGGTTTATATTTTAAAATTAGGTCAATATATACAGGGTGTTTTATAACGTCGTACCAGACCTAACTTATATTTCTTTTTGATGTTTTTTTTTTGCGTTTTTAATTTCTGCTTACTTTTGCGAGCCTCCTCATATAGGGGTTGCCACACCTATTCTGAGTGTTTAGAAAGTTATGACAATTTTTACGTCAAAATTGAGGTATTTAAAAAGGTTAGTTCCGGTAAGAAAAAAAATTATACCACTTTTCTGGCACATTACTTGGTTTGGCTATGTTTTCTATTTTTTAAGTTTGAGAATTTAACAGAAGTAATATTTCTTGCATACTAGGTAAGTCAAAACTTGTATCCTTAATTTTCTTGTTAAACATTAATGGAACACCCTTCATTTTTTATGAAGTTTGGATAGATATTTATGGGCTTCTACATTTTCTCTATACCTAACTCTTTGGCTTTAGTAAATATTTCAAACTAAAAATGAAAAATTATACTACTACTGCATAAACCGGGGTTAAATTACTCCATTTAAACTTTAATTTTATCAGGTAACAGTAGCAGGTACAAGTCAACCAATATTTGGCGAGAACTGATGGCGCGTTCTGCATACTGATGCAACATGTGTGGCGTGGGCCGGCTAACTTACGAAGACGTCAAACGTCAACTGAGCATTGTGTTATTGTATTTCCGCGCAGTCACTAGTACGTCAGCTTCAGTTCGTACAACTGCAGTCCACAAATGCACTGTTCAGTTGAAGAATTAGTAGATATGATTTGGGTATTGCGAGAATGTTCGAAAAATTGCTTTCTTGCAACAAGAGTTTATGAAGTTAGATATGACGATAGCCAAAAGAAAAAATAAATTACCTTTAATAATACGAGAAGATATTAAGGAAAGAATAAGAAAAGCTTTTTTTATCAATAACGCACAGCGTCTAACTAGCCAATTAATAAAATAATAAAAAACTATTTTCATTTTCAATTTGAAATAACTACTAAAGCCACATGATTCATTGGCTATATACCGTCGTGATAAGACCAGCGTAACATACGGGGCAGTAGTCTGGTGGAGGAGGACAGAAGTGTCCTCCGCAGTGAAGCTGCTAACCGCTGTCCAGAGACAGGCATTGCTGGGAATCACTGCTGCAATTAACAGCACAGGAACCGCTTCTTTGGAGACCATTGTGGGCCTCCCCCCGCTAGTGCTTTTATGTGAGAGCGGAGGCAATGAATGCGATCCTTAGACTGAAAGCAACAACCTGTGGCATCCCAATTTTAGATGGGAAGGACACACTGTATACTACGGTCACAATGCGGACGGCCATTGGTGAAAATTGCCCAGGACAGCATGCACCCGAATTATCTTTACTGAACAGGTGAAAATCTCCATACGAACAGAGACCAGGCACGTAGTGAGATCATGCTATTGATAACTGGTTCACGGACGGATCCAAATCCAGCCAGGGTACAGAGCCGTATTTCTCGGCCCAGCACTAATCAAAGGATTCCCCAAGCCTGGAGAAGCATACAACGGTCTTCCAGGCAGAAGTATTCGCCCTTGCAGCCTGTGCAGAAATGATTGCAAAAGGGGGCTACATGAGGAGGAAAATTAATATAATGCCAGGCTGTCATCAAGGCAGTTTCGAACCCCGTAACTCGGTCAAAACTAGTTAGAGACTGCAAACAATCCCTCAATACACTGGCACGAGACTACACGGTGTCTCTGATTTTGGTGCCGGAACATGAGGATATAAACGGCAATGTAATAGCCGACAAACTATCCAAGGAGGGCTCTAAAAGACACTTCATAGGTCCAGAGCCCATATGTGGGATTACTAAAGATTCCGCAAGAAGGGAGATCTGGACTTGATTAGATAAAGAAAGTACAAAGAAATGGAGGTCGACTGAAGGTCAACTCCATACCAAAGCTGATAGGGGATGGGGATGGTAGTTTCTTTGATAACTACTCAAGGCGCAGCTAAGAAAGAAGTTCAAACCATTATTGGGTTGGTAACTGGACACTGTCTCCTGAAAAAGTATCTATACACAACGTGTAGCGACCGTAAAGATGCGAACTACAGGAGGAACGAGTTTACATGTAATCTGCACATGTGAGGAATTGAAGGTACTCAGGCGAAAATATTTCGGGAGAGATCTATTGGTGTCCTCGAAGGTTCTTAAGTTTCCATTGGGCAAGATACTGGGCTTTATAGAGAACACTAAGCTCGAGTGGAAATAAGAGACTTAGTAGGCGCATAGGTACAATGCAGACACCTACATTCCCCCACCCACATAAGACACATTTACATTAACAACATTTATCTTATTGCATCCAGATACTAATAATGGACCCGCAGTCAGCCCCAAAACCGAGTCAGTGGCGCACAGGACAAAACAAACCAAAGATCGCAAGAATATTTTATAGATCCAGTTATGATTGAATTTTGGTTTCTCCAAAGTTAGTTTCTTCATAGATCTCTTAAACACGCAGATCGGGAGCGCCTTCAACTTCTCAGATATATTATTATGGCAATAATATAATGTAAATGAAAATGATCGTTCAAAAAGTGCAGTTCTGTATGGTGGTGGTGATATTAGCCCCCGAAATTTAGTAGTTAGATTATGTATATCAGTATGGAATGTAATTTTATTGTATAACTATGGAGGTGTTCTGTCTATTAAAATTTCAGGATAGAGACTAAGACATTGAACAAGTCTTCGATTTTTCATGTTTAGCCATCCAATTTAAACGATACGTTCTGAAACTTACAAAGACCGTATATGAACCTAAGACATGAGTTCTGCACTTTTTGTATTCGGTTTTCCGATCCAATGCGGCATGGTAAACTGTTGAACAGTACGCAAACTGTGACAGCACGATGGCATCACACAACCTGGTTTTAGTTCTAACATCGAGAGCTGATCAGTAAGGATAAAGCGTTGTTAATTGAAGATAAGCATTGCTTAAAATATTTTGGGTTCTGCTGCTTGTACCTGGAAGGTAGTGTCCAAAATCAGGCCAGGATTTCGCTCTTTGAAGTGATTACGTATTCTAGTCTTGCCAAAACAGTATCCCTGCGACTTACTAGTATTAATATTTAAATTTTATCTGAGGCAAATGCCTATAGCTATAGCTTCAAGATCACGGTTAATACAATTCATAGCTGTCCGCCACTTCGGATTGGGCGAAAGATCGTAACAATTGCACATCGTTAGCATATAGCAAGTTCACAATGAGTTACACATCTAACAATTCAGATGTATATAACGGGTCCCATATTGCCCCTATGGAACACTTTGTAATATTGGTAAATATTTGATTTCTTGTGAGTAAAGGACGCACTGCTCCCTGTTAGCACAAGAAAACGCCAATAAGAGCCCCGTCCACCCGTGGCAAAACCCTCAACTCTTAAGAATCCTAATAATAACTTGTGATCGACGATTGTCGAAAGTTTTGCCTAAAATCTAGAAGCGACAAAATATGATAGACCTCCACGATCTGTAGCAGCAACGATGTCTCCAGTAATTCTGAGTAAGCAGTTTTCGCAGCTGTACCGGCCGAAAACCAGACTAAGCAACAGGGGACAATATGTTTATGTTTACATAATGTGAGATCTGCATCCACATTATCTTTTCTAATATCTTCGAGAGTGTCGGCAGAATGCTAATAAGTGGTGAAGGGGTGCTGAAGTTGAAGGTAAGGGAATAACGACTGCACGCTTCCATTGGCGCGGGAAGATACTATCAGTTAAGCAGTAATTTATGATGTGTGTTAAGTAAGGGATTATTTTTAGACAGCACTGCTTGGGCATGACGCAATTAATACCATCAGCACCAATAGCCACTGTATATTTTATATGCGACCAACATATTTACGTAACAGAAAAAGAGTATTTATTTAAATATTTGTTACCTACATAAAGTATAGGATTTTCAAATGTTTTGCTTAACACAATTAATTCTCACGCTGCATATTTCAGCTGGTGCTTAAATAGCGTTAACAATCCTAATTATATTTCTGAAATAGAATTAGGTAAATACAATAAAGGAATGCAATAAGTTTTCATATTTTGTATGGCCAGAGTTGCATTTGAAAATAAATTAAATTGGCGCCTTATTTAAGCAATCAACAAAAGAATTCTGAATTTGCGGTTTGGCTTCAATAGTTGAAATTGGGATTGAAGTAAAAAAAAGTCTCTAAAGTCGGTTGCTGAAAAATTTTGTTGATGGTGAGGTTTTTTTTTTTTCAAGTTAATCTTTAATAGATTTGAGGTCATTTGTATACCATTTAGGGTTGCTATAATTGTGTTGATAAGAAAATTCATTTAATGGGCAATTATGGTTGAAAGCCTTAATGAAAATATTAAAAAAAATAAACCAAATCAGCAAAGGGAGAGGCTTATGAATAAACGACTGTTTAACTTTGTTTTCTTTAATGTCATATTTGTGCAAAAGCATTTCCTTCCGACTGCAACTGGTATTGATTGCAAGTTCTATCACAATAGCATGGTGATCGGATAAGAGAGGATTAAAAACTGCAGTACCTATGTTAGAATTGACTAATGAAGTAAAAAAAAATTTTTATAATAACGAATTGAGTTTTAAAACTAAGTATTCCCACTAATTTTTCTAAGTAAAAGTTCATTCATCCCTATTCCTAAGAATTTCATAGTATTTGTGTTAGCTAAAATATTATTAACCAACAAAAGATTTGATTAAAAATTTTTCTTGCGTTTGTGGCTGAATAAGATGGAATCAAATGAATTGAGTTTTCTAAGTTAAGTAAATAAAGCTTATTTTTTAGAAACCAATACAAGTTTTATTTAAAAAATTATTATTATTAAAGATCTTGATTGTTCGTACCAGTAGCTACAAGAATAATGTTATCTACATAAAGAGTTATATTTTTATTTCAAAAATTGCATAGAAGATCATTTATGAAAAGTGAAAATTAGAAAGGTTTTAAAATTGATTCTTCTGATGGTCCATTTGGTTTATTTGAATTAAATATTTTACAAGCGTCACTGAAAAAATGGTTACATAGTGTTCCCTCTTCAATAAACAAAATCGCTAGTCAATTTTAAGCAGTTATTTAATTCAATTAATATGATCAAATGATTCGCTCGAGGGGCAAAACGATAGGAGCCAGTTTTAATAGATCTCTAAAATATGGAAATGCCCCTGTTAGAACACCATACCTCTAAATACATTTTGTTCTCTAATTATTTATACACAATTAAGCATAACACTAAACAAGGACTTAAAGTATGTTCATGTATCACTGTTTCTAAAGATCTTAGAGTTAACTGCTACACGAAATACAAACACTTACTTTCTAACAGCAAATATTTGAGGCAAATATAAGCAGTGATGTATAATTATGTATATACCATCCAGATCTCAGTGACACGCACTTAAGATAATCAGTTTCTCTATTTTATTCTGCTTGTTTAACATTTAATATTAATTCGCATTCTAAATATTAGTCGACGAAAAAAATATTAAATAAATTTTTTACTTCACTATTACTTTTCTTTGTAGGTTGGTAATTTAATTTATTTACTAATTGTGTAATTCTACTTTTCAATGGAAATGTGTAGTTAATTATCATATGCTGGAAGCTATAACTTTCAAATAGTGAACCACAATAAGTCCTTAGAGGTGAATAGTTTTTAAAAAGAACATAATTGTTTTGAAAGTTTTTAGTTTTAAAAATATAATCGGCGTTTACCGTGACATGACTTGTATGTATCTAGTTTCAAATATCCCTTTTTTTAATTGTTCTAATCGAAGTGTAATTATGATGCCAGGCAGTATTTATTTTTCAAATCGTAATTAAGAGTTGTTCTTGTTAGACAGTTATTTGCCTCACAATGTCTTCGTTTACAAACTAGTTGCAGATGCACATAAACATAGATTTATCTTATGACTTGTTTACCATTTTATACCATATTTGTTTTTAGCATAGAATTTGTATAAAGCAAATATCTAATTGTAAGCAGAAACGATTAGGAAACTACCGTTTAAAATAGATTAAGTGAAAGCGTGTTTTTAAAACGAAATTGCCTAAAATCAATAGTAGTTAAAACACTGGTTTTATCAGCATAAAATGCAAAATAATTTGTGGGTTTTTACTTATAATAAAACATCTTTCCCATGCAATGTTTAAAACCCCATTAATTGCAGTAAAATAATAATATATTCATATATTCATGTTTTTTTCAAGATATATGAACGCGTTTGTCAAGTAGCGAAACATCAGTGTACAAAAAAAAAAAAACTAAATTAACTGGTCGCCTATTTATTTTCATAACAGATAGCAACAAGAAAAAAACCTTGCAATTTACTTTGCACACACCGTCTTAGAATTAAAATTATCTTTATCCAACCATGCCAAGCTTTCTGTGCGGTTTACTCTTTCTTTTGCTGATGTTGGTTACTAAATTGCCAGAGTAAATGCTAGAGAAAAAGGAATCTGTTTTCGAATTTCGAAATCGCTAGCTCGTAATTTTGGTTCAGGTATTAGAAACATTATGTTATAAATCGGCAACAATTATTTGCGTATACTGGAGAATGTATCTAAATTATTACGTGAATTTTTATATGTACTTGACATAAAGGTCATAAAGTATTGTAAAAAATTCATTTTATGATCAAAACTACAATATTATTGATATTTTTTGGGTGATTGGTTTATTTATAATACTAATTAAATAACCACGTATAAGATGTACCGGTTTTTAATAAACATTTTTAGGAATTTATATGAATAGAAGCAGAAGGTCTACTATAAAAACGGATCTTATATACAGGTGTCTCACATCTATTTTCCCACGTATTTACTCGGAAACTAAACTAAATAGTTGCAGTAAAATCCGATTGGATTGAGACAACATTGTGCACAAGATTCTGCCATTATAACGGCCTTGTACAAATAGTTTTTCACGCCTCTTCCCCACTATTCTTTTTTAAATTTGTATTCATGATCTTTTAGCAAGGGAAAATATTTGGCGAAAGATATCTCATAAAAAGTGAGAAATTAAGCCAAACCCAGCAAAGAGAAAATATAAGAAGGGTTAGTTTTAGTCGTTTTATCGCCAGAAAAAATATCTTTAGTGATACTTTATTATTACTTTATTATTTTAGCACTAGATGCTTCAGCTGCATTTACACCAATCATAAAGAAAGTCTGTCAGTGAGGAAAATACAATCTCGAGTTAAAATGGCAGCTGTTTATTATTTGCTGTTTGCTCCGTTCATTGTACACTCAAAGAACAACCTGTCTAGTTTGAGTGAGAGAGAAGACAGTGCGCTAATCCCCTGCCATTGCGGCAGTTTTTTTTTGTCTCGCTTAAAGCGGATAGGTTTATTTTATTTGAGTGTACCATCTTTAGCAAATTAAATGCCAACCGAAGTTCTACAAATCTTCGATTATTAATGCAATCGAAGCTTCAGTACACTGAAATAGTAATTAAAAAGTATTTGCAAACAATTCTGAATTACACATTAATCAGTAAGCAGTACTTGTAGTTTTAGTTGCATAAGTAATTAAAGATTTGTGGAGCTTCAATTCGCACTTAATTTGTTAAAGAGTCATAAAGTCATAAAATGCAAATTAGGGTTTATTCTCGCATGGTAACGTTTTGATAACAGCTTTACACTGACAATATCTACAAGTTATTCTTACTAATGAACAGAACTCATTTTTTGTTGATATTTTTCAATATTTCGTATTACTTCTATATTTAATTATATATTAATTATAATATCAATAACAGTTTATGCATTCTTGAAGTGGGTGTTTCAAATAAATTTATCAATTTCTCGCAAAAATTCCTTACTCGAAATCGCTTCCAAACAAGTTCTTCGTGTTGTCTCATGTTGCTATTTCTTGCTTCAAATCTATCATTCATATCGGTTTTTTTATATTTTAATACACGTAGTTTCACTTCTGTACCTTATTTAGTTTAATTAAACGAAACACGTCTCTACTAATATATAAACTCTATTTAACTGCTCTTTGTAACAATCTTTTAATAGCAGGCAGAATTTGTTTTTTTTAAACGCTGGGTGTTCTTCTTTCACATACTCAACCAGAAAACCAATTCATTGAGTGTGAAAAGAGACTACTCCTGAAGGTTTTGCCACATTTAGGATGAGACGCCAAACCAGAAGAAACCCATCTAGACACTCTGCTCAGAGGATTGATATTAGGCAGGCTTGCATGGCTGGATGATGAAACTACGGCAAATGAAGCAAAGAAGCGTTTCTTAAACCATATTGGTAATGGTCCTCTATTACCAGCGGATCTAAGAAGCGCTTGTTGCAAAGCAGTCTTGCGCGCAGGAGGACAAGAAACGTACGACACTTTACTGAAGCTGTATCGTTTTGCGGACTTGCACGAAGAAAAAGACAGAAATTAGTAGAGCTCTTGGTGCTGCAAAAGACGTTTCGTTGCTGTTTAAAGTTTTGGAGTTCGCTATGTCGGACAAAGTCCGCTCCCAGGACACTGTTTTTGTTATAATGTCTGTCGCTATGACTAGAGTGGGAAGAAAACTTTCATGGCAATTCTTCAAGGATAATTGGAAAGAACTAATTGACAGGTACCAAGGCGGATTCCTCTTAGCAATACTTGTGAAGTTCACCACTGAAAATTTCGCAAGTGGAGAAATGGCCAATGAAGTGGGACTGTTCTTCAAGGAGCACAAATCTCCTGGCACTGAAAGGACAGTCCAGCAAGGTGTCGAAACGATTCGATTGAATGCAGCCTGGTTGAAGAGAGATAAAGATGCTATTATACAGTACCTCAACTCCCAAAATTAATTTACTTGTATTTCATTTGTAAATGGTTAGTTTATGCCAGTGATTGCACCTACAATTTTACTTTACAAAGATTTTGTATTATTTTCGATCATGTATGTTGCGTAATTTATTAAAAAATTGAACAGGTAAGTTTATTAGTACTATTGAAAGGTACGTCTAGTTTAGTGCAGTTTGTGATGAGTGGTCTAGGAGAAGTGGCACTGGTAATAGTGCCACAGTTTGGAGTATTTTTGTCATTGGATGATTAGACAATCGTTCCAGGAAGGCATACGAATTCAGTTTCATGTATTATTCGCAAATGTCTGAACGCACAAATTATTATTTTTTCACCAAGTGGCTTGTTTAGACAAACAAATTGATTCAAACATACAGTAAGCACTACTGTATACTTATAATATAGTGTGAACTGGAATAACTAGTTAACGGGTTTGCAATTTGAATGTAGCTTTTTTTTAGTTTTAATTGCATAACTGATTATTACGCAATGTAATCGAGGAAAAAGGTAGACCTTGACAAAAAAAAATTATCACCTGCACTTTGGGAAAACCGTGGACGTTATGCAATCATTTGTTCAAAAAGAAAAAGAAAACAGAGAGTTCAGAAACAATTTTACAAATTAGGCGTTTACATTGCCTTCATTTAGAGACAGTTTTATTAGGTTCCAAACATTTTCTATTTAGGAGATACTAGTAATAATTTAAAATAAAACGTTTTTTCCCTGATTTATTGTTTTTCTATAGCTTCATTAGTAACAGTTTAAAACAAGAGAATTATCTTATAGCTGTTTTATTTAAAAAAAAAAATATGCGATGTATAATAATAAATTACTCTCTATGCTCATATAGGTACATAAGATATAAGTGTGTCCATTTAAGCCAAGGTCTCAAGGTATATTATACAGATGTAACTTCGTGATTATTATTCTGCGTGAAGCACGAATACTGCCAATTAAATATTACTACTGTATAGTTATTATAAACAAATTTATTTTAAATAATTTATGATTTTGAAGTAGTTGCTACGTTCTATCGTATATTAATTCTTATAATTACACTAGATAGAAATGAATCAGTACCAATAACAATAAAAAAAGAGTTACGTGTGCTCCCTTTGTTTAAAAATTATATCTAAAGTAATATAAATAATATGAGTCACTTATTTATTAAATCAGATTCATTTGAAATTGAAAGATGTTAATGATTAGGGATTGGTGCAGTAACAAAGCAACGAAATTATAAAATAAAAGAAATATGATTTCTAAATAAATATAAACAAGGATACGAGAATTAATTCAAAACAGGTATGCATTAAAAAGATCTTCTCACTTATTAACAGGCAATTATGTTAACAACTCTGACGAAATTTTGGACTTCCCATCGCAATTTGATATCAAAAAAATCGTTCCATCCCAATTCCATAATTGATTGTAAATACAAATTTAATTATGTAAATCTTTGCACCGCCAAACATTTTTTTTTATTGTCATTAAATAAATTTAGGTAAAACCGCTATGGTAATTATTATATAATAACTAACTTTTGCAAATTTGCACGCTAAATGCAAATTAGCCTCCTGGATGGATATACTATGCTGGCAATTTCTCCTTCGGATACCCAGAAAACGTAATGTATTTCATGAAACGTAATTTGTTCACCAGTACGGTATAGTTTATGTATAGTACAAAACTTGTGTACGTTAGAACCCGTTAATCATTAGTGTGAAGAATATTAGTAACATTCCTTGCATGCGTCATTCGCATTTTGGAATTCGTTTGTATTGTAATAAACATAACAGGTAGATTAACCTACATAGTAATTTTTAAATTCAAGGTGATGTCATTTTGATGAATATAATACTATAGTTATTTATTTGTTTTGATGTTCTTTTATGTGACAAGCCTAATACAATTTGTTTAAATTACTTATTATATATACGTATATTTTTTTTATTAAAAAATGTTTAATGTGAGGCAGAGCTGTGCGCGCTTTTTAGTATTTGCAATTATTGCGCGTAATTGGAAATCCTATATATTGCTAGTATTTGTATTTATTTTGAATAAGTACAAATACTAGTATTTGTAATTGTACTTGGGTTATAATTACTTTTTGTAAGGTATTCACAGTATATGAGCTCTTTTATGTGTCAATACATATGAAAATCCATTTTGCCAAGGTCAGGAAATATTGTTTTCAATATCTCAAATTAAACATGTTTTACATCAGCGGTTCTCAACCTTTCAGGCTCTGTGCTCCCGTTAGAACTCTCAGGTGAGGCACGTCTCCGCGTTCACACACCATCATATGTGGTCATCACAAGTACAATCGGAATATGAAATAGAAGCTAGTTAGGTTAAGTTGGTTAGTTGGGTAGTTGCTTATTAAAGTAAACTTCAGATAATTTTAACACAACATTTACACACCTTTAATTTGAACATATTACTATTAGCATAGCATTGGATTAATTTTGAAATCAAAGAATCAATAGAACTAAATACAGATTTGTTTGAGATAATCTACGTGAGGTAATTATGCATGTAATATCAGTCACCAATTGCAACATTAATGAGAGGGCCAGTTGATTGCTTGTCTTTTACAAGCTTTTGAATATTCGGTTGTAATTGTGACAAAGCGCACCTCATGTCACTTTCTACGTCAGTCCTGCTAGATATTTTTGACTTAATGTATGCTAATGTAGAAAAATCCAGATTCACAGAGATATGTGGTTGGCAATTAACAACTTTGCGGCTTCTAAAGCAACTTGTGGTACATAGTAAAATAGCTTAACCAAAATTTTTAATACGCAGTGTTGCGAATTTTGCATTTGCTTGAAAATCACATTTTAGGTCAATTGCCTGTTCTTGAATATGATGAGGAAGTATATCTAGATCGATTTTAAAGGGATCTTTTGTCAATTCACAGTTCTCTGAACTAATATCTGGAAAATAGTTTATAATTTCATTTCTCAGTGCGAAAAATGCCGTCATATAAGGTCCTTAAATTCATTTATTAGGTATAATGGAAGTTTTTTTGTATCATCGAGGAGGTCGTGCAATCTTGGAAAGGATGAAAAGTTTGGTTCAGAACTCTGAAGGCGGCGTTGTCAAAGAGCTATCTTTTCTGTGAAACCCTTAACTGTACCATAAGTCTTCAGAATGTTTCTTTGACCTTGTAGTTTCAAGTTGAGAGAGTTAAGTGTTTTGAAAAATCAAGAATATTTCAGCTTCCGATTTTAAGTTAAATAATCTAGCAAGCATATTTTCTTTGGATAACCAACGAACTTCTATGAGAAATATTAGAGTTTCTTGGTCACTGTTCAATTCTTGACACAACGCCTCAAAGAGTCTAGTATTCAAAGCGCAGAATTTGACATGGTTTACTATTTTAATTGCTATATTTAAAGCAACGTTGAGTGATTCAGATAGGGTCTGATAAGCTAAAGCTTGTCTGTGAATGACACAGTGAGAACCAACTATTTTAGAATTCTTCGCTAATTCCATAAATCCCGATCGGCATCCTATCATGGGTTAGGCTCCATCATTACATAGTCCAATAACTTTCTCCCAAGGAAGGTCGGTAGCTGCCAAAAAAAAACTATGCAGAGCAGAAAATATATCAATAGCTTTAGTTGCCGTTTGGAGAGATATTGAAAACAATATTTCCTCAAAAACTGTTTTCCTTCAATAAATCTGCAGTAAAACAATAACTGTGGGTGTTTTGAAATGTCGGTTGTTTCATCAAAGAAAAGAATGGGGTGCCGTTTAGTTTTTACACCACCTGATTTTTTAAATCTAGAGCCATCTCGTCAATTCTGCGCTTTACTATGTCGTTTGAAAGAGAAATTTTTGCAACTTTATTATAGCTAACACTAATACAAGCAGTAAGTAAACAAGGTTTTGTAGTGACTTACCAATTGTATGAGGTTTTTTGTCTTTTGCCATCACTAAAGCAATTTTGTAAGAAGCTTCAACAGCTTTTTTCATTTTCCATTAAAAAACTTCCAGTGCAGTCAAATTTCATGCTTTTAAGACTGTTTTTCTTAGCAATAAAAAATTAATAGGCTTGTCTTTCAACAACATGGTAAATAACACACTGAGGTCAATGCCTACCGCATATAATCTTTTCTTTTGTAGCGATTTAGCCATTTTCAGTACTACTGTAATACAGGCGTCAGAATCAAAACAAAAATGCGGTTCACAGCTATATACGTTCACATGCAGAGACAATTCACCCGACCGACGACACTGCTACGCATGACCGTTTGTCTCAACGGTAGAACTAAAAAGATAATGTATTTAAATATTTTAAATTCAGTGGTTTATTTGAGGGATTTTTTTTAATATGTTAGTTCACAAATAATCTATTCTATAAATTTTAAATATATTTAAAATAAATAATACAGAATAGAAAACTACATAATAATAAGATAATAATAATAAATACGACAATATATAAAATTGTCATGCACGTTTTATCAAGCAAGTAATTACTCTTTACAAATAGTTTTAGTCATTAGTCGGCGCATACCTTTTTATGTTTGTAAGTACTACACATAATCGTTGCGAGAGGACAGCGCAATTTCAAGCATGTTGCAAATCTACACCGCTCTACCGTACAACAAGGCTTGATTGCAGTTTGTAAGACAAGACGTTTAGAATTATTTTATCATGAAAAAGAAAAGGTATAAAAGCGAATAAAATTATTCTTATTAAATGAAAAATTACATAAGGGTTGAGAACTGCTGTTTTACATAATCCGTTTTAGAAAACTCTTAATGAGGCTGAATGCGTTACTCATGAAAGCGATTTGGTTTTAGAATTAGTTGAACAGATCTGTCACTGATTCCTATTTCTTCGTAAATTTATTTTTGACTAGAAGTAGGCTCTTCTTATGCTAGCAATAATACTGAATACTCATTATTCTCAGGTTTTGCTGGTTTTGGACTTATTTTGCGTTTTGTATTCCCATTTCTATGAATCTATACAACAGATTCCTAAAATTTCTTTTACCTTATCGGAAACAATTCTTTTCACTTTCATCCAATGCAAATTATCGGTAAGAGTTCTGATTAGGACACTGATTTGACGATTTATATGGACATATGGACAAAAAGAGCATGTTTCCTGAGTCTGAAGTGCCTATTCATTTTTTGAGTAAATGAAAAGAAAGTACTACAAACTGTCTTCAAGAGCACTATTTTGAGGTTATGTGCGAATTGCTTTTGACGGATTTAACGTGTGGTAGTAATGATGTGGAAGGGAGAGTTACTAAAAATAACCAAACTTTAAATAAAACAGGCGCTAAATACAAACTTATTTGTTTGACTGATCGCGTTTATTTGAATATTAGTAAATTAAATTAATAATTAGGCAGTGGTTCGATACAATATCCTGAAATTTGTTTGTTTTAAAGTATTTGTTTATTTTCAACAGTACAATTGTAAAAATTATAAGTTTTCACGTTTCCTGTTATTGGTTTCTTATAATTGATTACTGTATTGGTTAGAAGTAAATTCAGAGTTCGTATAGATGATTCATGTGAATTTACTTATGAACTGTAATTAATATTGTATAGTTGGAATTATAACAGAATTATTTTATATAAAAGCAATTCATTTGATTAGGTACGTCGTAAGTAAAGCATTAATAAAGAGATTGATGTAATGATTTGTTTGAATAAATGAGTTTGTCAATCAGGTATAAAGTTCTTACTCCTTAGTGCCCTAAAAGAATATGTGCAATAGTATATTTCAAATCAAGGGAGGAAAGTGCTCTAATGCAGGCCACGGAAAAATATTATAAACCGAGTCGAAGGCTCTTTCTGCGTTTTTTAACTTTTCTGATATTGCTTCTTCATATTGCCGCGCAATATTCTTGTTTCTTAATTTATATGATCTTATTGTTTCAGTTTCAATTTTTCTTAGTCCATCCATACTATTTGCCTCTAGGTTTTCCTTTTTCTCTCTATTTTTTGTTATTACTACGCAATAGCCACTGCAATCTCAGGCCCTCTATTGGCTAGTGTATCCATAATTATTTTCTGTTCTTATTTTCCACTAATATAAAATCTATCATAGATCTCTCTCCCCTACTTATTACTTCTCTGGTACATTTATGTATTTCCTTATGTTCAAATAGAGTATTTGTGATTATAAAGTCGTTCATTACACAAAAGTCCAACATCATTTTACTGTTATTGTTTCTTATGTCTTCTCCGTGTCTTCCTATAGGTCTGCTATATATCTCGTCTTTCCTACCTACTCTACTATTAAAATCCCCAATTATGAATATCATTCCTTTCGCTTCTTCAGTTGCTTTCATTAAGTCTTTCCAAAATTTCTCTTTAGTTTCTGTTTTGTGATCCTGGTTAGGTCCGTAAACCACTATTACTGTTTTTATTGACTTGTTCGTTTCTCGTAGTTCTATTGTTAAAATTCTCTCTGTCCATGCTTTCCAATCATATATTTCCCGTTCTAATCTCTTATGTATTAAACAACCAACTCCCGCAGCAGCTCTATGATCCTCTTGAACGCCACTGTATATCATTACATGTCCTTCTTTCGTTTTACTTAATCCCTTCCCTTTTTTCTTTGTTTCAGTAATACCCAATATATCCACACCCATTGCTATAAATTCCTCCTCTAACTCTTCTTCTTTCCCTGCTAAGCTTCTGATATTCCATGTACCAATTTCCATGTCTTGAATTGATTTTCATTCGTATTTTGTCTTCTCCTTTTCGTGTCCTTTACGTTTGCCAGATCCGCATCCTTTTTCCTCCTATTTTGTTTGTTATTTAATTTTTTGGACGTTCCTTTCCTATTTCTGTTAATGTATTAATTTTATCGCTCCAAACTAGTTGTGTATTATTAATTTTTAATTTCCGATATCCCATCAGTACGGTATTTCCTTTCTTTTTTTCTTCATCTGCTCGTTCCTTAATCTGTTTTTGGATTTGTCTTTCTTTCAGAGTTAGATCATTATTTATGAATATTCTCTTATTAGTTACATTTTTTAATTTCTTTTGTTTTTCATAATGTTCATCTTCGTTTCGAAATTATCTGTTTCGACAATGTATTTATTTTCTCCTATAAGTTGTACATTTTTCATTTTTAAATCAATATCTAAATGTGTTTTAATGATATTTCCTATTTCTTCCTTAATTATGTTAGTATCTCGAGTATTTATTTGCATACCTTCGATAATAATGTTATTTTTCTTTTTTTCTCTTTCTAACTTTTCTACTTTAGTTTTCAGTGCATCTAATTCTTTTTTCATTATTTTATCTTCTTCCATTATCTGCCTATTTATTTGTGTTAAGTTAGTAATCATTTCTTTATATTCTTGCTGCGTTTCCCTATATCCTTATGTTCTTTTAAGAGCTCCATTAGTATATCTAATTTATCTTCTTTGTTTCTCCCATTTTTATTATTTATTTATTGCAAGGAAATTTTTCAAGTTACGGTTCTGTTTCTGCGTGTACTATTAACAGCACGCCTGTTTTCCTTACTCTTTTTTTTATTGACCCTTATCGCTCAGCGATTCGCGATAAAACCTTGTCCGAATCGACTTCTCGGAGACAGGGCTTTTCTCTTCGCTTACTTATACACAATATATGACCAAATTTATTTTTCGAATGATATTAATACTTATGTAAACACTTTCTCTAATCGATACTCACAAAAATTAGTAAAACAGAAAACACGATACTGCCCAATTTTGGGTTTAGTTTCGGAGCACTGTTTCACTCAACTCACTTTACCCGTGCCAGAACTGACTCTGAAGCTGAATCTCATAGCTGACATGATAGATAAGTAGGCTTAATCTGTCAAAATTTTTTGAAAACTGTCAAGTTAGGCGCCGTTTTAAAAGTGTTTAATAATAGTTTAATTAAAATTAATACCTAATACCTTAGCGATTATTCTCATAAATGGCCCAGACTGGGTCGAATGTACTAATGTCATCTATCAATAATGTCACATATAAGATGTACAGTTTCATCATGTCAATGTCACTTACTTTCCGCCCTGGGAGGAAAAATATAACTTTCCTCACTGCTGGGAAAAAATAACTAACTACTCCAAATCCGTAATATGAAGACCGATTATGCTTCGGTTATCAATATCTAAAATTATTAAAAAGGCGGTATAGAAACAACCCACTGCTTCATAAAATCTTTAAATCACAATAATGCAATAAATTTGTTTGATTTTAAATATTTAATTGAATTATACATATCGTTAAATGTCTTTGTTATCGGTCACATTACCTATACCTATTTTAATGTATTTTTAAAATGCCATGATATAACTGGTGTTTATTTTCTAAAGTACTCGTAATCGTTTTCTATGATCCCAACGATTTTTGTTGTGACCCTGACGTTCACAGTTTTACTTCTTTAGCGAAATCTCGCTTGAATATTTCTTCTTTTGGACCGTAAATTTTAAACTTTCATTTCAATTCCACTTTCCTGTAAAAGGAGGGTTCCCATTTCTTACTTAAGGCTTCTCTCCTTGCAGAATATATGTATACATCGAAGTTGGAGTAAATACTGAAATGGGATCACTAAGTCAGAATCAGGTCTTCGCGTTAAAAGAAATCAGAAATCTATTTCATTTATTTTGTTATTTTCGGCGCACTAACAGACAAAACATCTCTCAACACAAGCCTACACATACAGGACGCAGGATTTAGATAAACAGTAATTGCAATGACTAAAATTGACAATTGCACTCGCAATTCAATCTATTTCGTTTAAACTTTTGCGCCTGTTTTGTCTAAATTTTAAGTAACTTTTCCTTCCACAACCACTAACCACTACCACACGTTAGATCCGTCAAAAACGCAGTTTTTAGTATTTTCTTTTCATTTGCTTAAAAAATGAATTTTTATAGACTCAGAAAAACTTGCTCTTCCTCATTCGAACTATAGCCCAAATATCATATCATATTATCTCTCTCGTTCTTCTTTAGAATAAATTCATACTGCGTAAAGCATTTCTAAAATGTAACACAAAATCGGCAAAAAATGGCTGTATATTTGCGGCAGTATTGATTTTTTCAATGGTCCTATGTAAATATATATCTAGTTTTTTTATCAAAAATATTTTTCGCCACTAAACAAACGTATCAAATAATAAAATAGGTGCGTGCGCACATTAGTCAGCCACTGCAAAAAAATGTAAAAAAAATACATTAGGAAGCTTCGGTTAAAAAAAAATGTCAATTATGCCGGTGTTTTGGACACTCGTTATATTTCAAAATAATCTTTAGATGTGCTGATTAATGCATAGGTTCACCAAATGTTCAAGGGTAACATCTAATTTTAATAGCAAATGAGCAATCGAAAACCGGATTTCAATTGTAGGACCCCGTACAAGTTTCCTTGCCAGTGCAAATTTGCTTTTCCGTATTAATAAAATAATTCGATGTAAAAGGAGTTGCACTTATTGCAGTATAAAGTATAAACACAAACACAATGTTTGTACTTTCTGTCATGTACAAATACAATTCCAAAGTTTGTATTTATAGTTATACATCATGTAAATACAAACACTCATATATTTGTATTTGTAATTGTGCTAAAATGTACTTAGCACAGCTAAAAATAATGATTTTAAAAGTTTTTGCGTCCACATTTTTTCATTTCTCTATTTTTACTTGGTAATAAATAAAGATAATTTTTTCATGATTTTAGAATGGAATTTTTAAATTAGTTCTATTTTGGTTGAATACATAAATAGTATAGTTTTTTTTTAATGCCAAAGCTATTAATTTATATAAAAAAACTTGCACAACAGCGTTTGTGCGCTTATTGTTAGTAACTAGCTCTAAAAAAGTTGATAGTCATTGCCTTGGCAAATAGAAACCCGTCTGTCATTAGTAATTTACGTCAGCTTGCATACAAGTGCATTCTAAATTTAATCATTAAAGCGATCATACTTGATACCTAACTATTTAATAAATCGAGTGCAAAGGGTCAGGGTTGGGAGAGGTGAATCTACTGACAAATGTGGGTATTATAGCGGGCGTGCCTCAGAGATCGGTGATGGGATTGTTATTATTTATTTATAAGTAATAATCTAAATATGTTCTTCAAAGTGTCTGATGATATTATTTTTTAAAATGGAACTTACTAAAAGTTACGTTATATTATTTGGATGCAGAAGCATCATTTTCAATGTTGATAGTACCTATGGCTCTAAAAGTCTTCTAGTCGATGAGTCAAGGACATTGGGTGTGACAACTGATAAGGATTAGGATTTTTATTTTATGTTAGTAATTTGATGCAAAAAAAACACGTGTTAAACTTAAAATATCTTACTTCAGCAGACTACCGGTGAAAGCAGATCCTAGTTGCTTATACAGGCTGTCCCACCGAACTGGGACATTAGATTTTTTGAATTTCTAGCAGAAATTTGATTTTGAAACTTGCAGTGTAGACATGGCCTACTGTGATCTGTTTAAGGAAAATATTTTCAACTTTATAGCACTTTCGGTATACAGGGTGTTGATATCAACTTTCTTATTTTAAATGGAATGGTGTAATTTTTATCGGTCTAACGAATTTGGCGAGTCATTTGCAACTAGTTTACTAGCAACTCGACCGTTTTTGAGATATTTTCATTTTCGTTTTTTTTTTGACATTTGCATTCAAATAAATCAATATTTCAGGAGATAGCAGATATTTAATGGTTTCGGAAAAAAAATTATTTACTTGACTTGGAAACTTGGAAATTAGTCATATTTTAGGCAATAAATGCTAATATCTTAAAAACTATCAAAAATAGGTATACCAAATCCTAATGTCAATCGATGTAGAATTTTACGCTGCATTCAATGCTGTAATAAACAATGCCACGTTCCATTTGAAATAGAAAAGTTTTGTTGGTTTAAAGGTATCCACATTCGAGATGCGTTTTCGAACACCCTGTATGTCAGTTGGTCATTATTGCCATAACACTTTCTACCTACGTCTTTGTACTTACAGCGACATTAGTAGAACTACTAAATATCTGATACCTCATACCACCTGTATATGTGACTTTTTAATTTTGTCCACCATTAACCGATTAACCACTGCGGTTCTGTTTACGATCATTGCCTGACAGCAAGAGATTCTGAACGAATATAAAGAACACATAAAGCATACTTCTATTTACCGACTGGCTCACCTCACTTTTGTGCTCTAAGCTTATTCAGTCGGTAGGTTTCGCCGTTTGTAATAAGTAGCTCACAGATTAACGCAGAAAACTGTGAAGTGAATGAGACAGTAAATAAAAAGCACTTTGAATTATTGGTAATTTTAAGCGGCAGTTGCCCATATTTTATATCCGCGTGCTTCTCCCAACTTCTGCAAGAAATAATGATAATAACATATTTTGGATTTGCTTTTTTGATCATTGGATGAAGTCACGATAATTGGGAATATATGAGGCGTCCCACCGAACTGGGTCATTAGATTTTCTCTTCTAATAGTATTTGATTTTTTGATTTTGATATTTTCCGTAAATAGATCATAGTCGGCCATGACTACTCTGCAAGTTTCAAAACCAAATTTCCACTAGAAGTTTGAAAAATGTTAATGACCCAGATCGGTGAGACACCCTGCATATCCCATCACTATTTTTCGAGGATATATGGTTGTAATCAAGCGGTCCTAAGGCATTAACATCGTATCAGAAAACCTCGAGAAAATTAGCTTAGGATTGTCTGGAAAATCTAGATTCTGGCTAAAAATAACCAAGAGTCGGAACATAAAGGCATAACAGGCAACGTGTCTGCAAGCAAGCTGCCAAGAAAAGGCTTTCCAACATTATTTACGGGCCTTGAAATGGATCTGCGATAACCAAGGCGATCTGTAATGTAGTGGCAAATGGGTCATAAAAGTATCAGGTTTACTGGAAAAGCGTTGAAGCATAGCAAACGGATGATGAGGCAACCACCTCTGATCTGGCAATGGATGTGCTGGCTTTTGACCAAATTGTAACGAGTCAGGTAACAGGACTCGGCTCCCTACTTACGTAGAATAGCCATCTTTAAGGATGGAACCACGTGCAGACTATGCATGGAAGAGGAGGAGACAGCACAACACCTTATCTTCCAATGTGTAACATTGGAACGGTAAAAACTGTCATCGCTGGGAACAATCAACCTCTTGGCAATACGCCAAGCTTTACAATAAGTACGGAATAATGCAATATACCTAACCGCGGTGTTAGGGAAATACTGAGAAGACTTGTTTATACTATATCAACAATAACAATTTAAAGTTAATTATAATTATAATAAAGTTATTAAAATTTGCAAATTAGACATTATACGGCAGAAAATGAATTCATATTGGCAAATTAGTATAACAAATCGCTAATTATGGAAACTTTTTGACTATATTTAGAACGGTTACAGTAATTTGGTTTTTTTACTTCACTATTTTTTAAACCGAATTATATAATTAATAAAAACATTTATAATTTTTTTTCTACTATTCTACCGTAAATCTTAACTATTATACTTGGATATCGTTAGTCTTTTAAAACCTTTTGACGTCGACTATTGTTAAATTTAAAATAAATAACCAGTGCTGTAAATTTAGATTAAGTAACTGACTTGCAAGATTTGAAATGAATCTAAATGAACATTTATATTTACTTATTTAATTTGTACTTTGGTATGACTGTGGAAAATTATGTATACAGGTAAATCAAACAAAAGTTATCCGGTGTATTAATATTATTTTATTAAAAAAATGATTTCATTAATAATTTATCAGTTATGTATAAGGTGAGACTAGTAATATACTGCTGCTATTTAGAAAATCTATTGTTCTTGCTCCATCTATTCCTGAGCGTATAACCCTATTTCTTTGGGAAGCAAGAATGTGGGCACGTAGATTGAAAAGTGATAGAAATTGGAGAACCCAGAATCGAAATCGCGAACCCTATCCTTGAAATTGGAAGTGACATGATGACTTTCCTTTGCCAAACCCCTTCAAGGTCTTGTTAGATTGGGATGAGTGGAAAGTCAAACAGAAGCCAAGGATTCAAAATCAAAACTGGTATGCAGATGTGTCAAAAGGAATCACAGGTTCTGAAACTGGGATATACGGGGATATATCATAAAGTATATATGGTATTGGGACAATATCATACTCTACCACCAACGAGAATAGTGGCAATAGAAACATGCAGAAGCCCAAGGGTCACCGGATTAGTATCCAATCCACTAGCCAAACTGTCGTAAGGACACTAGCATATTATCAGATAATCTCGAAACTAGATTGGGATTGCCTGCAAACATTAAAAATCCTGGCTAGATACAACAAAGTTAGTTTGGTGTGGGTGCCGGGTCATAAGGGCATAGCAAGCCACAAACTTGCAAGAAAGGGCTGTGAAATAATATTCAGACTACTAGAACCAGGAATAACTAAATTTGCGAAACGTGGTGTACTGGATAGTAAGAAAACACCAAGTTCACTGGAACAGCGTTGGTGGAGAGATACACAGCAAACGGATCATGAGGCAACCATCTCTGCAACTAGTTGAGGATGTACTGGTTCTCAACCCAGTACAGCTTATTGTTAGAATGGCGACGACCCTGCTGACAGGATACGTTTGTCTAAGTACCTACCTACTAAAATACCAACATAGAATAGGCGACTTTAAATGATGTAGACTATGCCACGAGGAAGAGAAGACAGATCACCAGGTTGTTTTTGAATGCGCGGGCATTCGACCGATACATCCAGGGATCTCATTTAATATGCGGATATTATTTTTATTTGAGTTGATGCATTCTATAGATCTCTTACGGTTGTAGATTTTCAAAAGGGCTTTTGGTTGCTTTCTCTGGCGATTTCTTCAAAATTTGTAATTTCTCTAGCTTTGCTTTACTTTTTAGTTTTTTCAGTATTGTAGAAAATACCACAAAAGGATGGGGTTTCTAGAAATGATGTTAGTAGCCCTTTCTTTAGCGAGATTAACTATTATTTCATTTCCTTTTACTTCAGTGTATTACGAAACCCACAGAGAGCCAACCTTGTTCCATTTGCCTCGTTTTATTTTTCTGAGCACTCTCGAGACATTGTAGAGCTCTAATTACGAGTCAACTAAGTGCACTGACAACTGTTGGGATGCGTCTTTCGATAGCGTCGAAATTTCGTCTGGAATGATACATGATCATTTGACCAAGCTTTGGAGATATTTGGTTCTTGGGCCACTCCAAGTCTAGTCATCTGCCGTTTTGGAATGATCTACAAGGTATTAATCCCATTTCCCATTCGCTCTAGTGTTTTTTGGAAAATCCTTGACATATCCCTCAATTTTTAGTCATCGACCATTACGAAGTTTTGTAAATCATCTAGAAGTCTGAATGTAAAAAGCTGAACCGGTAGTGCAATGTTTGAAAATAAAATCAATAAGAAAGTATCTATCATGACAAAAAAAAACGTATGAAAACACATAATACACCGACTAAAATACACAGGAATAAACGTGCGTCTTAAATGTATCAATCGATTAAATTATTAATTATTAATATTAATATCAAAAAAGCATATATGCATGAAAATATACCACAAAACTACTAATTCCACAGCGTTGGCAAAACAGGCAATTTGATGAAACTATATGATGAAATTAGTATTAATACAGGAAAAATGGTATAAAAAATATACAAAATCAATTAATGATAAAAACCATATAGATAACCTCAGTTATATCTGTAATGATTTAATTTACAAAAGTAGAATATCGTCCGGAATTATTTGGAATCGTAAACTTCTTGTATATGATTGATATTAGCAAAATAAGAAAAACTCGTTTTCTGAAACACAAAAGTTGTTTTTAAATAGTATGAACTTGAATGTATACTGGTTAGATGTTTATTCCTGTGTATTGTAGTCGATGTATTATGTGTTTTGATATGTTTTTTTATGTATTAATCAACTTTTTTGTGTTAATAAAATATAAAACTTCAAGAGAAAAATGGATCCGCAAAAGAATTCTAATTGAATTCCCAAACGTACGTAACCAAATGAGTATTTACATTTAAACTCAAGCCCCATAAATTGAAACCGGCACATCAAAAAAGAAATTAAGAAGTTTAGCATTTAAAATGAATGAGTAAAGAAACTTAAAAACAAAAAGTACTTATCAATACAAAATAATAGCGGATTTAAAATCTACTGAGATTGTTAATACCGCAGTTAACCAAAAGAATTTGCTTATGTCATTCGACATTGAAAATGTACCTAAATGTGTGGCCCAAATCTTTCGGCTAATTATAATAATTCTGGTTCCCAGACTAAAAGGTTTAGAATTGAATACATAAGTTACGTATCCCCATCAAAAGTAAAAATAGCTTTTAACTTTTGCCTATTCGAATATATCATTGATTATTTATAATGTTCAATAAACCATGACAGTGACATTCATATGCTTATGTGTATTTGCAATAGACACAGTTAAATGAGTTGAATTAAAATTATGCTCTATACTAGTAAATGAGACAAAATGTAGGTACTTTATTTCATTTTGCTTATATTACAAAATATTGCACTACCGGTTTGAGCTTTTTTACATTCAGACTTCTTCAGGTGATTTAAAAAACTTTGTAACGGTCAATGATTAAAAATTGAGAAAACATGTTGTTTTTTTTCAGGGTATTCTTGCTTAGCTGTTGGTATGAACTTGCAGAGTGGGTACACCTGCAGCACTGCACAAGAAAAAAAAATTTCTAAATTTTTTACTCATTGACAATACAAAGCTTTGTAAATTACTTGAAAAAGATTAAATGTAAAAGTCGAAATCAGTAGCATAATCTTTGTAGTGCATGGAGAATAAAATACATTTACACATTTACATAGTACAATTAAACTTCATTTACTAATAACAACATGCGCTAATTATCAACGTATGATTACTAATTGAAAATAATTTGTGTTGTTGCACGGTTTTTAGGTATTGCATTGCTTTGGTATTTAATTCGTGTAAAAACTGTTGGACAGATTTCATACCCAGGTAACGTTGCTTACATAAAGCGATATAAAACAACAATTGTAAGCGAGGAAAATGAATTTGTGGTATTGGGAGCAGTCATTGAAGAACCGCATAGCAGCACAAGAAAGATGTATCTATCAACGTATAGATATACTCGGTGTTCCATTTAACATAACATAGTTACGCACGAATAAAATTCACAAAGTTTGTCATAGATACTTGAACATCCTATATACTGTTGGACAACGTTGAATATCGCATTCAATCAGCCAAAGGATCTGCTATTTACGGGCTTCCTTTCACTTCTCTAAATTAATTCGTTTTCGAGACATTAGACTTTTTTGCAACATTGCATTTTTAAACAAATTGAAATATCTCATAAATTATAAAAATTAGGCATAGGGAACCTTAAATAAATTGATCTAGTTTTTAGTGTACATTTCAAAAATGTCATAAAATACTGGGCGTTCCATTAAGAAAAAAATAACTTTGATACACTGCTAAGTTTTGGAGCATCCTGTATATTGCATATTATTTTTAAATTGTAAAACTAATCCACCTACATAATCCTAATATACAATATCCACAATATTCCAAAAATTTACCATTTGACTATCAGAGACCACGGCGTTACCACTGTTAAGAATAGCGAGAACACTAAAAAAAAATCTTTATATCAAAGATATATTTAATGTTACCGTTATTTAAAAAAAACATTTCTCTCAGTTAAAACAAATTATTTATATATACCGAAAATTTTGAAAGAAACATTCCTTTGATTTAAAAAATATATTTTTTTTCAGTGCAAAAGAAACTAAGAAACAAATAAGAATACCATACAAAATAGTATCAGATTTAAAATTTATCGAGATTGTTCATATTGTAACTAACCCAACAAAACATTTTCCGTTTATACATGGAAAGGTTTATAATTGAGTAGTTCAGTTATGTATGCATAAAGAATAATATAAATAACCTTAAACTTTTGTATAAACTGTAAATAATCAATGAAATCATTGATTATCTACAGTGTTCACTAAACCATGACAATGACATTCATTCCAGCTTCCATGTATTTGCAATATTCGAAGTTAAATAAATGATTGCTCACGTTGAATTGAAAATATATTTGCTTTGCATTTTGGCTATTCTGAGTTGTTGCATATAAAATGTTAATAGTGTCAAGCAAGTTAATTATTTATTAATTCTGTAGCTCCACAACAGAACGATTATATGGAATAACTGTTTTATTTTTTGATCTGTAGTTTAAGTGAAAGCAAAACAAAAATACTTAGTAGCTGAACGGCTGCTTACTTCACCTAATTGATTAATTAATTCCAAATATTAAAAAAAAAACAATTTGTATGGAGGTTACACTAACAGTTTATTGACTTTATAATAATTTACCTTAATTAACATATTTCAGCTGTAAAGGTTCAGCAGATTAAGCACGCGTTGATTAGCCATGAGATCAAAGATGCATTTGGTTCTGCAGCTATTGTAACATACATATAAGGTTAAATTATTTTTATAGCAATTGCATATAAGATAAATGGTATTTATCTGATACATCACATCACAATCAATTCGATTAAAATGCAATTTACCTTTGAAAATTACAATGAAATTATCCTCGCACCAAGGATAAATTTATATATTAAAAAAAAAATTCGCATGGTCTTACCGGCTTTTATTTAGTATGTCACGGCGCGGCGTCTCTATAATATTATTATAACAGTTATTACAGCATCGCCGCAATAATGATTGTAACAGTAATGTTGTTTTTGTTGTTGTCTATACTTTCGCTTTTCCATCAGAGGTGAAAGAACCTAGTTAATACATCAAACGCTGAAGTCATAATTTTCGTTGCCTTTTTATACGATGTGGATAACGTTCACCTTGTCAATTCAAGGCGAGATTTTGCAAGGTATATAGATATCCTCGTTGCAAAATCGTTAATTGACATCTTCGCAAGTTAATCAAATATGGACGGTAAGATCATTTGAGATGAGTGAGTGTGGATCTTTTTATGGCAAAATATACATGGTTTAACTGCTTCCTTTCAGGTATATAATTTATGGTGTTCAATGTGAGAGACCAAGGATTAGTTAATAATTGTCATACGTAATTTAACAACTTTGTTTACATTGAAGAAAGGAGTTCTAAGTCTTCTTATTGGATTTTACATTATTAGCGTTTCCTTTGAATATTACGGGAATATCTATTCATGCTTTGCTTAAATTTGTGATAAGGGAAGCTAGTGGATAAGTGTAAAATAATAAACAACATTCATTTAATTCTTACGCGTTACAGTTATTTATTTAATCGTTAGCGATTTCTTAGGAATGTGTGCAGTTATCTGGTTGAGTTCATTCAAAATGATTCAGAAGTGCAATGGGAATGCACTGAATATTTTGCATATCATAAAAGAGATTTATTTGCCATACCTGTTTCTCATTCATGATGAAAGTCTTAGTAAGTCGTATTTATAAAATGATTCAACGAAGCTACTCATTTAAGTTAGTATCGTTTCAGTGATTTAATTTCTTTTAGGTTTGGCAAGATTAAATGCCGGTTTTCCAACATTCTGACATGAACTTTCTTATATAGTAAGTGCAATGAAATATCGACCTTGTATTGTTTCTAGTCATAATAGCTTTTTCAAAACCTCCCTCACAATATCATGACAACTATTAAATTATTGGTCTGATTATAACTATATGTTTGCCAGAAAATTCCACGATATCTTAATTAAACCAAATATAATGGAAAATATTCGGTTTACAAGCTATTATTGTTGCTGTAAAAAGGTATTGTACCAGATTTTATGAGTAATAACATTTTACGACTAACTACATACAAATTTCGATATCAGTACAAAACAGTGCAAAAGTAAATATCAATAATTCGAATATTAATCGACAAACTTACACTATGAGACGTGATTCTGAACTAGACGCCGCATTATGGGAGGAATCGAACATTTAGACTAGTGCTGAATATATTAACTGGATAATCGGTTAACCGGTATTATCATAACCGGTTAAAAGGTCACGACGAATAATCGGTCGGGATGGTGAACCGATCAATTCAATTGAGTCAAAAATGTAATGGAGCTGCTTGTTATCTAGCGTTGCGAACGAAGCTTTCGCCATCATTCACCGCAGATCCTTCGTATCATAGCAGGGCTTCAAGCAGCATATTTCATTCTTTACCTGAGTGAATGAAGCGTTGTGCATGAAGCAAATTTCTCATATCGCCTTCACGCGTGAATGTTGCAGTGTGAACCGACGAAAGAGTGAAATGAGCCTATTCTCAAGTGACTGTATGCATTGCGCACGCACTACTGAATATCTACTTCGTGAAAGATTGCGAGCGGGCAGTTCCGTTCATGGCATAGTTTTTGTAATCAGTTATATTTGAATATTAAATCAACAATAATTAAGTATATTCATTGGCACTTGTATTTTCTCCGACATTTATTTTTGTTTTTAATGCCAATCTTATTCCTTTTTTTTAAACATCGGGAGAGAGGACGCAATAAAAATGTTTTGAATCATAATTTTTTTTTAACATTGGAGGGGGTGAGAGGGGGCGGAGAGTGTATTTTTTGAGTAATATATTGCTTTTTTTTTGAAACATCGGCAGAAATGACGCAATAAAAATATTTGAAATCATATTTTTTTTTAACATTGGTAGGGGTGAGAAGGGGAGAGGGATGTTTTTTTAATCATATTTTTTTTAAAACATCTGGAAAGAGGACGCCTTAAAAATGTTTTAAATCGTATTTTCTTAACATGGGAAGGGGTGAGAGTTAAAACAAATCATCCTCCTCCCCCTCTCACATCTTCCAATATTAAAAATATGATTTGAAGTATTTTAATGCGTCTTCTCTCCCGATGTTAAGAAAAAGAGAAAAATGATCATTTAAAAAATCATCTCCCTCCTCCCTCTAACCCTTTCCAATTAAAAAAAAATGATTTGAAACATTTTAATGCATCCTATTTGTCAATGTCAAAAGAAAATATTATTAAAAAAGAATCTCCGCCCTCACCTCTTCCGATGTTAAAAAAAAAGTATGATTTGAAACATTTTCACATCCTTTCTGCCACTAAATGAAAGAAAAAAATTATCCTCTAAAAAACATCCTGCCCCCAGCTCTAACCCCTATTGTTAAAAAAAAATATGGTTTGAAACATTTTAATGCGTCCTATTCTTCCGATGTTTAATAAAAAATGAAAAAAAAAGCATCATTTAAAAAATCATCTTCGTCTCCTTAGGTAAAAAAAAATATAGAAAAACCATATGATCAACTCAAATTCAACTGGTATTGTATCGGGCGTCAAAACGTCCCGGCGTCGAAACGTCTTCGCGTCGTCCCATTCCGTGTCTCACTTAGGTGTCAGATTTACTGTTTTCTCTGTTGTACATGTTCTTACCGCTATTGTTTACTTTGTCGCCTTTACAGTTGAGCTGCCTCTCTATACAATGGGCGTTTTAAAATTTAATAAAATTTACATACTGGAAGTCCCTATAATCGTTCAATGTATATCTTTTCAAATCTAATTATTAAACACTCTGTTTTTAATCATAAATTATATTTTTATTACAAAAAAAATAAATATATTTAAAATCCCTTGCATGTATATTGTACATATACCAAAATATTCCTGCTTAAAATAAGTATTAGAACAAGAGTTAGTTGTGCTTTACATTGCAGCCGTATGATACGAATGATCTATCGCGAATGACGGTGAAGGCATCGTCACCTACACTATACATTCACGCCGTGAAGGCAATTTTGAAAATAGGCTTTACTTCATTCGTTGGCTTCACATTGCAATATTCACGCACAGCTATACATGTGAATGAAAGCTACGTTCATCACAACACTATTGTTATCAGCTGGTAACGTCAATTGTCGATAGTGCTGTAAATTACAATGTTCGTACGAAAATAATTTCAATTGAAACTTGAATTAAATACATTGTACATTCTAGAGATCTGGAGACTTGTTAGAGTAAGTACAGGATCGTGCAAGGTATAAGTACGTAACATACACACGTATATATTTTTGACGCGTATTTATATGACGAGTGTATTGCCCATACTGCTGTGAACTGATAGTACAAACATATATGTTTTAAAAAAAATTAAAAATGACAAAATTAATTTAGCTAGCTCAGCAAATATGAATTTAAAAGGGCGCAAGAGATTCTTAGATCTCAGAGTAACTTTCATGAAAAGTAATAGTGGGCGTTTTGTAAAATTTGACTTTCTTTAAGATCCCCAATAATTGAAATGGCTAATTCAAAAATAAAAGAACTATTTAAAATGATATTCACAATCATAAATTTTATTGATCAAAAAGAAAAAAAAACATTTAATTACAAACAACAGGGGAAAAAACCTTAAGACAGAATGTCTTGGATTAAAATAACCCCTTCGTGAATTTACAATTAAAAAGGACAATGCAAATCCTTTAGCAAACAAAATGGTAGATTCGTTCTAGAAGGAATTTCATACACCACAAAAAATCCACGTGGTTTCAAAAATTCAAAGCAAACTAAAATTTAATTAAATTAACGGAGAGAAACAAACAAAATCAAAATGAAATTTAAAATACAAGCTCTAAGCTACTCTTCACCTACCCCGAGGTGATTAAAAATACAATAAAATTAAAACTAACAAAAAAACGGAAAATTTAAACTCTAAACGCGATCACTTCTAAAACGAAAATTATTAACGAGCCTTACATATAAATTGTGCACAACGATATAACACCTATTAATAAACTGAGTTGCTAGATGGACGATTTTAAAATTTCAAAACAAACGAACTACATCTTAAAATAAAAATGAATTACCAAAAAACGGTAACCAAGAAAACTAAACAAAACAGTACTCGCGCTCGTCAATCTGGTAACTGCCAAGGCCTCAAGGTAACACAGTCATATATATGAAATTTACATCTGCGTGCGATGAAGCCGCAACGCAACGTAAAGAAAATACTAGGATATAAACTATATACAATACTGGTACACGCAAAATGTACAAATAAATGAAATTAACTTTACACAACTGAACAAATAAAATAATACTAACAATTAAATCAATTAGCAAAATCTTTTCAAAATAAACAAATATTAGAATAGCGGAAACTCTATCCTTGCTCTGACAAAACCAATCCGGACTGAACAAAAATACAAATTTAAATTTCCGAAACCCGGGGTGCCATTCCACAGCGTATAATTGTGCACAGGTGTTGTAGGTAGTACCACAGCATCGTATGATTAGTAGTTGGCATTGTCAGAAACAGTTGGAACAACCTATATATTAAACTTCTTTTTTATTTTACTTTTTTTTTATTTACGCGTAGATAACAATATTTACTGCCTTATTATTATTACTACTATTAATATAAAGACCATTTAAGAAGAGAGAATAACAATTTTACTTTCCCGTTGTCTACACAAAAAAAAAACATTAAAACATTAGTAAAGTTCTTAGATCGTTGCAAAAATACCCACTCATTTTTTTAGTTAAATGAAGAAACAGCATAACTATACTTTAATTTTTCCGGTTTTTTTTTTGTTAATTTTATGACCGTGTTAAATGATATTTTTGCAATTTATGGAATATATCTGTTTAAGATATTGTATGGCATTCCGTCGTTTTCTTAACTATAAGTAACTTATCTCAAGTTACTTCCAAACACCCACCCCCAGCGGCTTGATCGTGCCGCTTCTATTAGAGATGAAAGGGTACAGAACAGTGTTGGGCAAGATAGGAGAAGTGAATAAATTTCTACAGCGACTAGATACACTCGTGTTTATTCGCGTCATGAGTGGGGAGCAGCGTTAACTAGTGATTTACTGAGAGGCGACAACACACGAGTATGTCTAATCGCTGTAGAAATTTATTCACTTCCCCTAACTTGCCCACCACTGGTACAGAACCTCAGGTTCACGCCCTAGTGAAGATGTAGGTTCCAGAGACTTGCACGAGTAAGTAAAAATGTAGTCGATTAATAATCGGCGGTTACCTTTCCCGACGATGTGAGTAGGTAATCATTAAGACCGGCATCGTAGGAATCGGCATCGTCGCATCGCAAGAATCGTACGATTCTTACTCGTAAGAATAGGGTACAATAATTGTGCATATATGGTGCTATTTGTTGGTTATCACTTATTATAGTGGCTTGATTTTCCTAATGTATTGTATGTTATAAGTTTCTAATAAAAGTTTTCCAAATTTCGTGTTCCTGTTTTTTTATATGATATGGTTTCTGTCGAGATTAAATCATACTAGATCTGTTTAACAAACGTTAGTTTTATTGCTTTCTACCAGTAAACGAATAACAATGACACTGCAAACTGCCCTAATCGCAAAACTTCAGAAAAAAAAAGCAAGTGCTCCTCAAGGTCCGTATATACAAGGTTACCTCATAACTTTTCAGCTAATCAAGAGAAAGAGCGCGAACGCGTCATCATGTATGCTGTTTTTAATAAATAAAGTGGTGCATATATGTAAACATAAATGGCGATTTGTACTCCCAAACTAAATATTTATTTTTTATAATAAAAAACGAATTTCTACTATTATGTAATAGTAAACATAAGTAAATCAAGTAAAAATATTATATAAATATAACACAAAACTTAGAACTACGCACATAAAGCATGACATTAAATTAGAAACTAAGAAAAAGTAAAGTAAAATGGTAAAAAGATAACCATTATATATTATCAAACTAAATATTTATTCTTCCTAATAAAAAAGCAGTTTCTTATTATTATATAATCATAAGCATAAGTAAATTAAGCTAACAAAATAACATTAATTTAAAAACTAAGAAAACTAAAATTAATGTTTTTTTCTCTTTGTTTTTTGGCAAATTTGCGTCCTTCAGATTTAACTTTTCTCTTTCGAGTAATTTTTTGTTTGTTTTAAGTTATTATTAAGTTATTTTTTAAAAAAAATTAATTTAGAAAATTTTTGAATTAATGAGTTATGAAAGAGAGTGGGCACAATATAAGAACTTGCCTATTTTTTGTACATAAAATTCATTCTCCTATTTTTCATGCTGGAAAAGACGTCAGTGACTTTGTTGTAAAAATGCGTTCAGTCGATCTTCTGACATTGTGCTTCTCAGAAATGTTTTAATGCGTTTTAGGGTAGAAAAACATCGTTCACATTCTGCAGTCGACATGGGGGTTGTACAAATAATATCCAACAGTTTATATGTTTCCGTCAAAACTTTTTTTTAAGCTGTTGTGTGTTATGAACACTAAAAGCGGCAAAACACCACCTACATCTACGCCACATATGTCCTCGCGCTCATAAATTACTGAAAGCTCACTTTTCATTTTTACTCTATCCAACATAGGATAAGATTTCACATTTTTTTTATACACATAATTAACCGACCCAAAATATGACGATTTTTTCTACACCTTCGTTGTACTTAATTTTATGTCGCAAATAAGCATTGTCTAACTATTCACGTATGTCCACTTTGCGTAGAACATTGAAATCATGTAAGAAACGGAATTTTCGTGTTGCTTTACCCTCTTTGCGATATGCTTTAAATCATTTAACCCTTGTTTATTACTGACCTCTTTCTTAAAAATTAAGCAGATAAAACAACATAGTTTATTTGTTAGTGAACATCCGCACATCCACTCATATCTTTATTAAATACTCTATTGTAAGTTCGAGGTTTACTTGTGGAAGTGTAGTTTATTTGAAAATCAGGAATAGGCCTTGCTTTCTCTTTAATTAAAAGTGTTTCCTCAAATGAGAGCGGGTTTTTTTTTTTCAAGATTTTGCATCAATTAACTTCCATCATTGATAATAAACGTCACTTCAAGCCTTTGAAATCACACATGCGCGGTACGCGTTGAAAACGATGAAGTCGCAACGGAATGCAAGACGTTAACTGGGACACGGCATTACGTGCCCCGTAGCGACCGTATAAGCGCATATAGCGAACATAAACGGAGCCGTCCGATTCATACTCCAAATAGGTACATCGGAAAGAGTGCCCCGGAACATAGTTCGCTTCGCATAGCGTTCCCATTTACGCTAGCGTCTGTGGTGCGGAAGGATACTTTCATACCATCGTTATAAAATACGTAAAAATAATAAAATAAAATAATGCGCTGAATTACATGCAAATTTCTTTTTGTGTGTATCTTGGTGGTCGCCACTCATGTTTTATCAACAGAAACGTGTCTTGCAATATACTTTCAAGTTCTTTTTAGTATAACAGAATACCCCAATACTAGCCTTTTAATGTAAACAAACACGGGAATGATCTGGAAGCTCGTCATCACAGCGTCAACGTATATCCACCCTCTCCTTTAACCGGGCCTCACCTTACGAGGTAACCATATGTATACGGACCTTGAGTGCTCCTGACGATGCTGCGAGTAGTAATCATACGATGCCACGATGCCGATTGCTACTCATACCTCATATACACGATTATGCGTATTACTAGACGCATCGTTATACTCGTCAAATGCGTAAACATACCTATACTCGCACGATGCCGTACTCACTCGTGCAGGTCTCTGGTAGGTTCAACGTTAACGCTCGAACTTATCTTGCACTAACTTGTCCACGCTTACTGACTTGCCATGTTTTTCATTTTGCCGAACTCGTGCACGCTTGTTGATTTGCTGAGTTTTTCAAAAGTACAACAATGATACTTTTTATTAAAATATTAGTCATTCTTAGTACAAGTTGGTACACGTACACAACTTATACAATATCTTGAAAGTTTCAAGTAAGAACTTGTGTTAATTAATAGACCTCGTCGACCCCCGAAATCAGTTTTCGTTTATGTCCACCCCTGGGAAACCGATATCGACCACTTTGGGAATCGTTGATCTAGATGTTATAAGTTTTCTTTCTCTATATTTTACATTAAGTCTACCGAGATGTTTACTTTATCACGTTCGGATCTAGAGACCGAATATCCGCGTAAATTCCTCCGCATTCATACGTCGTCCAAGAAAAACAAGTTACTTTTCTAAAAGTAAAAAAATTAATGAAAATATGATTCAAATAAAACGAAAACTGCAAATTATTTAAAGTTGTTAAATATCTAGTAAAATTAATATATAAAAACAAGTTTAGTAATAAATGATAAATGCAAACACATGCCAATATCATACATACAGCGCTGGCCTAATAAAAATACACGCTAATATAAACAAAAATAATAAACATCAATTTTAAATAAAGGATAAGCTGTGTATTCTATTAAAACGTTTTCAATGCGAATGTGTTTTATTCTTTTAATATGTTTTTTGTATATATGCGGACGTCTATCCATACTGTCAAAACCTTTTGTTCCAAACTGTTAAAGTGTTATTTGACGTAAAAAGAAAAACTACTTATTATTAGTGAAGGTACGTGCAATAAATTATTTATTAAAATCTTTCGATTTCTTATTATACCTTCAGTTTTAGAATAATAATACGAACAATGGCAGAATTGACGTAAAAGAAAACGGCAACCAAATCATGTTAGGATGAAACGTCAAGAATTTGATTACATGAAAGAAGCACACAAAGTCATTTCATTTAAAAATGTGTAGAAAATTGCATCTAAAAAAATACATTAAATGGATGCAAAGTTGAGCACTGCTGTTCTGCAGGAAAATATCGAGTTAAAGAACGTCCAGTTGAAGTATACCTGTTGTATTATTCTGCAAGTGACAAAGTTTTACTTTTTATATCACAATGTGGTCAAAAACATGAGGATAAGACAGAATTTAATAGCAGAGGTTTAAGTCAAGAAATTGTCATGAATGAATTAAATCAAAAAAATTGTTAAAGAAAAGTATGACGGTATTCGAGAATCTAACGCGATATTAGCCATTATGAGACAGAAAATAATAAAAATAAATATAATTATTAGGTATACATATTTATCTTATTTAAGTAGCAGAAATGGTATAGGATTGCTGAAAAGTTTGTAGCATTAAGTGTTTCAAGATTTTTCTCACTAAACCGCTTTCGTCGCGATGATGAGGCTTATATTTTGAAAAAGACCGTTCAACATATACGCACAATTAAAATAATCTTTATAGGTAGGTAAGGGATCAGATGCACCACCATCAATGAGTAGTTCGATTTGTGCCAGCCCAATAATTGTTTATCGCACACTATACAAACTATTTTGGTACCACCATAATGTAAATCCTGGAATTCACCGATATATTTTTCTACATTATAAAACAATGGTCGTTTTCTGGGATTTTCTACGCTATATTACATGACAACAACATTTAATAACAAATGAGAGCTGTTAATATCAAAGTAATAATAATAATTTTATGGTGTGGTATAATTGTTTGCTGCCTTTTTTTTAAGAAAGTTGTTAGTGTTAGATAAACCATAAATGATAGTTTTATTATAATTAGATTGGCAAATCGCATACAATTGTGCGAAACTTTGCATAATATCAACAAAATCTGATTAGACATTAAATAAACATAAAAACTTGAATAAAAGTGGTTTCATTAAGACGGATAATACGCTATATAAGAACTTTGATAAAAGATATTGGATAAACAAGAAAATTGAAAAAAATTATGCTGTCGTCTACATTATCGGCCATTGAATTTAGGACAACTAGTAAATTACTGCTAACTAAATAAAAACGACAGGAATTCGAAAGAAAATAAAAAGGTATTTCGTAGAAACAAAAATATAAACAAGTAACAAGAGAAAAAAAAATAAAACAAGTCTTTCTCATTAAAATATTATACTTTCTTCTCGTCTAAGAATCGTCTTTTGGATTTCAATACGGCCCAGACCACTCGTGGCATGCACTTTGTTAATTTTGTCAGAGTTTCCTGACGTGCTTTTTCGAAGTTGGGCAGACTTTCCTTAATCGTCTGTCTAACTCATCCCACAGTAATTCGATGGAGTTCAAATCCGGACTCTGCGGAGACCAGAGCATGATTTGCAAAACATTAATCTCTACTTGAGACGCGAGATAATCTTTGCTAGTTCGTGCCGTGTGTTTGGGGTCGTTATCATGCGCAAACACGAAGTTAACCCCAATCAACCGCAAACCTGATGTTGCAGCATTTTAAGGTGTCGATCTCCGCGAGGGTTGTTATCCGTGACGGACCTGGGCGATTCCGGTCTTCGAATATTACGGTGTCTCGGTAGCGACGAGTAGTACAATGACCTGTAGATTTTGCAATGTGATAATAGTCGATCTCTTTTCTACACTTATCGGCTTTCCTTTCGGCATTTTTTAAATACTATTTTCACAAACACCACAATTGAACAACCGTATCGTATCTAGTTTAGTAGTAGAATAATTCATAACAAGTACGATATTAATTATTCCTTGCTGTAGTGGGAGATCTTTAGGAGTGTTAGTGAAATTTTACAACCCTGTCGACCCACCCTTCTATCGTAAACATATTTGTGGGTGTTCCTTTAAATATTGTTTGTAATGATTTTATTACCTGCTATATTAAATTAAATTTTCTTTTTAGTAGACTTATTCTAATGATAATTGTCGTCGTAAATACTTTGTTGTTGTGCTTATTTTATTGTAGAAATTTTACAATCATGGTAAAAGTATTAAATATTGAAGAAATTGATTTTTTAAAATTGCACTATTCTAACTTCAATGGCCGGCAGTTTATATACTTGCTTATGTACTCCCGTTCTTTCTATCTGCGGTACAAACTTGAAATTATAAAGCAGTCCACAAAGGAAAAATTATGAACTTTATCAGGTAACACATAATTTGCAAAATTATCCTACTCCGTTTGTTTTAGCTCCAATAATTATGAGAATGACCACGATTTGATATTTATTTTGGCAAATTTATCAAAGAATCGGTTAAATATAAATAAAACAATTGTAGCAGAGGAATATTCCGGTTTACACTGTAAACATTAGTAAATTAATTAATCGGGTCCATTTATGAAATTTTTATAAAATATTTTAGGTAGTGTAATATAGATTCTTTCGATTGTCGATTATCTTTTATAAAAGAAGTTTTAGTAAAAGTTTTATAAAAAAATCTTTGGCAAAGAACTTGTATAGCGTAATATCCGTCTAACATTTAATCTTACATACTTGTTTGTGTATTCTTTGTGATACAATAGAAAATATTGTTTTTTAATGTAGCTACATATGCATTAATAATAGTTACATAACCGCATACATATAATGACAGTTAACAAGTCTTTATGTACGAATTATGCATTGCAATCATGTGGTATTAAACTACGGGAATTTATTGTTAATTTCGAAGCCGGAAGGAAGATCAAGGTCCACGTCTCTAATAGCCGTGTTTTCAATGAAATTTGCTGTGCATCCTTGTGTTAGTTATTTTCACCGTACCCACATATCCTGGTTCTACTCGTCCTTTGGCATGGAAAATACGTGCAGTGCATATCGAAGTTTATAATATTTCCCTGATAATGAATAAAATTGTATTGTAATAAATGTTTTGTGTGTAAGTTCTAACGAACAGCTAATAAAATTGTTTAAAGAATTGCTGGTAACTTTTTAATAACTTTTTAATTAACTTAACAAAATACCTTGTTTTTTCTTTGGTCTTTTTTTTTGAAAATATTTATCTAAAGGTAGCCCAATTAAATTAACATTGATTGTAATTACTTAAGAATGCATGTGCAGCGAAAAACTGTATGTCAATTTTACCCCAATTACACGAACGCAAAACGCAAAAAATTGTGATGCAACGTAAGGTTCTATGAAACGAAATTTTATTTCGCGACACAAAGATATAAAGTAATATTCTTCAAAACTCTGAAAGGCTGCGAAAGAAACTGGATAAATAACAACATATGGAACAACTGGCAACAAAGATCTAAACAGAACAGTAACAGCAGAGAAACATAGTACAAGCAAATCTGTGTAAACCACTTTCAGGAACTTCTAACCGAGAGTATCTTATATGGTGAACAAAAATTGGCAGAACTAGAAATATGGCAGTTAACAGAATAGAATCACTAAGCTTAGAAGAAATAAAAGAGATAATAAACAAAAGTAGAAATGGAAAAGCTTCAGGAAGGGATGGTACAAATGTGGAACTTAAATAAATACGGAAGCGATAAACTGCACGAAAGAATATTTCAACTCATACAGAAAATATGGATGAAGGAAAGAATACTATAAAGCTATTAGATTAATGAACGTTGCCTACAAAATTATGTCAGCTATAATCCAGAGGAGATTAGTTAGCAGCAGCAAAAGCTCAGTACGTCAACATCAGTGTAATTTTACGCAGCACAAGTCGACAATATATGCCATACATACTGTAAACTTCTTCTAAACCCCTCACCACCCCTCACCATCAGCAGAAACACTGAACTGCTCAATGTTTCTGCTGATGATGATAGCTTTGCTATCGAAACGTACGTCCAGTTTAGTGCAGTTTGTGGTGAGGGGTTTAGGAGAAGTTTACAGCATTACCAGTACCACAGTTTGGAGTATTTTTGTTACCATACATACTGTAAAGCAGTGGCGGCTCGGGACAATATTGGGTGGTGGGGCTAATCATGAGCCAATGCTCCATGTTATTAATTTTACAAAGTTTTAAATCAGTTTAACTCAGCTTGCAGTAATTTATTACCTCATTTATTGCTAAGGGCCATTATTACAATCGCGATTTAAGGATTGAAAATAGCAAGGTCGAGTTTTTTTTTATTTATATCGATTATAAGTCTAAGTGAAGTTTAAACCGAAGATTATTGATCTACGGTTTAAACCGCGATTGTAATGATGGCCCTAACTAAAATAATACCCACAGAAAAAAATTAATGTACACAATTTAGAAGCCATTTGAAATGAGGACNTCAGGCGGTTCAAATCATTTGCTATATCAGTATGTTCCTCACAACCGTTCGTTCACTTCAATGACAATCAACTAGTTGAGGGTAAATCAGGCAACTAAGTTGAAACAACAAAGCTGCTTCGTCTGAAAGAGGCCTAAGTTTCGATTATTGTTGAGGCGCTCGGTCATTAATTCATAAAATTCCAACCTCCTGTCAAAATCATCCTCATTCAATTCGTGTAAAAGTGTAATTTTAAACGGATGAAATTTAAGTATTCTACAAACTGATGAACGGCTTACTCTTAGTGCTAGAGATACCTGTTGTATTAACATCGCGTTTCTAAGCATTGCGACCTGACCTAAGCCTTCGTTGTTGATATCTTCATTATGAAAATGTTGCTTTTTGTTATGTACAGAACCCGTTTCTATAACCGAGCTATAGATCTTGCACACCTTCCATTCTTATAAAACGATGTCACTAATTCCACGCGTTATTGGATAGCATAGACCACTAATATATGGTGAATTCACGATTTAAACTAAAAGTAAATTCCACTAAACAATGCAAACGTAAACTGATACCGTACAAAATAAGTATCTAAAGCTGAAAACAGAAGCAAAAAAAGTGCAGAAAAACGACATTAAGAATGATAGGTGAGGGTGACAAAAACAAATAGCAGTTACCTTGATTATCACAAAAACAGCATTTGAAGCCATTTCATTCTAATAGTGTTTTATTACACAGGTTGCAAATTATGCACTCTTTGCTTACTGATTAAAAAATGACTATTTGATACATGCTGCCGTATAAAGAGAAAAAGAGAAAAACTTTTTGAGTGAGTTACAAGACCCATCTTCCCTATTAAAATTTTAAGGATGGGAGGTGCTGCGTCCCCAGGAATGATTTTAAATCGTCAGGCCCGTCATTAAAAGTTTTCCCCTTTGATATCACAATTGACAGTTTTCGGAATTTTATATAAATCACAGCAGATAAAGAGTTACTTGAGATGGCTCGTTTCAATTGAAATGTCTTGTATATATATGCCGCAAAAACAATACTTCCAAATATATTCCCTTTAAATTTTTGTTTATTTATTATTATTCTGGTCCATACCATTCCAATTAAACATAGGGAGCGAATATGCACCTGTCACCCATAGACGTAAATTTATGTTATGTTTTACTTATTGTTCAAAAGTTTAACTTATAATTTCGCTAAGATTCTATCTAGCAAATTTTAATTTATAATACAAGTATGAGTGTTATTTTAATTTGAGGCATCGAAAAATAAAACCGGCAATTTTAACAATGAACTTTATGTGCAAAACATTTTTTTTATCTTTCAGGAATAAAAACGTTATAGAAACGCGAATGTCCTTTTATGCGTTGCAATTCCCTAACTTAACTCACACTATTATTATATCAACAACAATAAGCAATATGGTGCACATAATAAATTTTGATTATCTTAATTACATATTGTATTTTAAAAATTTTAGGCAAACACTTACCATAAATCTGGCAAATCTTTTCTTCCATGATCTGATACCGGATTGCCAGACCAAATTTAAAACTTCTCTATCAAAATTTACATCCCACCCTTCGTGAGTAATTTGGAAGGAAAATGCAACAGCCTGGTGAGCTTCCGCCATTGTTTCCTAGTAAGAGATTTCTTGTAGCCTGTAAAAATAAAAATACTGAATGAGATTTGGTTCTGTTAGAGAAAAAAGAAAGCAATTTGTGTTAGAAATAGCAAAAGGCAAACTTGTAAATAATTTGCCATTTGTAAATCAGAGTAACAAAGTGTGATATACTAGCTGCTTTCCATTTGCATCAAATCCTCAGTTCCTCACCTCAGTTCACCTTAACTCAGCTATTTGCTCGTTCCATTTGCCAGCAACTGAGGAAAAATAACTGAGGCATTTACCTCTCCCCTTACCGATGCTAAGTGAGTTCATAATCACCCTCAGTAATAAGATTCTTTACCTCAGTTCATATTTTGTGGTTAGTTTATTGTTTTTGTCATTTTTGTTTGTTTGTTGTGTTTATCGTTACGTTTTTCCCTAAAGTTTTTTTTCCACTATGCCGTACCAAATTGTGAGAAATAGGGCTGGATGGATAGTAAATAAATATAAATAAATAAATGTGCTAAGTAAGGTTAGGTACATCATACATACATATGTCAAGTAATAAATGTAGAACTGGTTCATTTGGCTGTTCCATTTGCACTTGAAAAAGCGGAAAGTAAGGTAAGTATTGCATACTCGCCTCACTTATTTTTTTCCTCACTTCTTATGCAAATGGAAAGCCGCTATTAGCGGTAATAAACTGAGGTAGCTAAGCTTTTTATGTATGTATGTTACCTACATAGGAATAAGTTACATTTTATAGGTGTATTAGACGGTCAACCCGTCGATGAATATTTTAGTAGTAATAGGTTGCTACGAAGCAAACTGCTATTTTGCAGCAGCTAACAACTGTTAGCAGTTTGTAGCAGCTAAAGAATTTATGAGAAATTGGACCACCAGAAGCTGCTACTTTCTGTAGCAGTTTTAATAATAATAATAATAATTCATGCCTTTAGCATCCCCCAACAGCTTTCGCCAATTACAGGGGGCATCGGCGGCCATGAGTTAGTATTATGCCTGCGCCCATAGAGGGACTTAAGATGTTCGTCTCTCAGCATTTGCCAAGGAGTAAGGGAAACCACGAAAACCTCACTCTGAGAGCAGTCCGTCGGGGTCGAACCGAGGACCCCGCGACTGATAGCCGAGCGTGCAAGCCACTCGACCATCAGCCTGATATAGTAGACGATAGAGTTTCACATAAGCTAGCTTATTGGGGCTTCGATACATTTCGCATCGAGGCCTCGTTGAGATCTCGCTGATGTATAACAGGTGCGATTTCCCGAGGTGTGTATTGAAGCGTCGTCCACCGGGCTGGGTACAACTGTTAACCATACTTTCTGATAATGATGTTGGAAGACAATACGCAGCTGTTACCGTATTACTCCATATACATGCATATTTTATCTCTGGTTTATGAACATTATAAAATAAGTACGGAGATTGATAAAGCAAAGTATTATTACTTATTTATAAATTAAAAACTGCATTTACATTTGCTAGGATTCTATTATATACGTCGCGTCGTCTAACAATTTCTGCTTATAAAACGCAGTAATTCGTTTTATAAGCAGAAATAAAGTGCATATGTTAATCCGCACGTATTTGTATAAAGTGAATACATAATGTATAAAAAGTTAGAAAGAGAATTATTGGAATGATTTGTTTTTACAAATGTTATTCGTACTAACTCGTTTGTGTGTAAATAATCTACCTGCGCTTAACAAAACAAATTATGGCAAAAAAGGACTGAGCCGACAGACGACGCTTCGTCAGTGGAATCTGGACGAGGCCTCGATGACTAAGCGGGAACATGTCGAACTCTTGATGCGTTAACTCCCGTTAAACTCTCAGTCTAGAATATATATTTATCCCGGAAATCCCGAGCTAGCTCGTTCGAGGCGTTCCCGAGGCGTCAGCCTCATCCATAAACCCTAGTAGACAAGTGCGAATATTGTGAAACATACATGTATATTCGTAGCAGTAAAGCAGTGTATAAAATGTAGTGGTGTATAAAACCAGTTCTTTACGTTAGCAGCTACAACCTGCTTCTGTAAATGTTTCTAAATATGTTGCGTGCAATTTTCGTGGTATAAGGGTATTTAGATCGTCTTGATGACTTCGGGAGGCGCGTGGCGCAGAACGCAGAAGGGATTAATTTTTTTTTCAATGATTAAATTAATTATTTTTTTTTCAACACCGGTAAGGAATGGACGTAAAAATTATTGAGATTAGTAAATTTTTTTAAATAATAATTTATTAATTTGTTGAATTTTATAATTGTAACTTCAGTCCTTACGTAATAAAAAAAAAATTAGTGAGTTAAAGAATAACGAATATACAAACATCGCATCCGCTTAAGTAAATAAGAGAATAAAAAATAAACAGAATTCTTTAACAACTACATAGAAATATTGTTTTTGTCAAGCCCTGGTGGAGAGAATGTTATTCCAAGTAATAGTTATTTTGTGTAACAACCCCACACAACGTAAGTTTCGCTGATTAGTTTTCCTAGTTTTTATATCGATTTTGGTTAAGAAATGCCTATACAAAAAGACATAATACATATCGTTATAGAAACTTGATTATTATGGAACGTAACTCCTCAGAGCTTATTACTAGTTTTTATTGTTACTTGTTGCAAACACCGTTTTATAATTGATAGAAAATGCTAATTTATACATTTCTGTTCAAGAAACTATACTTTTTCATTTATTAATTAATTATTTACATTAGTAGATCACTATTAGTTACGAAAATATATACAATACCTAGGTGTATATATATACATATACAAAGGTATTCACATAGGTACTACATATGTAAGTACATGTATCTCCACTTGTTACTGAATCAAATAGAGTTGTCCGCCATATAAATACATATAAATATTGAGTGAATAGCGGTAACAAAATACACTTTGGGGCGGTGTGCACAGTTTATCTGTTTAGCGTGCACTGCTATTTAAGGAAAACTGCTACAAAAAGTAGCAGCTAACGTAAAGAAGCAGTTTTATACATCACTATATATTAGTAATAGCTGGTATATTTTTAAGTAGGAAGCAGTGTTGAGCAGGTTATAGGAGAAGCGATTAAATTTCTACAACGACTAGATATACTCGTGTTTATTTGCGTCATGGGTAGGGAATAGTGTTGGCCAGCGGTTTTCCGAGAGCCGACAAAACACGAATTTATTTAATCGCTGTAGAAATTTAATCGCTTCCCCTAACCTGCCCAACACTGGTAAGAGAACCTTCCTTAACCTTCATAAACCCGGGCGGAGTACAATTGCACTCCATAATATAAACGAGATGGCCAGGCCCGCCCAAAATAAATTTTATTCTATAAGTTAGTGGAAAAAAAAGTAAAAGATTGTCTCGGTTACTATACAAATAAGCTCTCAAATAATTTTGAATTTTGAGGCCATTTCAGTTTTTGCTGAAAGGCAAGAATCACCTGTCTGGAAAGCTTTTGGGGAACTTAGTATTTGTCGCAGACTCTTCTAAAGAAGAATGGTTCTCTTAGCTAAGGTGAAAAAAATTGAAAAAAGTAAAAAATAAAAAAAAAGTTTAGCAAATTTAAAAAATCAATAAATGTTAAAAGGGGAAAAAATTGGAAGAAAATTAAGTACTGTTCAAAAACAAGAGAAAATTACTACTACACCATCTTCAAGGAATCCGTTCTAGGAGAAAGTCCGACTTCTAGTGATTACTTTAATATGTGCAAGTAGTGAAATGAATCTTTAGCGTACATATTCGTTGTGAGTGAATCAATTCAACACAGCTCATTGACGTAATCAATTCAAGTACATCACGCTTCACACTGCATTAAATCAAAACAAGCCAAGTAAATGAATATTCACGAATCATGATTGTTGTAGACCTTTGATATCGATTTGTAAAGTTGGAACAAGTCAAAAAAATCGCAAGTACTATCGCAGCAGAATACTGAATATAAACTCTTCTTATTCTAACAATAAGAAACGGAATTTGTAAGATCATTACATCATGGACGCGTTAACAAGGTATAAGGTTGCCGTAATTGTAACATACATATGTGGTACATACCTGAGGAAAGTATATTGTCCTAGAAAAATTTTAATATTTTTTTCCTTATAATAATGTTACTATTATGTCAAGTTATTTTTAAAAGTACACAAAGTCAGCACTAAATAAAGAAATTAAAAAAATAACAAACAACAAACAGAAATAAACCTTTGTCCGTTCAGCTCTTAAACACAAAAATGAAATAGACTTTAGAACAATGCTTCTGACGTTGAAATATATAAATCACAATAAAGTGAGCTGTTCGAAACGCTATCATTTTATGATTGTAAAACTTACAATAAGTCAATAACATCCGACATGCAGGAGAATACTGTTTGAAGCAAGCACACAAAAATATCAGAAAGAATGAATACATTCGTTTTCTTTACATGTAATGCACAATCATTGTGTTTAATTACTATACTGTTTGAATTTTTTTAGTTAGCCAATTGTATTCTAATTCTATGATACAATGTTTGTGGATCTTATGGTTTTAAGTGAAAGACAATTTTTAGTTCATCAACAACGTTTCAACAATTTAATGTCTTTTTCAAGTTTCGCTAAGTAGTGAAAATAATTACCATAATGTGGATGACTTCCATCTAAAAAAGTTTGTAAGAGATGAGATCACATTTAATTAAATAAATAAAAAATACATATTAATATTTATAAAACAGGGACTCCAAAAAATGTAATGCAAAATTTAATTACTATAACATTATATTCTATTACTCCATTCAATACACAGTTTTTTTTAAGTGACGCGACGTTTACAATTTTTTAGGCAAGGCGATCGCACGAGTTAAGAATACAGTGGCACATTTCAAGAAACGAAACAGAAAGGTACATCAATAAATGACCTGGATAGCTACAATTTTTTCAACACTGAAGAGGAGAAGACAAGAACATGCGGCACTGGGTTTTTGGTAAAAAAAGAAATGAAATACATAATTACTAAGTTCTTGCCAATAAATGAAAGAATGTGTGATGATATCCAATTAAATAGTGGGTAGACATGTATCAATATATTAAATGTTCGTGCACCTACAGAGGATAAATAAGAACGAGGAAGAAAAAGTTAGGTTGCATGAAATGATGGAGGATATTTATGACAAATTTTTCACGTAAGATATAAGTATTATTCTAGGGGATTTCAACGACAAAGTCGGGGAGAAAATATATATTCTCAAACGAAAATGTATTGAAGGTTAGGTTAGATTAGCAGCAAATAAACGGTGTAGAGTTGTGAGTACGCATTTTCAACACAAGGATATTCATTTAAGAACATGGCGCTCACCTGATGCAAAAACAGTTAATTAAATTGATCATGTCATAATTGACGGAAAATTTAAGAATGTAATTAAAGAGGGAGAAAGATGGAGCCTAGAAGAATTAAGCAAAGATGGAATGCAATCAGAAGACAATGAAAGAAATGGTTACAGTGTCGAAGGCAAAAATAAAACGATAAACCAATGACGGGAAAATAATGAATACAAAATCATAAAGCACAGCAAGAATTACACTAACAATAAGAAAAAGAGAACAAACAAACAAAACGAGCTGGTTTAACGTTGAATGTAAGGTAAATAGAAATATTTACTCTCATGATATTAAGGACTTAATTATATCAATCAAGGAAATGCTATAAGCAATGTTACTTAAATAATATACCGCCCTAGTGTGGTAAAGCACACGACATTTTTCTCATCCCATAATTACTTCCACTATAAAATGTGCATAATATTCTTCAATTTAGTTTTTAAAAACACATTTATCGGTATTTTTATTGTTGTTTTAATTGTTACTGGCGAAAAACCATTATCAAAAAGATCACTTTGACATAGAGTTAAGACTGAGTAGAGTTATCAAAACGTCGTGGTACTAATCCACATTTACCGACTATTACGCTGGCGTATTTTCTAAAAAAAAAATTTCTAATGTATTTTTCTCGGTCAAAAAAATCTGATACATCTAGAGAGATAACTGAGAGATAACTGTAAGTTGTAAATTTACTTTTTTCGGTGACGGCGAGAGTTGCAAAGAAGTTCATTAAGGCTTTTTTTGGTTTCTCATGTTCTAACACTTTGTAAAATTTTGACCCCTACTTCAAAATCACCCGGTATATCCGTATTATACCCGACGTCAAATTTATACCAGCTATATTTGTGGTAACATGATACCAAATGTATATAGCAATGTTAGTAACATCTCACAGCAAAAAGATAATCCCTGCCATGCACGAGGTTGTCTTTTGTTACCTGTATAATGTCTAGAGGTATGACTGAATAGTATATTGTTACATTTCTGCACCTTACATATCGCCATCACTACTTGATGCCGTCGTAATTTTAAGTGTTGCCATATTTATATGTTTACATGACCAGCTGATATCAGTCAGAAAGGTTATAACATATTCTGTTAAGCCACGTTTCCACTGTAGCAACATTAAAAAACTTTTTTTTCGTTGCATCATTTCTTGTTGCCAAAAATAAGAAACTGTCACGGAAACAATGAAACATTTGTAGGAATATTATGCTATATATCCGGAAACAAACAACAGAAAAAAATGTTATTATGAGACAATGCAACGACGTATGGATATACATGAATTATGTTTCTTTGTTATATGTATCAAATGTATGCGATTTACAGTCGTTTGATGTGGGGTTACACTTCGCACTGTCAAACTCAAATTCGTATATCATCATCATAGTGAGGTTATGTCCAGTGAACCGAACATGAATGATGGATGTATTTACTGATATCCACAATGCAACGAGGAACATGGAAAATAGGAAATCCATAAATCAGGCTCATTGAAATATAACTGCCATCAAAGGGAATCAATGTCTACTGAACGAATTTTAGAGAAAAACTCTGAAATAAGGTAGCAGTACACCATATCAATAATAAAGTTAATGTCTACTTTATTGTATATTTAGGTACTGGTTACATTGCAGTTTCTAACAAGATAGTTGCCAACAAATTCTTGGCCGAAGATTCTTATCACATTCAAAAGAAAAACATATTTTGTAATTAATAATAATGCTGCAGTTATGTGATAAGCTCAAAAAAGTACTCAGTTATGTGACACGTATACCTACCCATATGGCTAACAGAACAACCAATTACAAAATAAATTAATGTGTCATATAATCCAGGCATCAATTATCTGAACTAATTCGCTGTGGAGGTGGTTTGTATAACCAATTGGTATGAAAATCAAACATATAATGTAATGATATTGCTGTACCTCTGCGAAGAATTTTAATGAATATTTTAAAGTACAGTAAGTACATACATGTAAGAATGTAAGATGATAATAATCGATTGAAAGTGCATTTCGGATGATTGATGTTTTGGTTAATTAACGTTTTACAGTAATTTAATGGCAGAGCATAAAGATTTATAAACAAGGAGTTTAAACTTACCATTGAAATATAATAATTAAATAAATGTATTTATTTGCTAAAAAATAATACAAAGTGTGCATTATGTTTATATCAATTCTTTTTTTTTGCAAATAAAAATCAATAAAATTAAAAACAAAATTTGACATGGTGATGCTTACACAAGCCGGTTTTTTGATCTTTATATATCAATTTTTGATTGTACATTTACAGTACAGTACATTTAAGATATTTATTTTAAGGCATTTAAAATTTGTTAGAAGTTAATGCAAGTAATCAATGATCAACCCTAGTACAAGTAAGGAAAACAACCATTATTGACTATTCGAAGTGGGTATAAGAGGCCGTTTGATAAAAACAATAATGTGTATACATTAATTGATGGGGTTTAGCTTCCTCGTCAAGAGGAAGGTGGTAAAACAAATCATATTTGGGCATAAGGAATTGGCAACTATTTTTTAATGTCACTTCTGTTGCATGCATAACAATATTTCAGCAGTTCAAGTTTCTGTATGTAACACGAAAACATAACTTAAATCTAACCTTACATCTTTGTATTATCATTCCGCATCGGAATCTAATAACCGGAATCACCCGATTCCGAATCGGATTCTAAGAATCGGAATCATCCGAATATTTCAATAATCGAAATCAACGAATATTTTAATTCGGACACTAACAACACTACCGTCAACCCTGTTCGCCTGGTCAAGTTCCCAACGCTCCTTCTTCGGGCCAAATTTGTCTCGTAGCTAGTTTTTAATCTTAATAAACCATGGTATTGTATTATATAGCACAATTTATATGGATTAAAATAGAGTACATATAAAATTACACGGAATTAAATCGTGATCATTTATCGTATATTTATCCTAGTATCAACTGGTAAAAACCATGTGGGGATGTTTTACAGGTTTAAAATATACAATTGTAAGCATAATTCCATTTTAATATCGGTGCACAGTATTTGTCTGTTATTGCATAAAATAAATAACAGAATATCATTATTTATAAGATACAGATAGTATTTGTATAATGATACCCCGAATTATTTACTGAAAAACATATTTGAATTTTCTTAGTTTTGAGGTTTTAAAATTAAATTTTGCATTGGATTCAACAGTAAATATTTTCTTTCTTTAAATCTTGACTAAAGCCCACAGTTTTTATAATGTGACAGGATAGGAGTTGATTTAAAATTATTCAGCTGTTTTTGTGATTTTATATCGACAAAAACACAACGCAGAGCACCTAAGCATAAGTGGAGTTATTTCTTACAAAGAATGAGAAATACAATTTTTATTTTTTTTGTTTGTTTACCTAAGCAAATAGCTTATATTTTTTTACTTAAAACACTATTATGATGTATTTTTTAGGAATAACTCTCTTATTATATTTATTATTTCATATTTCATAATTTTTACCCTAAGAAAGATATAAATGGTAGTTCATTTTGATTTTAAATACTATAGTTATTAATTTGCGATGTCATCCTAGAGTAATACTATACTAAGAACGAATAAAGCGCGTCGGCACTTTTGGATCTTGGCCGGAAAAATCGTGACCTAAAATCTGCTTATTAACTGTTATTATACTTATTAGCTCGAGCGAACTCAAAAAAAAACGGTAACTGCGCGCGCACATTCAAAATTTGTTACCTGTCAGGTTGACATGCAAGACATGTTTCTTTATTGCTTGAAAGTGCATTTATAGGTTATAAAAACCTCGAAAATTGTTAAATGATTGACAAGAACTGTTTTGACAAGAGCCGAGTTTGGCTTTCTTATTGGCTAGAATGAAATCTGAGAAGGTAGCGACCGCGCGGAATTAAAATTTGTTAGGTGTCCGTTGTGCGCTCTTGTTTCCATGTTTCTTGCCCTTGGCACATAAATATATCTTGAGGGTGTTCATTCCAGCTATATGTAACTATTGTTCTAATTGAGATAATGGAAGAGATGTTGTGTGTATTATTTCGTGCTGAACAAACTGATCGAAGTAAATTCGCTCACTTAATTTGACGTTCTTTTGTGCATGTTCAGTCTACCCACTCTGGCATATAAAGTATTAAAAAATCCCCTTACCCCGCCAGCACAAAGAAATTTTGCGGTTAGTTGGTTCAATTCAACAACATAACCTATCAAAGATGGATCGAAGTTGTTGGAGGGAAAATGCGTTCTTTTTCTTGGCAAACTGAAACTGAGACTGTTCACATTCAGTTATATCACTTTCACGTGATTCAATTTATTCACCACGACAGAATACGCCTATTAACAGGTTGTAAGTTATTCTGACGTTTAACGTTTATAACATAGCTATGTCAATAACATACGTCAATAACATAGTTATGTCAATAACATAGTTGGGCAGGGTAATAATAAAATATTCTTTTATGCGTCTTAAAATCGGTGAAGAAACAAAATTTATGCGATTCGCGAAAGATGCCTGCCGTAATACTTCGGTATGGCCCCTACGAAGCTAACAGTATCATTAAGCATAGAACTCAACGTCTTCATGGGCTCATCACGCACCTCACAGAAAAACAGTATGAGGTTGAAATTGTTCCTTGCATCCACCTGAATAGATTAACGGTCGAGATGGAAGGTAGTATTATATATCAATGTGATATACGAAATTTACTTTTCAATGTGGATTATGAAGATGATATACTCTGCCAAAGAGTATACACAGCTATAAAAGAGGCAGCATTAAGAATATACTGCATAAAAAATGTTCCTGCGTTCGCATCAGTTAAAGAAGGTAAACGTTATGTAGAGAAATGCAAAACATTAAAAACTGAGGACTTTTTCGCCCCAAGTGTCGGACTGCTGTACGAACATCAAGTGCATCTACGAGGTGTACTTGATATGCACCAGCAATTTTCCGAGCAAGAAGAAGAAAAACACATTTCTATACAGGACATACAATTAGGTTGGTGTGAAGATGATGATATTTACTTTTTTGATGAATATGCTGATTGGGATTTTGCATCCGGTATAATACGGAGCATATTAGAATCTCTCCCAGAAGTAGAGCTTCCAGATCCGTCTGAAGAAGGTGTTTCACTACAAAGCGAGGTAATAGACGTATTTAATAAAGGGTTACTGCTTAATAAGAATTAAAATATACGCGTCAAAATGTTTGTTTTATTTTTTGCTGTTGTTATATGTTAATATATGGTATAAGTCGACCATAAAAAAGTGGATATGGCCGATGAGCTAAGCAGCAGGACATAATCGTTTCGCCAAATACGATTAGGATCGTGCACATTATTATTTATTGTGTAAGGGCAATGATTGTAAGTATAACATCGACACCAGAATACTCGTACCCCGTTTTGTAATAAATGATAATTGACCGTTATCTGTTTCTAGTACCTCTGGGATACCATAGGTATGATGCAAACAATCTTTTAATGATGTCAATGGTGTAAAGTGTAGTCATGACTTTGAAAAACAGCTGTTCGTAACAACAATCCAAAGTAAAATATATCTGAAGCCACTAAGTTTGTTCGCGTCGCATGAACTATTTGCACCTTTACGCACTTTTTAGAACTTTTATGTGCAAAAGTGCATAAAGGTGGAAATAGTTCATGCGACGCGAACAAACTTAATATGTCCCACAATAAGATCATATTTATAAGATTAAATGTCAAATTAGATTTCGTAATAGATGCGAAACATTAATTTCATTATATTCCATACGCTAACAAAAAAAAAATTAAACATAGTATGCAGTACAAATTGTACAAAATTATACACGATAATTGAAAGTGAGTGAAATACGCCTCCATAAGTAGTAGTTTCTCTGAGACCTGTATTGAAACATGGATGGGTCGCGGGGTGAGGGTGGTACAGGAGCGGTTTTTGTTGTTTATAACAGAGGTATTGAAATACGTAATCAAAAGTTTAAATTAGGGGATCATTTCAATATTTTTCAGGCAGAATGAGTTGCCATAAATCAGGCAGTACGTTATATTAGGCGCGAGTGGCGTGGGGGTGGCGTATAGGTGACGTAGCAGTGGCGTGGTAAGTGGTGTCACCTAAGCACATGAAAACCAATTGGCTTGTTCAATATACCACGCCACCACTACACCACATTGGTACGCGCTAGCCAATTGGTTTTCATGTGCTTAGGTGACACCACTTACCACGCCACTGCTACGTCACCTTCACGCCGCCCCACACCATTTCGGTTCGCGCCTTGCCTTAGAGGCGTTAGGGAATTTAAAAAATCCGGCTGATTTGTTGTTAGGTATACTTGGGATATGTTCTCAACTTTTTTGGGCTAGGGTTCACGTAGGTATAGTCGGTAATTAAATTAAATTAGCAGAAGAGGCGGTGTCTACAGGGAATAATGCTATAATTAGGTATGGGTTAATTTCGGCTAGTGTAGTTAAAAAAGCGTTTAGGGATAAACTTGATAATGATTGGCAGAGTAGGTGGAATGTTTCTTTAAATGGCAGGTGGACTAGAAAATTTATAGGTAGTGTTACATGTTTTAGGGAAATGAGGATTAATTTGTCGTATCAGGCGGTCAAATTAATAACGGGTCACGGTAATTTTAAATCATGGATAGGCATATAAACAAATGCGTTGGCATCACCGCAGGCATTGATGAGAGGTTTCGTCAATACAATTTAGTGAAATTTGCACTTGAAATAATAAAAACTAATTTATATCGCAAGACGTTCCAACTTCAATAGTCTTCTTTCAATTGCTAATAATAATATTATTATTGTAATATTAGAATTTCATTACTTATACTGCCATCGTCAAGTGGAAACGTTTTGCGATATAAAGCAGTTTTAATGATCTCAGGCCGTTTCAGTAAATTATTAAATAATTACACCATCATGGCTACAAAATCAAAGTATCAAGTATTCCTTTTATTTACATATCACATTTTTCTTTAAAAATTATAAAAAATATCTCCGACTTACTGCCTAAGATTAGGTTATGTTTCTTTACATATTTTTTAATAGTACCTTATTAAAGGATAATATTTAACAGATAATATTGTCTGCCTAAGCTCATCTCTATTGTTTACAAGACTATATCAATTATAAAATAAATTGTGGCACAAAATTAAGTATTTGTTAGGATCTATAAGTGACTAATTAGGTACGATACTGTTTATATTTCTTTTTTAATACATGCATTGTATTATATCTTTTACTAAATATAATAAAAGCTATCAATTTATATATTTAGTAAAATACAAACTCATAAAATATATTACCTATTAGGATGAAAATAATAATGTTAGAATTATTTCAGAATACATTCTCAGAAAAAAAAAAAAACTCAAGGTGAGTATGCATTTCTGGCGGTATATTCTGTCCCATTTAATTTTATTCACTATTTTCTTAACATCAAAGGCACCCGCCGTGGCCGCCCTAGACGTCTAGACAACACGTATTTATTATACTACGCTGGCACAGTTCATAGATGGTCTATACCTTTCCCTCTTTATTTATATCTTCTCTAAATCTGATATAATACTTTTGTTTTTTATAGTACATATCTGATGTGTAATATTACCACATAATTAACAAAGTAGAAGCTGTGGCTATATAATACAAAACAAAATCGTAAATACCTTATACACTAAAAAGCTAAATTGTTTTACTACAGAAGGTGACAATTTGGTTGTCCAAATACGTATAGGGGGTATAGTACAAACTGTATTCGCACTAATCAGCAATTTTATGGCAAGAGATTCTTCTATTCTACGTACATTTTATTATATAAATTATTTTAGAAAATACAAATTTGTTCGAAAGGTTATAATTTTTTTGTAGAAAAATTGCCAGTCGACGAATTTGCACTAAGTAATGAGTTATTACAGAGGTGTCAGAAGACTGATAGCAGATAATAAAATTATGCAATAAACGAGTCAAAATAATCAACATTTTAAATACGAAGAATATAAAACTAACAATTTTGAAAAGACTTTAGTTCGGATAGTCCGTTTTCTGGACACATGTCTATAAAAAAGTACTATACACCCACTAGTCACATATTCTGCGTCAAATGTGCATACATATTTACGGAGATCGATTTCGTATATTGTTTATAGCTCCACAGGTGATCACGCAAAGACTAATTTATTTATCCTCTAATATTAATATCCATAACCTTTTAATTTTGATATATATTGTTTCAATTTTATTACTATTAATTTTTTATTTACTGTTGCTGAATTTCATTCAGACCGGCGAGTTGGGGACGTTAACTTGTTAGCAGGATTGGTAACATCACTGCTCATAAGCAAACTAGAAAATATAAAAGGGATATTGAAAACCTTCGTTGAGATCTAAATTGTATGGTTATACATTCTTAAATTAATGCATTTAGGTTATAATTTGCAAGTCAAAATACGAATACGTTTATTTATTGGATTATCAAAGAATAGCATCGACCTTTGTCGAAGTCTAAACATCTGAAACAATTCCATCCAAAAGTTATTTCTCATGACCTTTGTGGGTACTGCGTCAATAGCTTTGTTCTTTTCAGCTAAACTAATGCAGCTAGAGTGCTGCACTAGTAGTGTAGTAGAACCAAGAGTACTGTACTATAAATATATACATAAAGATTAAAGCTGTACCATATTGAACTATACCGCTGCGCTATCTCAAGGGATAGGGCACATAATACAGCGAACTGTTATACTAACGAGTATCGATGTACTACTAAAAATAATAACGTATCTAAAGTCACTTGCACTAAACAGAACGCTTCAGTGTACACTAGCGCTGTGATCCGGATCCGAATAATTTTAGATCCGGATAATTTACTATCCGGATCCGCTATCCGAAACTTCAGATCCGGATCTGTTATTCGAAACCTCGTATCTGGTGCAATAAACAAGATTTATTAACACCTACCTAATGACTCCTAAAATTAAAGACTGGTATAATACGATTCGTACGGAAATGTTGTAAAAGATTCATATAAATTTGTGATGGTACATGACTCTTTGTATGAACGGGTGATTAGAATCCATTAAACATTTGTATTAATTTTCGGAATTGTAGATTTTCTATCATACTGAAGGGTTGGAACTCGGCTGCGATCATTTTCACCACTTGCATATCTATTTCAGCTTTTGTTTATGGCGACAATGGTCTATTGATATGTTCGCTGATGCTCTGCTGTTTATATTGATGTTTGGCAAATATAGACGCTGACGAGCTAACGGAAGTAGTGGTATGTATATTATTCTCGTTTTCAGAAGTGTTCTCTTCTGGTTCTGGTGTAGATGAATGAGTAGTGACTAATTCTGTGCTTGTCCTACACCGGTTTAAATTGACTGTAGGTAGTGGTGGGCACTATCGGTATTTTCAACTATCGATAACTATCGATAGTCGATTATCAATAACTATCAATAGTTACAAATGTCTATAGTCGTCATCGATAATGCCCACCACTCTACTCTACTAATATGTCCTCAGAAATACATTTTGTTTTGTTATTATTGGCACTAGTATTTCATGGTTTCTTCAATACCTGCTACAATAGATATTACAAAAGAAAGAATTAGTTCCACTCAATGAATAGTTGATGATTGATAACACAAACGTTTTTAAGTAACAAGACACTACATAAATAAACCTTTAAACTACTCAGAAAGGGAAAATAAATAGCACTATAACAAATAACAAAACAGTGACTTGTCCGTTTGGTGGAAAACCGGCTTTACGAAAACCGCACTTTTTACAGGCGAACATGTTTACAAAATCATACAAAAACGCCGCCTTGTAGATTTCACGTTTATGAATGTCAATAGGAGATTTTTTATACTTTTTATACTACTCTTCTAGCAACTAAAGCTAGAGCTAGTTAAAGTTAAAAAAAAGTTAAGCACAGTTATATATAATATATAAATGTACCTACTTGACAACAAATAATTCAATGTAAGACGTTGCTTACCCAAAGCCGCCAATTACCGTTGTAATAATAATAATAATAATAATATAATAATAATAATAATTTATTTTATCCAGTGGACTGAAGTTGAGCATAGGACACGTCAGGTACAATGAACAAATTGTAATTGTAAAATTATAAATATAACATTTCCGAAAACACTATATTAAATATAAAGAAACAACACGTTTTAAAACTACAAATCCGAATCATCTAAGTATTCCTTAAGTGAATAGTAACTTTTGGAGAGCAATAAACGTCTAATACTACAGCGAGAAATATTTTGTGGCACATGTTTATAACCTGCTGGAAGCTTATTGTAGATCTTAATAATATCGTTAATATGGTCCCTGGCATACATCAGCAGTTGGTATATCAACACGCCGCTCAACGTCATCACCCCCACACCCGAAAATAACCCACGACAGCTTGAGTAGTCAGTCAGTGTAGATATGCATAACAAATGCTTTTTTAGCCATTACTGTTTAATTATTAGGAAATCCAGAAAATTTATTTAAGAATCGCCTAAGCTCCTGTTTAGAGGCAAATGGAAAACACTTTGAAACTTTAATGTAATTCACCTTACAGTTTCTTTTCGTTTTACATTATTAATTTATGCTTTATGAACAAATGAAAACTAATTATTGTATTACTTACGCATATAACCATTTTTGTTATAAATTCTAAACATATTATAAATAAAAGTTGATAATTTAACTAGGCATAAACAAATTATACGCATCCGTATAAATACTAACGATTCTTACACCCATGAGAATCGTATAAATTGTACGAATCATATGAGTACGACCGATGGCTAACCCATGTATACATACATCAGTATGATATTAAAATTTGCTAGTATGTACTATTGATTCCGATACGATTTCATATCAAGTGACTCCCTGCGGTGCGACTCTAGTATGCTAATATAGTCAAGGAGCCGGAGTCAGAGTCAGAGTCAGAGTCGGAGTCAGAGTCGGAGTCACAGTCAGTTCGTATCGGCTGATACGAATCCGCAAAAATAGTAAAAATTCGTACCGTACGAATCATATATGGGAATCGAATATACTGATGAATCATACGAATCCGACCCACCTCTAGTGTACACCATTTGAACTGGCTTCATCTAAAAAGAACAGAGATGGGAAATGCACAGCTTTTCGGCAGACGACGGATTTACAATAATTTCCAATAATTACTGGCACTCAAAGAAAGGGCGGAAAATGAAAAATATTAGTAGCTACCGTATATATGCTAAAATAAAAGAAAAAGCAATTAAGACTATTCCCACAAGTATAAATTGATAAGTTGCAGAAAGGAGGTGTTTTATCAAGGTGTCAAAGTATAGTAAAGTAGTAACAATGGATAGCAATGGATATTGATAAATAAACTAAAATATATGATAAAAGTGCTTTTTCCTTTGGAAAGTACACTGGCTAGCAATAAAATCGCGTACAACTAGTTTTACGTTTTACCTATGGTGAAGGTGACTCTCTTGTAACGTGTACTTTGACATTAGTCAATTTAAATTAAAATGTCAAAGTTAAGCGAAAGCACAAAATATTAATATTATCAAAATTGGAAGAGGGCTATACAATAAGAGATGTATCTAATACGTTTAATGTAAATAAATCTACGGCTTTGCGTGTCAAGAAAAGAATTTACAGAAATTTACGAAAAATGTTCGAAATGTTAGAAATTTTTCTATAGTACAAGTATTTTATGTGAATATTAATGGGATTTTTTTTTCTTAGAAAAAAATCTCTGACATTGTAATTATTACTAAGAAAAATATTAATATCTCAGGAAACTCTTAAAATTTCTTACAATTTGGAAAATTACAGTTAAAATAAAGTAATTTTCAAGTGCAAACAAATAGGAATGAATGTCATATCTGTAACATCCATTCCTTTTTCGAAATTGGTAAACAATAGTAATTCTATATTTAAATGACATTTTTCTCTGCAGTTTATTTTTTAATTATCTAATGACAACATTTTTAATTTATTTTTTACGTTGACCTTATAAGAGCTTGAACATGGCCAGTTTCGGCCGAAACATATAAATGTTTATAGATATTAATAATAAAAAATATTTATCTTTTATTTATTATTTATAATTTTTGTGAAATAACCGCCAATGTGGAGGGACAAAGGGCAACTGGCGTGCAGTGGTTTTTTAGGTAATCATTAGAAATTTTCATATTTTATTTGTCTTTTATGGATTAAATTCCAATTAAATAAACTCTACCAGGGCACTCTAATTTCGACGATGTTTTCCTTTTTGTTAGAAAAAAAAATCAGAAACACTGAATTTTTTGTTGTAATTTTACTTTTAAACAAGTAAAACTTCTATGGAAATTATCACTAGAAAAACCTTGGAAAAATTACCTATAGTTTAGATAGATATTTCTCAGTGTGAGTTGCCAATACGCATAAAATACTTCAAACTCTAATCTAATACAAAACAGTAGAAACACAGAAACAGTTTTATGTAGGTATACCGCTATATGTAAGGAAATTTTATACAACAATTATCAACTTTTTTGAACTGCTAACCGAAATAGCAGTAAAGGCTGTAACTGCTAAAGCAAAATAGCAGTTTTACGCATCACTATCATATTTATAAGAAAATAGATACATAATATAAATGGTAAGGAAAGAAATAATAAAATAAACGGCAATAATAACGATAGCAAACTCTTAACGCAAATCATTTAGCCAACAAGACCATCGGTTGATTGGTCTCCAGCCACGGAGTGAAGCGACAACTAAGTCACAACTGTTCGAATTTTACCGGAACGTGTAAATTATCAGTTATAAATAAATACGCCCCTGTATTTTATCTAAATATATTGCGTATGATTAGAAACTAGGTCAAAATGTACGTAGTTGATATACAATAACAACGCGTATAAATACTACAGCAGTTACAAGTTTTATCTGTAAGCCTGAATGATCTAAGATTAAAAAGATCTATAGTTGACAGTAAGTGAAAGTGTTATCTGGCTAATTAGGATCACAAAAGTAAACAAACGTAATGTAATAAGTTGAAGGTCCAAATACGCAATATAGACACATGTATACGGGTATTCTATTAAAATGGCTATATAAAAATATGCTACTATATAGTACTTCAAAATACTGATGTTATTTTTAACTTGAAAAAGCTTCCGTTTGCAGCATCAAATACACTTAATACCTTCATCATTAATTATAAATTGGTTTTCTTTACATTAGTAATGATTGATGGTCGTGAAGTGTGAAAAGGCATAATAAAAAAAACTCGGCGCGGCAAAAGAGATCAAGAAAGAAAAAGAATACGTCGCGTCGTTACGAGACAAAAAACTGATAAACTTGTGAATATGGATAAGAATCAAAATGGAAAAAATAGAAGAGGAAGTAAGAAACGAAAACTCATTATTTTTAAATGACAAACTGAATAATAATAGCGAGCTAATATAAGTAAACGATATAAAAAAATAAGTCAGATCAAGTGTCAGAAAATGAGAAACAGGCGAAAACGATATGGATGGAACATTTCAAGGAACTACTAACAGAACATCACATATTATACTTTAATGATAGAGATACCGATAACTGTACCAATACATAAGAAAAAGGAGGCAAAATAATATGCAAAAACTGCAGAAACGTCACTCTTTTGAATACGGTATTGAGGTATAGAACGGTATCATTTTGAATACGGGTTTCCATCTGGGGGGTTATTCTCGAATCTCAGGGAGTGGAAATTCCGAGAGAATTGTCAAAAAGTCCTACGATTCCAATAGTTCCTATTCTCGAGTTGAATTTCTCACGTTTTCTTAGGAAAATACTCGCAATAAATTTGCCCATATTTTCTTCAACAAATAAGCAGGAGAAATTGAATCGGCTTCGCTCGGTCTCACGTTAGTAGTTTACGCGTTTGTTGTTATGTTCGTGAATTATATCTAACCTAAGCGATCTTAATAGAAGTAGAAGTAGTAGAACATATAACAATATTAATTATAATATTTGGTTGTAGAATAACTAATAGCTTAGATATTCTCCCATAATTTTATATATTATACATTGTGATGATTCATCACTGATGAATGCTGAGGAAATATTTTATGGAGCACCGTCAAGACAGTTTGTCCTTAGAAGAAATGCATTTGAGTAGTTAAGCAATAATTTGTTTAAACGATATTTGCCTTGAATATCGATCGACGTAAAGAAAACGATCACTATATTTTCAATTAAAAACAGCTGTTATAAATACACCTCTTTCTACCGCCGTTTTTATTGGTCCCTTTCCATCCCTTCCTAATTTATGATATGACAACAACGTGCTATAATTGCGCGGGGGTAAACGTAGGAAACGAATCCCCTGCTAGTTCGAGAATACCACATTTTTAGTAACGGGGTGGTGAATTTTATTCTCCGGGAATCAACATTTTCCACTGCTTCGAGAATTACCCCCCTGGAAGTAGAACTTTAAAGGATCCCACACACCGACGCGAAACTTTCGCTGCCGCTATTGATGCGAAACCGCAGCGGACTAATAAACACGGCGATATACGGGCTCGTCTTCCGCGACCGTTGCGGATTCCGCGTGTCTGGATTAAAGTAGGATTTCGTTGCAACGGCCAGCGCCAGCCAGCGGTTCATCGCGACATCCAGCAGTCGAGCACTGCTACAATGTATTTTAAATAGAAGTGCTCAGAAACAAGTCAGGACGCGAACGCATCGATTAATAGTTCAAATAGACAGTAATAAAATTTTCTGAATGTCTCAAAAACTTCTACTTGTTGATGACGAATTGTTAATAGAAGTAGAAAATATTCTTCATCCTTCTTTTCAAAATCTATATAGCTCACTCGTTTCATTACCCGTACAAAGTATAAACTCGATCATCTTTCTCTTCTTCTTCTAATAAAATTAACGTTGCTAGGGCTTTTTTGTTCACTTGAGATATCAATTTTCACTCCTCAATTATGAAGTAGACTGTGCAGATGCGAACGTAAGACGTTTTAGTGAAAGCATGTAGCCGCCGTTACTATTGAACGTCGCAATCAAGCGCGGATGCTGAACGTTGCAACGAAATCCTACCTTTTATCATTAAGTTGGGCAAATCTTCCGGCGCGGCAGGTACGTATTCAGAACGTACGCTCAAACTCATGTACTCCAATAAAGCAGATGAACCGTATAGTTGCACGTCAATAACAACAGTGCCTGTTTTTCTTATAAAATGTATTTTTTTATTTTATCTAAATATCTAGTGATAAAAAATGCGAATGCATCGCAAGGTGGCCCGTTTGTTCGCCCGCTTTCTCCGATCTTGTTCCCAAGGAAAATTTGCACAACCCTATTAATATGACTTATGTTTTGTAAATACATACTAAATTACAATAATAAGATTGATCTGCTTTATTTATATTACATTATTTGAGGCCCGCGTTGCAATACGTATCTGCTCCGCCGGACAGTTGCCCAACTCTATTTATCATATACCGCCGTGATTATTGGTCCACAGCGGTGTCGCATCAATAGCGGCAACGAAAGTTTCACGTTGATGTGTGGGATACTTTATGTTCTATTTTGTCAACAAGGTTGCGTGCCACCACCTTCGGCACACCGAACTACAATTAATTTGGCGCTACATTGAAATGGATCCGTTAATATACTTTTAGTATTCAAGATTTTTATTTGGATATATACCAAATATTTCATAACTATACAGTACAGTTTGTAATAGCTATACTATTACAGTCACGAAATATTTGGTATATACACATACATATGATAAAGTATGGATGTAAATACAACACTGAAATAATATATAAGATACTTTATTTATAAAAGTTATAGTATCTAAACAAAGTTATGTACAGTCACCGGCATTAATATTTAGCACCATCAAAGCGGCGAGCCATTCGTTCGAGTGCTAAATAATAATGTCGGCGATTATACAAAAGCGTGTCTCTCACAGTATTAGGACAGTTCAATACAGCGCAATTAATGGGTCTTTGACATCGTGCATGCAAATATTATTTTTGTAAATTATCAAGAATTCGGAATTTTACATCACTGACCTTTGTTCACAATAAATCGTTAATCATTTTAATACAATAATATAGATTTATTTCCATAATGCCGTAGATTAGCGTAGAACACGTCATAAAATTACAAATAGCAAATAAATAGCAATACAAAAGCAACCTGCCACACCGAGATAAAAAAAGTCTTGTATTAACTAATAAAATGGTGTATTGAACACTTTTTTCAAGATCCCTATACTAATATTAAAATTTGTCGACTACGGTATGTATATATTTTAATGCTCACCAAATACATGTAGATATACAAGGTGTGGTAAAACAACTTTTGATAAACCTTGATAAACCTGAGAAATGGAAGGCGGAAGCCAGAGACATTTTTACGAGGTCAAAACAAGGTCAAAACTGTATGATTTCTTTGCTGAAAAAAGTGCTGTCAAATTAATATGTATGTACATAACTTCAATATATGTACATCGTTTTAATTTGATAATTACAAAATTCATAACACATAAAACTAATGTAATTTGCTTATAAAAAGTAATCCATACATAGCAAAAGATCCTGGCGTGTAATTTTAGTTAGTGTATTGGGTAAAATGTTAGTGTTGAAAAACATGCACTTTGTAGTGTTAAAATTGTACTACCTTGAAATATTTTAAATATTTTAAAATATTGTAAATATTTTACCAGAACCCGTGTTGAAGAAGTACACTAAATCGAGTAAAACAAATTTTCCGATATAACCTCAAAATAGAGTCTCCAGACATTTAAAGAAAAAACCTATTCTGGTACAACGTAATTTAGCACAACACATGTTGTTGAGGTGGTAAGTATGTAGTATAAAGTGAGACATATTTAGTGGTCATTTTCAAAACTCCGTGAAGTAAAGCCGAAAATGAAAGGAAATCATCAAGAAACTATTTACACTCGATCTTCGTAAATTAATAATAGGGCATTTTAAACAGGGTACATTTGTAAGAAAATTAGTGAAATTGTGAAAAAGGTAGCTTCGTGTCGACGATATATTACAAAAATATAAATATGAAGGCAGATAGAAAATAAAATAAGATGTGGTCGGCCGTCAATCCTGACCGAATAAGCTAAAGAACAATCATAAAAAAAGAAACAAAAAATCCTAAACTTAAGTGCTACAAAGATTACAACTGAATTGAAAATACGCATAAGGATAAAAGTAAATTCTAAAACCGTAAGACTAACTATAGAAAAGTGCTCCTAAGAAAAGTTGCATTAAATTACATAATACACTAGAAGTGCATATACTTTACTATTTGTGAAGGGTATTTTTTACACTATTGTCTACACTAAGTTCGAGTACATTTTTAACACTATTTAGTGTAGACCCCCTTGTACAAATGATAGTGTATTTCTATTGTTAAATAGTGTAAAAAATAACTTTAAAAGAACTTTTTTAATTTTTATTACCACCAGAGAATATTTGACCCACCGTTTTTTAAAAGTTGTTTTTCGCGCTCTGTATATAATATGTAAGTACTTACGTATAATACAACTTGTTAAAAATATCCAATTTTTTTCATTCACGGTATGTATTAGTTCTATAGGCACTCACTCATAGAAAGTTGTTGACTTTGTGTTTATAATAGCTTTCGAAGCCAATTTCTTCAACTTTCTAAAGATTAAAATTAATTACTTGTATATAAGTACGTTAATTTTAACCTGTAAGCATGAATTAATTGTTTCTAAGGAGGTGCTTCGAAATACTTACAATTAGCTAGGTGATATGCTTAACAGTTGCACTAGGTTTATACCAGGTGAAATCGGAGAAATTGAAAAATTGTTTTAAAAGCAAAACCAAATATCTCTTAAAGAAGGTAGTCGTACGTATGTAACGTACAGTAGGTATTTGACAGAATTAAATATACCATGCAATTTAATCAAAAGAATTAATATATCATTTTTTGATCATTAAAGTTATTATACGTAGCAAATACATACTTACAAAAATGAAATATATATGTAGAGGGTATTAGGAATTTCTTACATTGGCAATTTTTGTAGCAGTCAATTGCTCGACGATAGTTGGTAGAGCGATTAATGGACGTTAATTTTTTTTTTTTTTATATATAAATAATTATTAAATTTCATTTTCGCATATAAATGTAATTCTTGCACTCAATTCAATAAAAAACAGAATCACAATCATGGTGCCACAATATATAAAATTTTCATATTATAAAAATTACGTTTATGAAATATCAAGTATTTTCAATTGTTATCTATATTCTTCATTAATTCATTTATTGCCATATTTTTTATAATGAATATTTCATATCTTGAATGTCTTATTATTGAATTTTATTTTATGTGTGATTCACGTGTCGCAACAATTTAAATTTAAATGCAAAAATTAAATTTAAATGCGAGATTTAAATTTAAAAAATGAATAACGACAGCAGCGTCGAACTCCAGACTTTGCCTTCCACTAGACTTAGGCAGCAAATTATTATTATCAATATAATGATGTAAATTACAAATTTACACAATTAAACGCGTTTTTTCGCCGTTCAAAAAATATGGTTTATATTTTTTTTTGACCAATCAGAGGCCTATTCACAAAAAAACCGCACCCGAGTAACATGAGCCGTACTGAGAGATGATGGGAACAATGCAAATCATCACGTACAGCTGATAAGAAGAATAGCAACTTATTTTATTTTACATCTAGTTAAGAAGTCAGTCCTATAGTAGACACAGAATAGTTTGTACCTTGTAATTTGCGTTAATAAAAGCTTTTGTTTTTAAAAATTCTTAACTCAAAACGAATCATTTATTTCCCGTATCCGTTCTTTGGCTTCAAGAATCGTCTCAATTTTTTTCAGTTCGATCCGTGATATGCTTACCTGGCAGTTGCTTATCAGCTCCTTCATGGTGTTATAAACTACGTGCCAAAAGAGCACCCTATGTCATAAAAAATATAAAGCCATCACACGTTAAATATAAGGCAGTAAATGTTATCTATGCGTAAATAAAAAAAAAAAGCAAAATAAAAAGGAAGTTTAGTACATAAGTTTTTCCAACAGTTCGTGACGATCCTAACTACTAATCACATGCATGACCATAAAGATTTCTGGATTTGTTTTGTATACGTAGTTAATCTCCGTTTTTTATACGCCAAATAATTCGTGAATGTGTGCGTTTCATTTTTAACCACACAAAAGAAACTATATATAATGGTGGAATTCTATAAATATCTGTAGCATCTATAACATTATTTGTAAGACCGGGATTAATCAATGGGTGTTGTTAAACGCGCTAGTACGAAGGAGGTTATTATGCCAGTAGATAAATCTGTGAAATCTGTGAATCTACCGGCGTCAGCAGTAAAATACACCATTCGCCGATATCAAAAAACAGACTCATTGGAAGACCGTCCAGGTCCATCACGAATCACCACTCCCGCAAATGAATGTCTTTTAAGAAAACGAAATCGCAGAAAAACGGCAGCAGAAATAGCCAGCGCATTCAATCGCGAACGTCAGCATCCGATGTCAGTTACCACGGTAAAACGACAGTTTAAACAGTTAGGCCAACGGATGAGTCATCGAGTCTAAATTTCTAAGCCTAATTTCACTTCAAACAACAGCCTCCCAAAATAGCAGTTTGTTATTTTTTACATTCGTACCTACATAAATTAATTTACTCATCCGTTTAATCTACATGATTACTTGTTCTATTTATTTATTTTACGTATTTTATTTGTTTTAAATTCCCCCGCAGTTTTAAAAACAATTAATGAACCTTGATAAGGTGTATTGTGTAAAAAGTAAGATCGGTTGGCAAGTGGCCATAACATTTACTACTTCTATATATTATTTATAGTGTTATGTTTAAGTGAAATAACCGTGAAAGAAGAAGCCAATGAGTATCATGCTATTGTGCCATTTGCTCTTGCAATATAAATTCTGATGTTAACGATGGTCGCAATTTCTTTGGATTTCTGAATGAATCTATTATATACAACAGGACAAGAATTAAGAAAGTAAATGGATAAGAAGAACTATTGTCGTTGTGCAGAGATTCCTAGGTCACATTAAATCAGTTTATTTGTTAGATACTCATTTTAAACTATATTGTATTTATCACAATAACTAACTTAATGCATTTTATGTTCACTTTTTAAAATAATGTGATTTTGATCTGAACTGTATTATACTAGTGTAAATTTTAATCTTTACATTTCACATTTATTCACATTATAGACAACTCGATATCATTTGGTCTACGTCTGAAATTCTATCCACTAGTGTACCCCCGAACATCATTGTTGACAAACCATTGCAGTGTCGGTTAGAAATGAATTAGACGAATAAATAGGAACAACCTTTTCAGTATTACGCAAAACGTTATAGTCATAACTCTTGAACCCTAATTAGAAGTTGGTGTATGTTCGTGTCAGAAATTTGAAACTTTCATCGAAGTGGTTGCATTTTCATTAATTTATTTGAGAAAGAACCACAACATATTGCTATGGGTTAGCAACCCATGTTTGCTGAGTATATTTTAAGTTGCATATTTTGATTTGCTAAAAACAGCTGTTTCAGTTTACCGAGAATTTTTCACAATAATGTTTAGTTTGTATTAATTTTAGTTTAAGAGTTAATTGCATGATTGAATTAATTAAGTGTTAAGTTTTTTAAATTAATTCCATTCATTTATTTGTCTTTTGAATGTTGGCGTATTGTTTGTACAGCTGCGTGTAACGTTTTTAAGAGAGGGATTTTTGTAAGAAAAACGATTGTAGAAGTTTGTTCGAGAGTTCCTTGTTTGACTGTTAACGTGAGTAGACGTATTTTTGTATATTATTGATGCCATTTGTAATTCATTTAGATATCTAAATTTTCGCATAAATTGAATTTTATATAGTCCATCAAGGAATTCCATTACTAATAATTGTTAATATATTGACGTGTACACGTTGTAGATATAAAGATCATTTATTATTTTGTGCAGAAAGATATATTTTAGTTGTAATTTCCCATTTTGTAGTTTAAAGAGTTAATTTTCGTTATTCAATTTTGCGTTTCATTTTATTTATCTATCACCTGGGTTGGGTGAGTAGAAGCTTTGTTCTTGCATTTAGTTTACGATTTTATAGATTTCTAGTAATTGTCCACGAGTTTGATTTTATTTAGAAACCACGTGGATTGAAGTTGTAAGATTTTGGAAAATCTTCCTGAACAAACAAATTTGTTGCTTTGCATAGGAAATAGCATTGTCTCCTATTTAATTTAGAATCAAGTGCAGTTTTTTAATTTAGGCCAGAACTTCAGTTCACAGGTTTTTTTCTGCATAAATTGTAATTTAACCCTTTTTGATTAAAATAAAAATTGATTGTTTAATTAACTTCTGTTGGGTTAAAAAAAATTCTTTCTTTTATTTAAATTAAACCTTTTCAATTTTTCGGGTATTTAAGAGAGTCTGATTTCATTCACTCACAATTTACTTTGCGTGGTCAGATTCAAGTTTTAATTCGCGAGGGTAGCTCTGAGGTTACTAGTTCTTTTGCGCCCTTTAAAGTTATTTCCGTTGAGCTAGCTAATTTTAATTTTTTTACATTTTAAAATTCATTTTGCATTTTAGATTCAATCAGTACACAGCAATGTTTATTTCTGGAAGAATATTTTATACTATAAAAATATAAATAAAGATTTGTTTCATAAAAAGAAAAGAACGTGAACTCAATAATCGTAACAACACTTACAAATATATGTATCACTTAATCAAACACTATTATTTAGACTAGAATCGTGTTCTGTATTACTATAAGCTGTTCAGAAATATTTGCAATAAAATTAATAAAAAAACGCATATATTTGTGTATTTTCCTACTTCCTTCAAGATATAAAGTACTTCACATGTTTGAAAATTCCCGGCAACAGCTTTACAAGATGGCAGCTAGGCGTGAAGTTCATTCAAAACGGACCACAGAAGAACAAAGGATTTTGCGAGCTTGTCCGTACTCATAGTATACTGTGGTAAAATGCCGTTTAGCAGAAGCCAATTCACACGGACGTTGTGAAAAACAACGCAAACCATTGCTACGCTAGGGTAACCGATTAAAAAGGCTACAGTGGAATCGAAAACTTCGGTACTGGATGGTGGAACAGTGGGAGAATGTGTTATGGACCGATGAAACCATATTGAAAGTGTTGGGTCAAAGTAGGACAGTGTTTGTGAGATGGTCCGCTAATGAGAGATTGCTTCCTGAATACGTTGCACCAACGTTTACACACGGTTGCGGTTCAGTTACACTTTGGAGTTGTTTTTCATACTCGGGAATAGAAAGGCTACATCGAATCAAAAGCGAAATTCGGAAAAAATACTACCGTGAAATATTAGAAGTTCCATGCCCTTCCTTCTGCATTGCGACTAATGAAAGAATGCTCATCCCATCTTTATGCATAACAACAATCCAAAGCACACAACCTGAATGTGCAAGCCGTAATTGAGGGAACAAAACGACACAAATATTTTACAAATTATGGTATGGCCATCGCAGAGTCCGATCTCAATCTTATTGAGATGTTTTGGAATGAACTTGACAGAAGGGTGCGAATTGTTGGTTCTATTTTAAAACACCAACTCTGGAACGTTCTGCAACAACATTAACAAACAACAAATTAATCGCAAAGATGCCATGAGTTGTGAGAGCAATGATTAACGCCAAGGCTGGATATTTTGAGAGGAAAAATATTTAAGGAATAACATTATTGTTTTTTATTTTTCGTTAGATTGTAATAGTTTTTTATTCTCTAGAGTAATAAATTTATTTTTTTAGTGTTAGTTGCTTTTCTTTTTTTGATTTCTTAAATACTTGTTACTTAGCAAAACTTCCGTGGACGATAGTGTAGATTTAAAGATGGTCCACAAGAACCGAAAAGAAAAAATTAAAAAATAATAAAATTGATCTAAATTATTTATAATATAAAATAGTACAAATTCTTTCTATTCGATAATAAATTTCGGATGCTCAATTCTCTAAGATTATTCTAAAAATTTGTGTCGCTCAGTGTGAATAGGATTGCCTATATCTTTCGTTTAGGGTTAGGATACACCTATCTAACAATAAGTGAGTCTTTTATACGTTACCTGCAGAGATAAGAGAATAATTGATGCTGCATTCAATGCTTTGATAGTTATTGTATAGCGCCATCTCTACAGCAAGGGGAAATAGTAAAGGTATAAAAATGGCTATATTAAAGGTATGTATTTAGTATTTTTTAATATATATTATGGCCGCATATATTTATTACATTATATAAGATTGGGTATTCGAACAAAAAAACTAACCACTTCATTATTCATTTTTATGTTTACGTCACTACCCTAAAATATAGTTTAATAATTTTTGTACAGTTGTAAAAAAAAATTCAAACGAAATAACAGGCACTAATAATAGAAATAAAAACTAAACTCTCAAATAATGCAATGTACTAATAAAGAAAAACGAAACTCTTAAATAAACACAAATAAAACTAATTCAAACGAGATGAAATGAAATGCAACAAAACTAAAAGTAAAAGGTTATAGTACATTAATGATTTGCGGTTGGCGAATATGAACATCTTTGTGTTTTTAAGAGGCAAGAAAGAAGAAGATAACCTCAAATTGTCACACTCATGAATAGCGTGGTCAACTGTCGTCTGCGCGCTAGGTCAGCACTAAGTTTCATATATGTGACATTAACTATTAACACAAGTATACAATACAGTCTGGGGAAAGAGCAAAATTATTTATTTATTTAACTATAAATATTATATATAAGCCCCTTAGCTTATTTAAGTAGCAGAAAAGGTATAGAATTGCTGAAAAGTTTATAGCATTAAATGTTTGAAAATTTTTCTCACTAAACCGTTTTCGTGGCGATGAGCGCCCAAGATCTACGAATGTAATACAGGCATAATTAAAATAATCTTTATAGGTAGATAACGGATCAGATGCACCACAACCAGTGTGTGGTCCGATTTATGCCAGTACAATAACTGTTTATCGCACACTGTACAAACTATTTTGGCACCACCATAATGTAAATCCTGGAATTTACCGATATCCTTTTCTATATTATGAAACAATGGTCGTTTTCTGGGATTTTCTACGCGCGACATTTTATTACATTTATAATGCCTAAAAACGTTAACGGAAAATTGTACTATCTCGCACCAAGACTCGACTAACACTGATACTAGATACTAGACACTAGTGCTGCGAAGATCGCCAGATATCTAAAACCGGGTAACCAATTTTTTCTAAAACCGGTTTCACTAAATCCGGTTAATCGGTTTTCAAAACCGGCTTTTAAAATCGCTTTTAAAAACCAGGTTTGAAAATCGGTTTTTAAAATCTATTCTGATACGGTTACAATTTTTTACATTCTGACAGATAGTCATATTTAATATTCATATATCTGTTATGCAATTTTTAGAGGTACAATGTAAAATCGAAAATTATTTAATGAACATTTCCCCGTTTTCATTATTATCGTCTGCATTTTTAAAGTAGGGTGTACATATGTATATTAAATACAAAAATATATTGTTAATATGCAATAAATGCCTGTTCTATCTTGACACACACCTAATGTTAATATTATTGTTTTAAACAGACGTTATTCACGATTATATCTGAAAAACGGCATTATGTCCATTAAATAATTTACGCTTCTACAGTTATATCTTTCAAAATTAGGTATATGAATATTAAATCTCGCTATATATTATTGAAAAAAATTGTGACCTTTTCAAAACAAATTTCCAAACCCAGTTTTAAAAACCGGTTACAGTTTCTGTTTTAAAGGCGATTAATCGCCACATCCAAAATCGGTTTCACATAAAACCGCTTTGAATTCGCATCACTAGACACACGAATCGGAGGGAGTGATTTTACTGCCTTGAAAATACATTATGGATAAACATTCTGCATAGCGCGAGGCGAGTGCGGCCCGTTTAAGCAGACAAGTCTGACCACTCTACTCATGAATATTTACCTAATCTGACCAACATAAAATCACCAAATGTTTCCTGCAGTTATTATGGCACTAATGTTTTAATGAATATTATAACAGTAATAGTGCTTTAATGAACGCAACTGACTGGGTGCTCGAGCCTATTAAAAATGCTGGTTCCAAAACCGAATTAATAGAGACCTCCACGTGCCTATACACTTGAGACTGCCCGGCACATTTAATAACCCCAAGGTCGATATATGCCGTTTTTAAATAGAGACAGTATTGGTTTAATTTTTCTTGTTTTATTTTTTTTTAGTCAGGCATTATAAAGCACAATAGGATAAAAACAGTCCAACTCAACTGAATAATACTTAACCTTGTTAATTGGCAGTAGATTAAACAATGTAATTTTTCACATGAAAGTCTTTTAGAATAAGAACGAAAATATTGATACAAAGATTAAACTGGCCGTACAAAATATCATAATACAGGCCAGGCAAGCAAATAGGTAGGTACACATACCCGCAGACATTTTAAGAAAAGGGAGTAAATACCGAAGTGATTTCATTATCCAAGATAAAATTAACGGAAAAGTACTCTTTTTTATTATTTTTTTGCATTCTAGCATGATACCATCTTTGTTTTCTTAATGACAATGATTTTTTTCCCTGCTTCTTTTTTCAATATCTAAAACGGAGATAATAATAATTAGATTACTCCATCTGTCTCAGTCGCGATAGAGATAGTCAGAAAATCAATAGTATAGTAATAACATTTCTGTATGTAACTGTTTAAAACGTATTCGGTTAAAAATTCGGCATTATTAGCGCGTGCGTAAATATTTTGGACCAGTTTTTTTTCCGAGTTAATATTGTTCATTGTATTTGGAATGTTTGAGATAGTTTAACAATTAAATCTGCAGAAGTAGAGAGTAATTTTAAAATAAATCCTCCTAAAAGCTCTACTGGATTGGGATTAGATTGTGAATCTGTTACTAAAAGAATCGTAAAGAAATATTCAAATATGAGAAGATGTTCCATTTCAATGATACATATATCCAATATCTAGACTGCTATTGATCAACTGATCCAAGTCGACTTGATCCTTTTGTGGAAATATTTGAACAAATATCACATATCAATCATCGCTTAATTCTGAAACACTCTGCCTAGATGGTTTGCATTATTTGCCATATAATAGCGTGCATGCTTCTTACTCTACCACTTTATGTAATTGTCGATTGAAGCTTATACTGTATTCATAGAGTAATTTGCTCATTCCCAAATTTCAAGTTTATTGTTCTTTGGTATCTGACTATACAGCAAATTATTCGCTGAAATTGTTAAGTAAGAGGAGAAATATTACGTTTTGATGGACAATATTTGATTGTGGCCGAAAATTAAAGGAATGAAGTTGAAAATTTTGTAAAGATGTTCACTTGACAGCAACAACGTATGTATTTAAATGAAATAAAAATAAACATCATCTTAGTAATTGAACGATCACACATATTTATTGGTATGCTGCAGTCAACCAAGTTTTGACTTAATACATCATTCTTTTTGTCATTTTATTATTAATCTTATGTATGTTGATAGAAAATAACATCCGCTTGTCTATTAAGAAAGCCGTAGTAGTTAAAGACGGTGCCTCCATGTAGCACCTGTCGTTTGTTTCACTCGAACTATATACATATCTGAGCGAGTGAAAGCGTCTAACAATAAGAAAAGTAACTTAAGCTTTGTAATAACCATTAGAATTTTAAATATAATTGTCCATAATCCCAGCTGAGTTTCAGGATTATGGGCGAAAAACAAAGTTGTTCACACTCATTTCATAAGCGCTTGGTTCGGGAAGTAGCGTCATTACTTATTCAGTTCCATGTAAACTAAGTAAAATAATAGTAGAGTCGTAATTTTACCACTTCTAAACGAAAATTCTATATAATATCGGCTATTTTACCACCTACGATGGTAAGCACATGCAGCCTACAAGAAGCGAAGATTGTACTAGAATTGTATGTGTTGATATGCGCCTTTTATAAGTACTCCGCATGTCGATGTGCCAAAAACGTACTTCAGTTTACAATTAATAATAATTATTATACTTTACTAAGACTGCTTTATGAACGCATGAAGGGTTATTGCTAGAGATGTTCGTAGGTGTGCCCCTGACTTAAATTACGCAGAGAACTAACTTTTGAATCATTCGCACTATGTATAATCTACTATACTGAATTTATGAATGCATAAGTGTGCTTTCTCATTTGCAATTTAAGTAGTTCTTTTTCAATTTTCAAGCGCTTATATTTATTAAAGTGAAGTCTACCGCGCATAAACTTTGAGTTAATTACATATTTATGCTATTGTTATTTTAAAGAAGAGTTTCTGTCTTTTAATATAAATCAAGAAAACATAAATAATGATAATTTTTTTTAGGTAAAGGGGAATAGGGGAAAGGGAATGAAGTGAAATCCATATGAGGAAGATAAAAGCGAAAACGGAAAAAAATTAACAAAGAAACAAAAGAAGGAAAATTTAAAAGAGGTGTATTCCACATGCCATTCTACGCGAATCAATCGGCTTATTAATTCACATACTATTAAGCGGCACGTTCAACCTGAACGCCCGACTTTCTAGTTTTTTCTTTTTTTTTTTTTTACATGAACGTTGTAGGAATATATTTCTCAAAAACGACGGAAGATATTTTAGTTCTTATTTCCAATGAATTCTTACTGACTAAGCTATCTAAGGTTGTGAATTTAAAAATGTGGATGTATATAAAATATTGTTTTCCTTCGACTTGACTTCTGGGTGAATTCTCACGTACAATCGTATTTTCTTGTTTTCTCCATAGGTAAACACAAGCTTACTTAATTTTTACATGCTCCAATTTTATGCATTGCAAATAATGTAAGTAATGTAAGAAGCACTGAAACATTCGTAGCGTTTAGTCATCGCGACCAGTTCAATCTATTCTGAATACCCTGATGGAGTTCACTATTCAACCCCAGTTCTTAACGTAAACTTGAGTTTCTTTTTTTTGGTACAGTCATCTTCACCATTTCGGGAGTTATAGTCTCCTGTCCGTAATATAGCAGCCGTTGCGGTGCCAGATTTCTACTGTAGCAGAGTACATGTTCCCCCAATCTCGGTTTCACATTCCCAAAATTCGCAACGTTTCAGTCTTGACATTGATCGTTGGGAGATGGTAAGTCAGAGGGCAGTAGTCGGTACGCATACCAGTAAGAAGGCGGCTTGCCTTAATAGTTTTTTATTAATATTTAGGAAAGAATTGAGCAACTTTTTTGCTACTCGTTGTCCAAGAGGTTTATTCCAAGAGGGATAGCGATATCCTGTTTTCTCATTTTTAGAGTTCCTTCTTTATCTGATCTTTGGAAACACCTAGAGCGGGTTCGGTCCATTGAGATGGCTGCTGAGCACTAGTTTGTAGTGATGGATTGCTACGAAGCAAACTGCTATTTTGTAGGTTAACAACCGTTAGCAGTTTGTAGCAGCCATTCAATATCAAAAGAAGCTGCAACTTTTTGTAGCAGTTTTCTAATATAGTACACAAGTGCGAATGTTGTGAAACATACATGTATATTCGTAGCAGTAAAGCAGTGTATAAAATGTAGTAATGTATAAAACTGCTTCTTTACGTTAGCAGCTACAACCTGCTTCTGTAAATGTTTCTAAATATGTTGTGTAAAGGGAATATCGTGCGTCGGTTTGATGGGAGTCGCCTGCTCTCGAGTGTGCCAATTTTGTCGTATGGGGGTATTTAGATCATCTTAATGACTTTGATGGGAGGTGCGTGGCGCAAAAGGGGTTAATTTTTTTCAATGATTAAATTAATTATTTTTTTACAACACTGGTGAGGAATGGAAGTAATAATAATTTAAATGAGTAAATTGTTTTTTTAATTTTTCGATAATTTATTATTTTATTACATTCTGTAGTTGTAAATTCAGTGCTTATGCAATAAAAAAACATTATTTTCATGTGATTATTAAATTGAAGAATTTTTACCATTAAAATCACATTGATATTACTAGAATAATTAGCACTAAACTATTGCAATATATGTTGGTGCTTTTATTCTAGTAGTAGACTTTGGTGGTAACTTGTAGCTGAAAAACTACCAATAATTTGTGTATGGTGTTGTTATTTTTTAATAATACAAATAATACAAGGACCAAAGATAAATACATAAAGGTATATTTATTTGATATTATAAATTCAGGGAACATTTTATTGTAAGAAACAGCTCATGTTTATTTTGTGGCACTATCACAGATGTTTTTTTACCGTAAAAAATGTAAAATTGAACTAACAAACAAAATAAAGAAAATAAAATACTTATATTTTAGTGATGTGTTAAATAAATAACAAGCGTACGCGATAAAAAAAAAAAAAACCTTCTAGAAATAACGAATATACGAACATCACATCCGTTTAAGTAAATAAGAGAATAAAAAATTAACAGAATTCTCTAATAACTACATAGAAATATTGTTTTTGTCAAGCCCAGGTGGAGACAATTTTATTCTAAATAATAATAGTTATTTTGTGTAACAACCTCACATAATGTAAATTTCACTGACTAGTTTTCCTAGTTTTTCTATCGATTTTGGTTAAGAAATACCTATGCAAAAACACATAACACATATCGTTATAGAAACTCGATCGTTATGAAACGTAATCCCTCAGAACCTACTACTAGTTATTACTGTTACTGTTACAATAACCGTTTTATAATTGATAGAAAATGCCAATTTATCCTTTTTCCGTTCAAGAAACTATACTTTTTCATTTATTAATCAATTATTTATATTAGTAGGTCATTATTAGTTACGAAAATATATACAATACCTAGGTGTATATGTATAAAGCTATTCACATACGTAAGCATGTAAGTACATGTATTTCCACTCGTTACTGAAGCAAATAGAGTCGTCCGTAATATAAATATATATTAATATTGAGTGAATAGCGGTAACAAAAGACACCTTGGGGCGGTGTGAAAAGTTGTAGAAACAGTTTGTCTGTTTAACGTAATACCGCTATTTAAAGAAAACTGCTACAAAAAGTAGCAGCTTTTTTAAACTACTAACCAAAAGTAGCAGAAGCAGGTTGTAGCTGCTAATGTAAAGAAACAGTTTTATACATCACTACTAGTTTGGCATCTTTTAGTTGACTTTGATCTGCACAAATTTCCTACACAGATCAGGAACAGACGAACAGTTTGTCCGAACTGCCTATCCACACTACTAGAAGTTCGCTAAACTATCGCCCAGAATTCAGAGAATTCCACAGGTGTGGACGTGCCTTTACTACAGCAATAATGAATGGCCGCGTTCAGAGTACGAACATGCTACATATCAGTAGTAGTTTCCGCTATACAAAATGACGATTGATCCATTGTATGTTATTGATGTAACGCATATGTAGCGGAACGTTTTTGAGACGAATTGTCAACAGTCCCCAAACCGTTGGGAGCAGTTACGTACTCTGAATACGGCCATAAATTATCCTGAGTTATTCTCAATAAGCGCCAAAATTAACTTCAGAACAAGAACTACTCTCTCTGTAATTTAACAGTTCTGTAGAGTAGAACGCCAAAGTCGTGCATGCGAACTCACTGCAAACGCTAAGTAACCCTTCCTTTCTTATTTCTTCGCTGGTCGTACTACTGTATTGTTCAAGTGGTGGACCATTTCTTTTGTTAGACTTTTTGTCAGTGTCAGCAACTATTAAATAGCGTTTTTTTTTTGTGTATTGGGTTAAGATGCGCATGTCAATGCAAATCAATAGTGCAGCTGTGACCGCGTTTAGAGTACGAATATGATACATATCAGTAGCGGTTTTCGCTACACAAAATGGCGACCGCTCCATTGTATGTTATTGCTGTAGCGCAAATGTAGCGTTGCGTTTTTTGGGACGAATTGTCAACAGTTTACAAACCGTTTGGGAGCAGCTACGTACTCTGAACGCGGCCCATGTGATACCAAATGTCAAAAGTACGTTAATACGTACGAATCGCCATCTTTTCGGAGTTCGTTTTGAATGTACACGCGCGACCGTCATCTTTTTTCAGTTCTTTTTAACCAATAGCAGTTAATTAACAGATTGAAGATCACGATTTTTGATTTGATCCATAAGTAGATGCCTTTTTTATAACTTTTGTTTTTTTTTGTGGCAAAGATAGATTATGTGATACTGTTACTCACAAAATAACAAAATAATAATTTTAGACTATGTAAGTGATTAACCTAAAATGGATGTTATTTATGTATTTTTATTCAGAATTTTGAGATCTAGTAAATTATGTTAAAACAATAAATGTTACCATTTAAGAAAACACTATTTTATTTTATTTTCCTGCCTTATTCTGCAACACCTAAGACAAATTAATTTAACAATTTTTCCGAAATAATCTCTTACAATTTTACTTTTCCATGTGCTAATCTGTCACTACTAATCAAGAAAACAAGTTGCCTATGTCAGATTTTCAAAAAATAAACTGCATGGTAGCAATTTGTCATAGAATTTCATAATATTTGAAATGTGCTTATAATGTAACCTGTGCGGCATGACCACAGCGTACTTGTATGAGGTATTGTTGTAAATTTCTCTTTTCAGTTGCGCGCTCCTAGCTCTCTATTGTAATTCACTCACAGTTACAACTCAGCTAATATTGACATAATTTTAGAAACTTCAATAATAGCTGTAAGAACATGAATTACCTAGTCATTTTATGTTTGCATGCAAATCAATTACATAAGCACATTGGGCAACCTCAATCTGCAACTCGAAATATAGTTAAAACACCGGTTTCCCCAGAATTTGTGAGTTGCTGCTTTATACACAACACACAAATCTCAATATTGTTATTAATAAGTCTTCCATTTCCTTTTACCGATCTTAGATTTTTGGGTGTTATTGTGAATGTCGGCTTGGGGTGGACCAAGCACGTTGGATTGTTATCGACTGGTTTGTAATCTGCATATTATACTATTGAATTCATAAGACAAAGCCTTATTGAACATCCTGCAGGAAGAGTTCACTTTCGACTCTTTTTGAATCTCGCATGAAGTAGGTACTGCGTTTCCTGTTGGCGCTTCAATACTGCGACGACTTTACTTGAAATCTTTAAATTACAAAAGCGGGCTAACCGCATAGTCAGGGAGGAAGACAGGAGAGCCCACTGACGGCCCTTGTTTGTTTCCTAAAAATGTTAACTTTATATTCCTTAATTATCTATAAGTCAGTAAGTATAGTGTGTAAGTATGTAAGCAAAATTATTTATCGAACAGACATGTTTATAACACCCGCAGCTTCAATACTGTTAATCTTCCGAAATCTGATGCCTCTCTCCGTAAAAAAAACCTATTTCATAGGTTTCTCCTTCTTCAATAAATTACCTGCACCTATATTATATTCTCCTGATTTAACTATATTCCGTCGCAAATTGACAGCTATATTGCTAAAACAAGCTTTTTATTCATTTGACGAATTTATTAGCTATAAATTTTAACCTGTCTCTTCGTTGTGAACATGTTTACTGATGATTTCTTTATGTTCACTGTGTTGTATTGTACCCACTTATGTAGATGTCAGACAACAATAATGTATTGACATTATAAATTATAAATATAATTTCATTCAAAATGTGATTTTCAATTTAATAAATTTCATTAATTCATACAATAATATAAACACGTTAAAACTCATATTCGAGATTTTTAAGATTGGAATTTTCTCCGCTAATATATTCAGATTTTAAGCCCTGAAGAAGCATAAAAGTCATATCAGCATATGGGCAATTAAAATAAAGAACACCGTATTAACTTAAGTTAAAGTTTTACCGCTTTTTAGCTGTTGATTGCATTCTGGGCAACCGAACATGGGAAGCGCTTCAAACGTAGGCGCAGCTACGCACGAAGGCGCAGCACAGATTTATTAACGTTCGGCGAATTGTCATAGTTTAACCGAATTAAATTAAACCTGATATTATTTTTCTCGCTTTAATCATGAAATTTGTAAAAGTAATATTAAATCCAACATTACATATAGTGAAAAGGGAAATAATACGACCACACTTATTCATTAACTAAAATCTATTCATGCTTCTTTTCTAATTATACTTTTTTTTATATCGAAGTATCAGTTAATGTAAACTATAAATTTCAGTAACAGAGCTCATAAACATCAAAAGAAAAAAAAAAAAGACTGAAAAGCAGTTTTAGAAGTCAACAATCAAATAAAATAACAAACATAGATTCTAAAAAAACTCACAATAGTAAATAAAATACCTATTTGTCGGTAAATAGTATATTATTGAAAAAATATTCATGTTGCGGATATTTATTAATCATTAATCAATTGTTTAAATGTTTAAATTGTTTAGTTGACACATATATGTTAAAATGAAAGGTTAGATAAGAGTAAATAAACTCGTTCTTTCGTTCATACAGCAGTTTAATATATGATTACTAGTTTCGGCTTCTAACAGCCATCTTCAGATCAACGTCAATAGGTAAAATTGTCTATCATTAAATTAAAAAACGTTTAAAAAGTTTCGGTTTACAATAAATACACATAGACACGTTTTGCATATGTTAAATCATTTGAAATAGTTTTTCTTATATTTCAATGTATATTAAATTTATATTCAATTTATATTCAATTATATATAAATGTTGGTGTCCAAGTAATTTATTATTCATGTTTGGTGTTTTTTTAACTTAATGATAGACAATTTTACCTATTGATGTTGATCTGAAGACGGCTGTTAAAAGCCGAAACTAGTAATCATATATTAAACTGCTGTATGAACGAAAGAATGAGTTTATTTACTCTTATCTAACCTTTCAATTTATATCGTTCATTGGATACTTAGAATATAACATATATGTTAGTTTGTAAATGTGTAAAGTGTAATGCCGCATGCAGTTTATAAATGTTAAATTTGTGTTTGACAAACAACTTATGTTGTAAAAAAAAAAGAAGTAAATAGAAACAAATATTTAATTACTTGAAGAGTGACAACTTGAAAAAGACAATAAATGTCGAAACGTCGTTAAAGAAATTTTGTTTTCAATTGAGCCATAAAGTTTGTTCGCGTCGCATGAACTATTTGCCCTATTATGCACTTTAAGAACTTTTGTGTGGAAAAGTTCTTAAAGTGCATAATAGTGAAAATAGTTCATGCGACGCGAACAAACTTATAATTCCACAAAAATTAATGGCTATTACAAGAAATTAATCATTGATTCATAAAATTTCATGCGACAGTAATAATTGTCGGATGAAAGTTCTTGGGATATGTTAATTTTGTACGATGGGTATTTATTCTTATGTAAAAGGTTAAAAACTTTTGCACTATTATTACAGTTGCGAGCAATTTGTTTAGATGTCACACTAGGAGTTTATTCCACTAATGCACAAACTTACTTCGATATCACTGACATTTTTCGCTAGGTTATTTTTATTTTTGTTATTTATCAATATAAATGTTAATTTACTGCAAATAAATCGTGTGTAACTTCTGCTGAATTGTTTCCAGAAATTTCCAAAACAATTGTCACAAATAAATATATTCCTCTTGTAGCACGAAGTAATCGGATATCTTGGGTCTGTTACTACACAACGGTTCTTGCATTACTTTCTTATTTTTTTCTTGTAATTAATTTTTTCTACATCTATAATCGTCAATCGTTCTTTATGAATATTTTATTCTTTGTTCATTTGCCCATTTTCCAAAAAAAAAAAACTAAATATTTCCAAATAGCCAAATTTAAATTTCCCGCCACCATTTTTAGTGACTAGAAACATCAACGCATTAAAATAACTATTAATGTAGTACAAAATGGTAGGTAATTTTATGTTTCAACATTGAAGTTACTAAGAATAATTGCGGACAATTTAAATTTGGCCATGTGGGTATGGACTTTTCAATTCCTGGCACAGAACAGTGAACACACTCTTAAAAAGGAAGAAGCACCAAAACTTGTGAGTTAATTCATTGATCAATAGTAAATTTATTATTGGACGATTTCATAAAATAATTGACAGCTGGTTGATAGAATTTCGCCGATATTTGTTTAATGCTTATCAAAATTCTATGTCTTTTATTGTATAAAGCCGAGCGGTAATTTCGCAATAAATAACTCAATATTAAATGGCATGTTGATAACACAGAGAGATTAATCTGTTAATCTGTAATTGTTTTCCTATGTACAGCTCTGACACAATGAAAGTTACCGACTTGAAGTGAGAAAGCCGTGATTTATTTTATTAGAATTACACTATAGAGGTTTTTTGACAAAGATTTTTGATAAAAGATATTTGTAAAAAAACGACAGTAAAAGCATTCGCTTTTATTTTTCGTTTTAGGGCAATAATTTTAATTGTGCCGTGGCTGTACAGAAATTGTTACTCGTCAGCGGGCGGTGACTCAGTGTTACTACATCTATTACAATGTAATGGATCTATTACTTTTTCGAAAATTCTAGTATTCTATTACTTTTTGTCAAAATGAATTACTTTTTGTTTGCCTTAGGGCCACATAATAATCAAGGCGGTTCAAGATTTAGATGATCGTACAAAAATATGGTATGTTTAGCCTTATACCAAAGATGGCTCGTTCGTAAGCAGCCCGCATCGCTATTCTATGCGCTAAGCGAGACAATAAAATAATAACTAATATAATCGCAACGCCACAGGATATATACCTGATTAGAAAATCGAAAACATCCTAAGTTTTTTATTAATATTATATACCCTAGTACTAATAATTTCGGTGTTTATCGATTTAATCAATATTTTAAAACTAACTTTTTTTAGTTATGCATTTCAATACGGCGAAAGAAAACCAGTTTTAAAAACCGTAACGGGTTTTTGTTTTGAATATATTCAAAATAGGTTTCACCTAAAACCGATTACGATTCGCATCACTAATAATATTATTTGAATCTATTTTTTTATTCATTTTATTATTTTTTTATCAAAATACTATTATAAATATTTTTTTTTTGTGAGATTCTGTGCATATTTGTAGAGCCCGCAAGTTTTTCGTAAGTTTGTAACATTCCATGATTGATTGATATCTTTATTGATTTAGTTACTAAATATGAATCAAGTCTTCTATTATCCCCCTAACAGCTGCTCCTGAGGCTGCATCCATACGAATATAGAATCCCACCATCAACCTTATTTTAACCACTGGCGCCGACAGGCTTGAGCTTTGTATGATTTATTTTCATAGGTAACAGTCGACTTGCCCCACAAATTAAAGTAATGTAGAATTCTGTAATTCTTCCAGCTACAAATGTGCGGTATATTACAACTAATAATGCATTATATATATTTCAGTTATTTAAAAGTTGCCAGTGTGCGAGCCCCGTAAGAAGAGATAGACACTAGTACTCGTATTCATAAAAAAAAGCATACCCTTAATCTGCCTTTAATACTTTCTTTTGTAAATTGGGAAAAGCTAACGTTGCGTCCTCAGTTGTTCTAAATGTCAATAATTTGAAAATTTGACATTACCATTTACAAAGTTGTAAACAAGGTTATGAATCGACGCGTTAAATGCTCAAAGTAGGTTTTACAATGTCAAAATGAAATTTGGTTATAGGAATTTTACGCCTTTTTATGAATACGAGTCCATTTCGAAAAGTTTCGGCAGAGGTGAGACAGTTTTCTTCATTATGATACACCATAGAGAAGACGAAGAATAAGGATCAACTGTTGAAATGTATGAAAATGGAGTACAAATCCTCATTTTCAGCATGAACTCGATTGTATAATTGTGTATTTCATATTTATAAAATTTTAACCATGACATACATACAAGCCATCAATCTACTAATTCATGATTCTACATCTTGTAATAATATAAGACAAATAAATTATAATATGCATTTGTTTGTTAGCGCAAATAACTTTCTTTGATTCGCCTAAATTAAAATACAGCTAACGCAGGTATATGTTATTGTAAGTTTTGTAAACAATATTTTGATTACCGTATAAATATAATTATTAAATATCAAAGGTGGAATAGGTGTCTCTTAAACACACACTAGAATAGGTGTGTTGTATTTTTAAGGCATATGGTCAAAGTCCAACAACAGTTCAAAGTTTTCTATTGCGACAAAACGGTACAAAATCGGGGACGACCTATACAAGAGAAGAATCATTGCAGTCTAACATAGATGTACCTAAATCAAATAAAGGAAAACCAAAATAGTTTAATTTTTATTTATTTATTTTTTAATTTGAAACGATAATACAAATTCCCCTCCCCTGTTTCCGAAATGTGTTTAGAGTGCGAGGAAGTTAAGTACGTCATTTGTTTATATCAAAATGAAAACAATGTGCAGTGAAATTAAAATTATTAATTTTGTATTTAGTAGATAACCTCACATCTACAATAACATTATAACCAAACACGCAGTGAGCTGAACTAAATCATTAATTTATAAAACGACGTTTCAATTATCACATTGATTATCAATTAACACTATTATATATTACAGCACTTACCTACACAAAATTCCAAATTTTCTAAATTACAGCACTACAAATAAAAACTGACCTAGTTTTAACAAAGCTTTAATCAGTTTAATAACAATTTTGTCTCTGTTACTTAGCGCTGCACTTTTAGAATACTTATTCCGTATTCATACTGTCAAGCAAGCACACCACTATCAATCAAAACCTTAAATGAAAATAATTTCAACTTTTAGACAAGTTTTAATGCACGCCGCCAAGGACATTGAACGTCATAAAATTTATGACATTTTTCGTTTTTCGATACGAAATTAGACCCATGTGCTAAGTAGTCGTACCAATTTCCAAATACATAAAATTCTATGTTCATTTGCAATAATTTTTGTAAATTTAATTAAAATTTTTCTCGTATTAGTTAAAACTTAGTAAAAGAATTTATTTGCTAGATTAGATTACATCTGAAATACGTAACATAACTTATTTGTATTGCATACGCATTTTTTAATTTTTTAAGGTTTACTTTCTGGCTATCAGAACACCCGACCAACATCAATTGATAGCTGTCAAAGCTGTCAGTGTGTCAAGTAAGTTAATTGTATCTTTATGTACTGGATTGGTTCCAGAGATATTTATCACTGTGCTGATTATTTGTACGTAATTATAAAGTGTTTACTACCACGCGTAGAAATGGCTGGAGCAAATGATCGGCATCAATACCATAATGATACCAGCAGTGACACAGAGGACTACAATGACGATCGAAGAAGAAGGGTTTTTAAGAATCGTTTGAGGTATTTTCTCTTACATAATATGCGATTACATTATTTTGAATAACAATTTTAAATGTGCAGTAATTTTCTGCTTATGTCCCCTCCACAAATTCATATTTACTTTTCTTATCAACTTACATATTGAAACAGTAATAATGTTATATGTTTTAACTAATACATGGTAATACCAATATGAGGTAAAACAAGAACAATGATTTGTAACTTAGCTTATTTTATTAGTTACGGATCATGTTCGAAGCCAAAACCGTGCCTTGTACAACGATCTTCGTCCCTATCGGAAACACGTTGCCATTCAGTTCCAACCCCAAAACAGTGCCATAACGCATCGCGTAATAGGCAAGCCAACATAGCTATTTGTTTGTTCTTCTGTAACTATGTATTCTTTACAGATCACGTCCTGTGTTGCAAGCTGTGGGACCACCCAAGAATCAAATGATAAATTCTACAAGCAATACCACTCCAACTAGTGAAGATCGTGTTACATTAGTTGTGGATAACACTAGGTTTGTGGTAGATCCGGCCATCTTCATTGCACACCCTAATACTATGCTAGGAACGATGTTCAGTTCTGGTTTAGATTTTACCCACACTAATGAGCGTGGGGAATATGAAGTGGGCAGAAGGAATTTCTGCAATGGTCTTTCGAGCCATCCTAGAGTATTATAAAGGTGGATTAATAAAATGTCCTCCAACAGTATCAGTGCAGGAACTAAGAGAAGCATGTGATTACCTACTGGTACCATTTGATGCTCAAACTGTTCGTTGTCAAAATTTGCGTAAGTGTGTCTAAATCATATCAAATCACCAAAATATTTCCTATGATCTTAGATATGTTGTTCTTATAGGTGGTCTACTTCATGAATTATCTAATGAAGGAGCTAGATGTCAGTTTGAAGTATTTTTGGAGGAACTAATTTTGCCCCTTATGGTTAATTCTGCTCAAAGAGGTGACAGAGAATGTCATGTTGTTGTATTGTTGGATGATGATACTGTTGATTGGGATGAGGAGTATCCACCACAAATGGGAGAAGAATATAGCCAAACTGTCAATAGCACTGCCATGTATCGATTTTTTAAGTATATAGAAAACAGAGATGTGGCAAAGCAAGTCTTAAAAGATCGTGGTTTAAAAAAAATTCGTCTAGGCATAGAAGGTAAATCAAACATTATTATTATTATTATTATTATTATTATTGTTAATTGCATAATAAGTATGCACAATTCGTATAAACTCCTAGAACAGGGGATTATTTATCATTTGGAGAGAGATATTTATTGGTGTAGTTACAATAGGCTGACGTGATTAATACAATATATATGTATATGCATTTTGTTGTGCATAACGGTGTACTACAGTTAGAATACAATTTGACAACAAGTTCACATTGAACTATCATCAGAACTCATTTTTATTTTTTTCTGTTGACTATATGTTATTAATGGTTTATTTAATTTTTTCTTTTATTTCTTTATTGTTTACGTTCCCAATTTTTAAGGTATAAAGATATGCAGGATATCATGCCTTGATGATTAACAAATTGTTTACTGTTTTATATTGAAATTTTAAAATTAGCAGAGTATAACCGGGATCTATGATACACCCAATATGTAGCGGTCGGTATACATAAGTTTTGTAAATTAAATAAATTTGGATATCATCAAATCTTTATTGCGTCATAGTAACCAAATTGTTTTAGTTATCCCAAGAGATACTTCGGGATTTTTTAAAAATAAAATCAACTTTTTTTTAACATATTTTAGCAAACGACAAAGATATGAGAGTTAGGTTTTAAATATGTTATATATTCTCTAAATGATCCCTCGGCTGTTTTTGAAGATTTTCCGTTTTTCGTTGAAAATTATCAATCACATTTTGACACATATCTGGTTCAAATTCACCAATAATTTCACAAATGTTTCACTTCAGATCATTGATCGTTCGCGGATTGTTAGAGTACTCATTTTCCTTAAGGCAGCACCACAAAAAATAGTTAAGATAGGTAAGATCGCATGATCTAGAAGGCCACTGAAGATCACCATTTATAAAATAATTTAACCGGAAAAACGTGTCCATAACAAATCCAACATTTTTGTTGCGACACGTGGCGCCATCTTGTTGAAGGATCATTTTGTTAAGGTGCATGTAACCAAATATAATAATTGTATTGATGTAACTCAATTGAGGCCACAAAATTTTTTATTGCGGTAGTGTTCGCCATTAACATTCACTGTTTCACTATCGAAAAAAAATAATGCTATTTCAAAATTTGCATTATCTCTTTTTCCAAGATAAAATTAGCTAACACGCGGCGATCTCCGTGATCTGGGGCCCTTAACTGTTGCGTTAATTGAATTTTATACTCGATCGAAGGCTAGATTTTAGCTCAAAATTAGATGCAGAGAGTTTTTCTTTATGTTCAACTGTTGAGGTCGATGATTTTGAACATGTTCACGTACTCTAATGATATTTTCATTAGGTTACCTAATACACGGACGACCTACTACAAATTAACAACTGATCCGGAAAATTCAAATTTCAAATAAAATTGCGAATTCTGTTGTCAATATTAGGTACATTAGGTCTAAAAACTAAATGAAATTTACGAATTCTATTATTTTCAGGCAAAAGCGAGAACTTTCGTAGTAAATCTGCACAATTTTTAACACGTTCTTCGGTCGTAAAGCGGTTTATAATTAAATTTTCGCTCAGTTTAGATGACAGATGGGAAATATAAAATTTCTAGGTTAAGGCGCTAATTTAAATTTTAAATTCTGAAGTATCTGCTAGGACACTTTTACTTTCATAGATTTATGTCTTTTATAACCTTGCTATACTCAATAGAGGATGCGAGCTTACGTATGTCACGATAACGAACAGTATTTGATATTGCATTGATAATTAGAGAATTTTGTTAGCTAATGAATATATGAGGCAAGGAAATCAATATTGGGAAAAAAGCTCAGTTTGCTCAATGCCCAAAAACAAAAACGAGGCATAGCGTTTTGGCAGTACTATTGCCTTCTGGGTAAGGCAAAATTTTAGTAGTAGTCACACAACGTTCTTCTTGCACATGGGCGGATACTCAGTTTGAATTACCTTGGGTAGGCTGTAGATAAGTAATGTTATCTAAAAGATGTAACACAACGTGCGCAAATAGACCGCATGCTACCTTCTGCGCAACCTAGCACCCACCCTACCTTCAATTGAGGGGCTTGGTGCGATAATGAGCCATACGCCAGTTTTTGAATTTTAGATGAAAAGTGGCTCCTGGATATACACTGTAAAGTTTGGTATGGAATGCAGTTATGGAATACACTTTACTTAAAAGTTCCGTGGCACGTTTTTGCACCAAACAATTTTCTAAACTGTAGGTTTTTTGCCTTTTCTCAAAACTAGACTTTTCGCACGTAGATTATTATTGCACCTAGGCCCTCAATTCAGAATAAACTTATTTGAATCAGTCATCTAAAAAAAAGAATTTTACTTACCATAATACACACACTTTGTGGTGGGAAGTTACCTATCTTTCTACGCTTAATTCTGTTTGCATTTTAGGTTATCCAACATACAAAGAAAAAGTGAAAAAGCGTCCAGGTGGACGTGCAGAAGTTATTTACAATTATGTTCAAAGGCCATTTATTCATATGTCTTGGGAGAAAGAAGAAGCAAAAAGTCGTCACGTTGATTTTCAATGCGTAAAATCAAAAAGCGTTACTAATTTGGCTGAGGCAACAGCTGATCCGGCATTAGAATTGGATGCTCGAGGTAATCCAATTGTGTCTATTAATTCAGAACCGCCGCCTATCCTACCGTTAGACATACCTCCACTAGGAGAAAATGAAGAAGGTGCTGTCGGTGGTGGTTTAGACCTCGACATTGCAAATGTGCCGCCAGATGAGAATAATTAATTATCAGTGATAAAATTGAAAACACATTTTTCTATAATGTATACAGCTTTGACTGATATTGAAAATTTAATGATTTATTTTCGAAATTTATTGCGCTTTGTTTTTCTAAACAATAAGCGTATTTAGATTTTATGACTTTTATATGGAAATTTTATACGGATAGATAAAAGACATTAATATAAACTATACGCAACAAGTATATTTCAAGTATTTGTTATACTTGGAAAGGAATTAAATAAAGTGTACATGATTTTTAATTTATCAAATGTTGTAGATAATCATAATTTACAAGTTATTTCTTTTCTTTTTCTCACATGTTAGCTCTTTTGTCTCAAGCGGTAATACAGAATGTTTAATAGCTCAAAGTAAACCATACTTTTTCCTTGGAATTCGCTCATATAAAATTTAATTTTTGAGACGCTATACTTTATTCAGGAAAAAAGAAAAACATCACTAGCTATGAACCATGAAAAGGGGCTATATTTGTAGAAATATTCAACCGTATGTAAAAAATAAGTCGCCTACACACGTATTGTCTTTACTAGTTTCACACAGATCTTTACTTGAGGGACATGCTGCTTTGATTATGCCCTTGCCAAGACAGCATATCGATACTTGTAAATACAACCTCAAGGAAAGGTACCCTCGATAAAACCAATAGATTTCATGTTTTTGCATTAGCTCTACGGTAGATGTTTTAAATGTTTATGTAATCTTTTTATGGCTTTACAAAGGCTTTTATACATAGAGCACATACTTAGAAATGAAACTCATATGATTTCTTTTACTTATGTTACTTATTTTAGTAGTATGGTAATACTTAAAAATTCAGCCGTGGGATTACGAAATCTCGTATCGAGTAGATACTATTCTAGTGTATACGAACCGTAGGCATATCCAGAGGAAAACGTATATTAATTTTTTGGTTCATAATCACACCCTCCGAATAAAGATGGCGTACTAGAATTGTTTTGTACTTTCGCAATCCGGGGCAGATTTTCTTCACATATTAACGATATTATTTCTTACAATTAGCAGTTTTCAGAAAATTGTTTTAATTAACGAATACGCAAAAATAAAATAAAGATAAAAATAGCATAATATGATAACATTTTGCCCAATACTGGTAATCAGCAACAATGCCACAAATCACACATATAGCGTATTAAAGTGAATTGTTAAAGATGTCGGCTTTGTGGTTTTCTAGTTAGAAATATTAGGAATATTTAATTCGTTACCAACGTATTATTCATGCCTTGTTACGTCAGAGAGTACGCGGGTTTCAATTCCAAGTATATGCCCTGTATATTTTTTGTACTTTTTCGTGTTTCAAGTCTCTGCGATATCAGTTATTCTCCACTATTACAGCCCTGCTAAAAACACGCAAAAGTGTAACAAATTATTATTTTTCTTTAGAAAATAATATTTATATTTATTTAAACTACAAGTTTTATTTTTGACTTCTTTTATAAATGATTAATCGCACAAACCCAGGGTGCCTGTAAAATTCGCTCGTGGCTGTAATGGTAACATATGCACATACAGACATCTACAACAACTTAAGTATCAAGCCCAAATTGTACCCCATATGTAATTTTTAACGAAAAATTACATCACCTTGTTAACGTTGTTTTACAATTACAATGTAACTTTAATTGAATCAACTCTGAGAAAAATTCACTGAAACTATTGAATTGGTAAGGTGCACAAAAGTTGCTTTATAAAAATAATGAATTATACAGCCTCAATTTCGCCACAAACACTAGAGAGATATCGCACCCTTTGCAGAATACTATAATTTCTTATATGAGAATATTATAGTCAGGCTGGGGCATGTGTAACTTGACGATTTATTGCGTATTTGTACCGCACCTGATCGTATCTATGCTCAGTAAGTGTTCGGTGAAGGATTTTTTTTTTGCTAATCTAACAAATAACCTCTCATAAGCATCTTACTATTTATAATCCACAAAAACCTAACTTTGTAAAAATATTAAATTGGACCGTTTTATATTTTATCAGAGATATATTTATTTATATACTGTAATCGTCAAAATTTAATTATAGTATAGGAAAGCAGAGAGTAGGAAAGTGGGTTCCGCTTTAAAATAGAAACAGACACATATCGTTGTGTCCCACTGCATGTCTAAACGCCCAATACCGTTTCAACATTGGCATCGGCGCGTATTGCAAGGTTATTTTATGCAGAGTATACTAAAACTAAAATTTGTCGACTACGGTGTAACGTTCCTTCAGGCGTCTGGGTCAGGTTAAATTGAATGAGATGATATAGGTGAACTACTCACTACTCATTTAGTTAGCCGCACTTGCTAAAGGAACGGGTTATCTCATATGTGCCTCATTGGTGTTTGCACTAATTGTATTAATTTTATAACATTTTGTTACTTGCGCTAGGTTGTTTTGATTATCTTTTCATTTGTTTCTTTATTTTTACATTAGCTTGGCTTATATAACTTTATGTAAATGTTATATAAACAAACAAATTGGCTACTTTCTTAAAAATTCGTAAAACCCTTTACTTAAAACAACCCTTTCAGAGTGGGTGATTTCATTGAGTAAGTAGAAGCTCACAATTTGTATTTATTGAAACGATACAAATTTGTATCATTTCTTTTTTATTTTGCCTTTTTTTATATTTGACCGCTTTACAAATTTGAACCTCCCCAGTTTATTGAATCGAACTTAGTTTTTGCGCATGCTTTTCTATAAACTCACAAATTGAAAAGTGGGAGGCATAAAATTCCACTGCGACGTCACTAAAATGAGTTCAATCACATGAACGCGCTTTTAACTGAGTCACAGTAAGTGAGATGTGCTAAGCTAAGATTTGTGTTAAAAGGAACTCTGCAATAGATATATTTAAACGAATACAGGAACACGAATAAAATCTTACTTTGGTTGTGATATCTCACTACGGATGCAATCCAGGCAATTAACGCTAAAGCTACTTTAATTTTCATCTAATTTTTTCTTTGACCTATTATTTTTAGGAATTTAATACCTAGTTCAAATTTACGTGGGAATTTTTTTAAATGGGGGAATTAAATGCTAGTGTTACAAAATATGATGAAATTAAAAAAAAAATGCAAATATGTGAGCAAGAATATCTCTTTTTTTCATTTAAATTACCTATATTTAGAGAAACAAAATGTTTTGGTGGGATAACTCCCTGAAGTAAAATATAAAACCGCGCATGCACGTATGTACATATACATTCATTTTTCCCTTATATGGTAGCTTGGGAATTTAAAACTGTCCTCACTTCAATATACTGAGATGCAGGCGCCATATTTTGCAGGTCTTGCGAAATACCCTTGAATAATAAGCCAGGGCCCGTATGTTAGATAACTCCATATTGCCAGAACGAAGGGATTAGTATGCGGTAGAAGTAACTATATGAATTGGTATTGAGTTAAGCAAAATAATGACAAGCGAATGTAGAAAATTGTGAATGCTAATATGAGACATAAGCAGGCTTGTAATTTCGATCATCTGTCGTACAAAATTTTATTACTCAGAGTGTCCCTCCACAGTCTTTCGCGTCCCCACCAATTTATCGATGGAACAATGCGACTAGGTGTCGATGATCGTGGCAGTAATCTATCAATGCAAATACATGTGCATACAGAAGGATTGGTTTTCCTTTCCATTTAATAATTTCTGAGTTTCCTTAGTTATTTTAAGTTTTTACTGGAGATTCCGTTTCTATTTTATATTTTGCAGAATGAAGTGTGTATTCTTTGTTTAAATTTTATTATGAAAATATTTTCTTTTAAAACTTACTCGCATACAATAAGCAGTGGTTTTTATGTTCTCTATATTTTCTGAGTGTACTTTAACATTGTTTTTACTGCCATTTTTTACTTGAGATTTCCTTTTTTATTTTATATTTTGAAGGTCGAAATTCTATTTTTGGTTTTCTTTTACAGAAGTTTCTAGCAAAAGAAAGAAAGCATTAATTACTGCGCGATAATCGGCGAAAATTTTTGTTTGAAAATTTGAAAATGTACCTAATAGTTGCTTCAAATTATAATATTCTTTAATGATTTATGGATATATATACTACACTTAGTTTCATAGGGTTTTCCCTCTGGAGAACAAAGAAAATGTGATATAACTTGTTTGTGACAAACACTCAATTTTATATTTATTCTTATTTTCATTGCATCAACTTTACATGCATGTTTACGTTAACCTACTGAGACTGTAGTGCATGGCAGTGCATTATACTTATGAGATACATCATACTGCGAAGTCTGAGAGTAAAATGGTGAATACGCGCTCCAACTACGCACGCTAACCCCGTCCAGCATTGTGACGCGGCTCCTGAACACTCGCAGCAATAAATTTTCATAGTACCGTTATTCCAAGGGGACCGAAATTTCAATCCTGGACATAAGAAACAAATTACAATAAGAATAACTGGATGTAATTAAATAATTTGTTAAATGACAGTGAAAATTATAAATGATCTGATAAGTAGTTGTCACAATGTTGTTTAGTAAAGGACAGTCGAATATTGCTCATGCTATTTTCAAAACATCGATCGTATTTTTATTATTGAATCATATATTTAATCGTAGGTTTAGCATACATAGTTTTTTTAAGCATCTTATGTATAGAAAAATCAGAAAAAAAATAAAAATTGTTTCTTCTAACTACAACTTTAAGCAGTTCCATTTACTGAACCCGCAAATTAAAAAGACATGTTGTTTATATTAAAAATATTCAGCGTTAAGTCAACCACTACTAACCAAGAGCTTAAATTGATATTTGTGCGAAGAAGAGTGTTTTCATGTTATAAAATTGTAATAAAATAACTTTGTGATATCAAATTGTTTTACACATTGACATATGTTTTGGTTAGTGATAATTTGATATGTCAGATAGATAGGAGTCTTATTTTTGGTTTTATATTGCTAGAGATTTTAGAAAATGAAATGGAAACATATTTGTATAGTGTGAATATCAACGGAGATGATAGGGAAAGGAAAATTGAACGCGTATCAATTCATCTATGTTATACTTCTGGCCAAAACTATGAGAATTTGAGCTGAGGCTAAAGGAAGAGCACCGTACGGTGATTTAGTCTTTTTGGCATATATGTATGTATATAATATGCATGTATTTATGTAATTCCAATAAATTGATATTATTATTATTATTATCGAATGCAGGTCGAGTAAATGTAATAAAATAGAATAGCACTCCTTTATTTAATTACATTAACGCCTTATGTGGTTATATTACCGGAATATGTGACCTTTTGCTTTTTAGGATAACACACGTCTATCCATTGGGCCAGAATGACGCAGTGTTTTGTTTGAAAACTGAAATAAAAGATTAAAACTGTTATGCCGTAGAAAATATATTTGCATAGTATAAAAGCTCGTATCTGTAGGTAAACTTACCGGCGTTCTTACAGATGCAAAGTTTTATATATATATATTTTAGGAAAAATTAGTGTGATTCCTAAATAACATTAATAAAGAACAAACATAGTTACTTATGTGTTAAATGTCAGCCTTGACCAACGTGAGATAAACACTTGATTAATCGCCATAACGCCCGCTTCCTCGTTTTCCGCCAGTAACAGATTGATAAGTTTTATCACTGCAGAAGCATGTCTTGACTTTGACCTATTTGATGTCACTGCCAACTTAACTCACGTACTTTAGCTCTGAAAACCGAAAATCTGTACCTGTTTACCCCTTAGTTCCTATTCGCTCTGTTTATGGTACTTAGATCAGTTTGGCCCTTGCTTTCCGTACTCTTTTGATCGAATCGCAGCGTTTTTAGTTAGTATTTTTCACTTTTGAAAAGTTTTTGTTATATCAATAATATTTTCATTGTCAAAGTGACCGCGACACCTTTGATTCTTTTTCTTTGTAATCTATTTACGAAGGATTTCAGTATTTTTGAAATTGATGTGGTACAACAAAAGTCGTACACATACGTAACATATTCTGTTAAGAGCTATAGCTAAAACGGCTGCGAGGACATTAAAGTTCCCTTCGTTCGGCTTCACACAGCTCCTTTGGCCGTTAGCTCACTAACTGATTAGCCTTCTTAACAGCTGCTAATACATTAACCGAACCCTAGTATTCGTATTGAAATTTTATGGGTTTGACTGATGCTGAAAGCTAAGAAAAAACAATATTACATAGCTTTGGTGCACTACTGCTTCTATTTTTTTTTTTTTTGTTGAAGGAGAACTATATTCTGAAGTCTTTTCAAATATAATACTATCATTTTAAAGAACAACTCTTGCTGACATTTGTTTCAGAACATGAACAGCTCATAATTGTTGTTTTTAGTTTAAATTCCCAAAATTCAACTATAATTATTAATTAATTAATAAAAAATAAATCAGCTTATTTCAGACTGGAAAGAAACAAAACCTAGGCTGCCACTTAAAAATGTTTAGAAAAATAGTTTAAAAAATGCTCAATTTGATTAATTCTTACGATCATGCAACTTATTTTCTCGAAAATGTTATCAATTAATGAATACGTATCGTATAGATGAATCCTCTTTCAGCATATAACGAAAAAAAGTTGGTTGCTCTAGAAATCATGTCATTTTGTTATTATATCAGAGAATACGAAATAATTACAGAATATCTTTTATTAAGGGACTTTTCGATACAATCGGTATTTAGCATGTTATCCTTATAACGTGCTAAATATTATATAGGGTTATTATTGTATAGTACAAAATAAAAAAGGGGTGAAAGATATACATGAGCAATACCTAAATACAAAAAATTGCGGTTCTAAGGACACGTAGTACCGAGAAAATGATTTTTCTTTATTCGAGTCCGGCTCTGACTCATATAGCATACCGGTGAACCACCGGTCGTCGTTATACTTTGAACGTTGGGATCAAGGGGGTGTATCTTCGATCGGTGGTGCAGAGCAAGCAGTGTATCCACTCACTCCACGGATAGAGGGCGCTTGAAATATTTATAGGTATATAATTTATCAACGGACCACTAGCAATTTCACATCCTGATTTGCGTCATTGTGCGTCACCAGCGTCACTTTGCAAAGCTTCGTTTCATTGTACACACGTGATTCACACATATCTTGTTTGGCCATCGGCGATACAACATAAATTATTTTAAATTGTTTGTAAATCCACTTTATATTAGTTTCGATTAAGAATTACCAAATATGTATTCTTGTATATGTGCTGTTATATTTAAGGTTTTTATTGTTATTAGAGATCAATAAGTGAAATACGGAAATTATGTACACTTTACATATATTTTTCTACTTCACATATTGTCCTCATGACAACAATAAAAACCATAAATATAATGGCACATATATAAAGGATTTATGATTTTAAATAAGGCGCCGCTTTATTTCTTAACTGGCACAATGTTCCTAGAAGTAATCTGTGGTTGGGATTTACATTTAGTGTGCACTTGCTATTCGTAGTGGATGCGTGCGTTTGCAATGGCAGCATATAGATTTGAAACACGCTATATAAAGTTAACAATCATACATTAGTTTTATTGCAAACATAATAAGTTTATTTTAAAACAAATTTAACCTTTAAAATGTGCTACTATTTTGCATGATATACGAGTTCATGGCAAAAGCAAATCATAAAAAAATGCCTGAATGCTTTCTTTGCATTCCGGTGTCTCCGTGTTATCTTTAATCTTTGTGTTTTAAATCTTGTGTAAATGACATCTGTTGACATCTCGAATGAATTCACTATGCCTAGCATTGTATTTTTTCGATGTTTACTTACAGATGGTTGAAAATCGTTTCCCATCAGATTTATGTGTATACATCCGGTACACACAGATGTGGGCCGCCTTTAACTACATTTTGGCCGTAAAATTTGGATAACTACAACATGCACATAGAATCGCAATGTTTTGTATTTAGCCATTACTCATGTATATCTTTCACCCCTTTTTTTTATTTCGTACTATATAATAATAAGCCTGTATACTAATAATTTTTTTTCTTCTTGCACTATTTATTTATTTATAACTTCATACTAACGACAAATCAGGTGAATATAATTAGTTATTGCTTGATTAGTATTAAGTAAGCACTAAGAATTCAGGATAGGCAAATTTTCCGTTTAATTATCAATTATTATTTTTTTTTAATCTATTAAATAAAGATCATACTTGTTTATAAGCTATTTGTGATACATCTATCACTACATTCATTTTGAAGATATTCTTAGCTTTGTTGTTTTTAGATGAACTGGCTGCACCCAGTTCAATAACTCGCTGCACTACCTGCCCTGGCTCTTCAGATAGTGTAGCTGTGCAGGTCAATATGGCAGTACACTTTCAGAAGGGACGTCATGTTTGTTATAGCAGTTATGCGTTCTTTTAGTTTCTAATTCGGTGCGAAACGTGCAACACCGATGTCCTCAGTTCTAGTTGAGTTCCATGAATTAGTGCAGCGCCGTGGCGGTACTAATTTAGCTAAAAAGAACAGATCTTGTATCTAGGAAAATGATTAACATGTTAATTACCACTAAATATTTTTTCAAGTCCATGGCGCCATGGTATAACGTAAAGTTTTTAAGTGAGATACACACACTGTTCCAAATTATGATCTTTCTATGAGACTTCCTTCCACAAACTTATTTGTTTCCCTGTTCCCTTCTCATGTCTCTAATTATATTAATAAAAAAAAATAAGTAGTTCTGGAGTTGGACTTTATATATGAATAATTATAGCTTTTACATTCCTGGTTGAAACGAAATTGAAGACCATATAGAGACTGTTTTATTTGTACATTTGACCTTGAAAATTTCACCATTTAGACTATTTAAAAATGTATCCGTTAAATGTAAACCCTTGAGACTGAAAATTATTAAAAAATGATACCTGTTCGTTGTCTTCATGTTTTATTAATATTTACTTATTTCTGTATATAGCGTAAACATTTTTTAGATAGGACATCTGTTATGTTAAATTATTTATGAATTGTATATTGTTTTTTTATTATAAACTTTATGAATAGCAATTAATGTTAATTTTATTTTTAATGTAATGATTATAAACTAAAGTTTGATACATATGTACTTTTATTGCTAATAAATTAGAAACTTTCCAATGTCTTCTTTTATTAAAAATCTTGGAGTGAGTAAGGACGGCGTGCGGAGGAACTTCTTCATGGATCCCACTAAACATCAAATGTGTATGACACATTATTTCTTCCCGTAAATAATGTAACATCGCAAAAGCATGTGCTATTGAAGTGTATAAAACATGCAATTTTAGATTATCATTTTGCCATGTATCAGAAACATTTTTAATTGTACACAGTTAAACAGGCACGCGTATTGTATTTGACCGAAGGAGAGGTTACGGCTAGAGTTGGCAGTATCAGCATTTGAAAATTCAGTGGAAATCAGTATAGATGTATGTAGGTAATAATGAAAAAAATCTTGTAGATACTGAAGAATATTATTAAAAAGCAGTTCCTTTTTTCTATGTAAACGATTTTCTTTTTGTTATCGTGCCACACTTTACCTATCACAATAAAATTAAAAAAAAACTGTTTTGAAGATGGTATCACAAAAAAAAAATTATGAGGTTATAAATGAACGCGTTTCTACAGATTTTACCCACACAGCACAAAATGTCTATCGTACATCCATTAGATATACTTTATAGATATACATAACCTCCATTAGACGTCATAGACATTCTATGGATGTCTCATACAGCTCCAAATGTCCGCCTATTAGATATCCAAATAGTACATCTAATACATATGCTATCGTTGATAAGCATAGCAGTGGGTACAGTGCTGGAAATAACAAATAGTATTTCCAATGTTGTGTCCACTGATAAGTAGAGTAGTCAGACGTGTCTGCTTACGTGGGCCGCACTCACCTTGCGCTATGCAGAACGTTTAGCCATAGCCTTATTTATATATCTTAATAGTTATTCAACCGATTGGAAGTACCATTGGGTGTTTGTTAGATGGTGCTCTGCGCCAATGTAAAATCCCATTTGCGTCGCGCGCCGTCTAAAAAAACTCAAAGGTACTTTAATCGGTTGAATAACTATAAGATACATAAACAAGAGCCATAGTATATCTTCAAGGCAGTAAAATCACTCCCTCCGATTCGCGTATCTAGTATCAGTGTTAGTCGAGTCTTGATACGAGATTAATACTTCGATACTAGATACTTCGTTAATTATTACGCATTGTAAATATAATACTATGTCGGGGATAGAAAATCTCAGAAAATGACCATTGTTGCATAATGTAGAAAAGTATATCGGTGAATTCCAGGATTTACATTATGGTGGTGCCAAAATAGTTTGTACAGTGTGCGATAAACAGTTATTGTATCGGCATAAATCGGACTACACATTGGTGGTGGTGCATCTTATCCGTTATCTACCTATAAAGGTTATTTTAATTATGCGTGTGCTATATTCGTAAACGTCGAACGGTCTTTTTCAAAATATAAGCAAGTTTTATCATCGCGACGAAAGCGGTTTACTAAGAAAAATCTTGAAACACTTAATGCTACAAACTTTCTGCTACTTACATAAGGTATTTATAAAATTAATAAATATAATATTTATAGTTAAATTCTGCTCTTTTCCAACACTGTATTTTTGTGTTAAACGTTAATGTCACATATGTATATGAAACTTAGTACTGACCTGGTGCGCAGACGAAAGTTGACCACTGTGCTAATGAGCATGTTTGTCACCAATTCAAGGGAACCAGTATCGTAGCTAGCATATGCATTAAACGTATTATATAGCATATCTAATGAATATATATATATAAAATATCCAATGGATGCATGGCATACAATATTAATTAGATGTGTTACATAGCGTATGCATTAGATGTAGTGTTTGGATATCTAATAGATGGACATTTGGAGATGTAAGAGACAGTAACGTAGATAAGACTTCCGTCAGATATATGTAATACATTATACATAGCACATCCATTATAGTAGATGTATTAAGGTGCGTATTCATTTGAGCAAATTTGCGCCTACGAACAATTTACGCGCAAAAATGCTCAAGTGTGCGCGTAGTGAAGTAGTATGCGCGTAAGGTTTGCGCACGCACGAACACGATCAGTGAGTAGATAGAATGAGAGCTACATTGAATTGATTTAAATTGAAAAGATCGATGTCGGGACATCATTTTGTAGTAGTTAGACAAGGGTAGAGAATAACAGGTGTGCTTGCCGTTAGGCAGCGATAGCATACGGATTGGAGATGGTATATCGAAGTGTATATCTGACACAACCGCCCAGCAGAATAGCATGCGTATTTCTCGACTTTGTTAACTGATAGAAACCATATTTTTCATCCATCTTTTATCATATTACGGTAATCGACAGGTCGAGAGTGTGCTCTTGTTATGAAAGATATATAGGTTTATGTACATCGACAACACGTAAAAATGTATACTTATTACATGTTTTTTTCGGGGTAGATAGAACCTAAACAATTTACTCCTTGTCAGGCATTTCCGCAGAGTTAAATCCCTACTAATCATTATTACGGCCCCGGAAAAAAACTGCTTATTATATATTAGTGAGGTAACGAATACGTGATTTTACACATTCGCGAATGCGAATGCGAATATGTACACTAGACATTCGCGAATGCGAATACGAATATTAACTTTTTAACTTTACTAGCGCCATCTATTAGCTCTCAATTTACAACTATATAAACACTTGCATTAAGCGCTTATGCGCACACGCAGAGAATTAAATTTCTCCATCACCGCAGCGAAACTGGCGAAACCAGCCAGGTACAACCGAATCGTTTCGACTATTTATGTCTTATTCTTGTCAATTCAAGTTTAGTTTTGATGTTATTGATGGTTATTCTAATGTAAACTGCAAATTTGTGCTTAAAAGGTTGTTTTAGGATCTCAATGAATTTAAATATTTTCTAAATTATCCATTTTAACAGGTAACTTTTTTATTCGCATATTTATTGCGAATGCGAATACAAATGCGAATATTCAAAAACATGCGAATATTCGTTACATCACTATTATATATATACTCTTTATTGAACAAAATGCAAAAATCAGTAAATAAACATTCTCGGGGGTATCGCTCTTGATTAGCATAGAATATACAAGTTTAAAAAATAAAAATAATAAAAATTAACCCCTCTCGCCCTCCCTCCCCCTTAGTCTCCGCAACGCTAGTTGGAAAAGGTGTAAGCTCATCCTAAAACCTCTAACCCGCTAAGGTCTCTATCAAATGTCCCCACACACTCTCGCACTGGCGAGCTCAGCTCCGAGATCGCACTAGCCTCATAAAGTCGCGGTGGAAGTCGTAACTCACGCATAACACTACACCACACCGCCAAATAAACCCGCGAACTGCACAATCGACCTACTGAGGTCGCAGGGCACCCCACGCGCGCCCGCAATAAAGGGCAGGACACTAATCCGTCTCCCGGCACAATATCTATATCGCACTGCTTCAAGGAAGCTCGTAGATGAGTTGGGGTTGACCTTGTTCGCATAAGCCCTCCTCAATGAATTTCGACGTCGACGATGGCGATGTACTCTCCTTTAGTAAGTAGTAAATCTGTAGACCAATCGCCGACCGAATTCTAGGTTCTACACTAACATGGAAACCATTTTCCCTCTAGCCGACCTCTCAATTATTGTAGCAACCCGGTCGTGTCGGTGGATTCTCCGCCAATGCCCAGCGGGGCAGCGTTCAAGTACATGGCTCAGCGATTCAACTCGGTTACATCTTGCCCGTCAACGACAGGCCTCAGAAGGGGGTTGGAGGGGATGTCCATGGTGGGAAGGGCATTGCCACTTAGGGGAATAGCGCCAATATAGTCCCTTCCAGACCAATATAGGAGGGAATTGTCCACCCAGAATCCCAAGTTGGTATTAAAGATTCTTTGTCTGAGGCCATTCCCACTATAAGAGTTTTTCAAGGAATCAGCGTGTGCAGCTGTCACCAGGTGCTGGCCTGTCCATATTTTCCGCTGTACTTTTGCATTCCTTCAGTGAGGCTTGTACAGGTGGAGAAGTTGAATATGCGCAGCATAGACGGGTCCGGCGAAATCGCGAGCGCTCCCAGCATACGCAAGCAATGTAGAAGGAATTGCTGTTCTCAAGCATACAACTCCCAAAGTACCATCCCTGGTGGATGCATAAAGGTAAGCACCGGGACATGTGATGTGCAGATGCGGGGCTTTCTTTACAAATTTCCTGATCTCCCTATCTGCCCGACTGAAAAGTTGATGGTGCATTTTGGGTTCTGGAAGCGGTATATATATCTGGGAATCAGGCAGGCTTTCCATTTGTGGTGTGGCTTCAAATGCCCTCTCTGTAATCTCGATAGATGTTCCCCCAGATCTCTACCAGAATGCCGCCACGACAACCCCATCATGCCGTAGTGGAGACCCAGGTACCCGAACGTCGCCGTTGGTCTAATCATGGGAATTCTAACCGCTCCCATACACAAACAGATGTACACATTGTAAATAGCTGTAATAGATGTTTCTGGGCAGATACAGCAGCAGTTAACATGGCAGTGCACTTCGCCACGTTCACCTCAAGCCCACGCTCGTCGAAGAACTGCCCCACGATGCTAAGGAGTGCCTAAGCGTCTCGCACACTGCCAGCCATAAGGACGATGTCGTCGGCGTACCCCAAGCAGGCAATCGGAGGGCCGTCCCCAATACCAAACCCTTTGCTGGTGTTTTCCAGGTGTACTATCAGTTTGTCGATTATTAAATTAAATAGGAAAGGCGACAATGCATCGCCCTGTCACACACCCCGCCGTATAGCCCACTCAGCACAAAATGTCAGCAGACATCCATTAGATATCCTTTATGGATATCCATGACATCCATTAGACGTCATAGGCATTCTATGGATATCTCATAGATCTTCAAATGTCCGCCTATTAGATATCCAAATAGTACATCTAATAGATATGCTATGTGATACATCTAATGGATATCCCACAGAGCACAAAATGTCTACTCGCTAGATATTATTTGTGGATATCCATTAGGCGTTACAAACATTCTATGGATGTCTCTTACATCTCCAAATGTCCGCTTATTAGATATCCAAATAGTATATCTAATGAATATGCTATACAGGGTGAGTTTTTTTATCTTGAGACAACGAAATATCTCTAAAACACTGCATCAAATCAAAAACAAAACTTAATAAGATTTGTTGTAATGTAGGGGGCTCACTGAATGGTGCCGAAGAAAAGAAAACAAGTATAGTTCAATAAATAGTTCATAAGTTCAGGTATATATTTTAACAAATTTACAAACAACAAATTATTACAAATTATTCTTGTTAACTACTGAATTCCTGTTCCGTTTCTTGACTTCCTGTAAAGAAAAAGAAACCATTGACAGTTAGATTACCTACTAACGTGGTAATCTTAAGGTAATATAAAAATAATCAATTATGTTCAGATACAGACCGATTAATACTTTTATTTTTTAAATTTTTCTGAAAGTACCTACACACACCTATTTATCGGACCATTCATAAGTAATCTAATACTGTGGATAATCAAGATTGGAAATGTCATCTTAGATTTTAATAATCAATATGAAAGGGTTCAGAAATGCATTTAAAATTTACACAAAGTAAACAAGACCTCACAAACAAACACATTTTACGTACTGATTTTTGCTTAACATCTAACCTGCTAAGGTTAGATATTCAGTTATGTTATAAATTATCAGTAACGTTTTAAATGTTATAAAGAAAGACAATATTATATTAGTGATACTTACCTATACGATAATATCAACAAAACCGTGGTGATGTTGTACTGCTAGGTACACTTACGTAACTGCAAATGCATACAGTGCAACGGCACTTTTTAACTTGTTTAAAACAATTGTAATAACCCCAAAACGAATATCCCATGGATATCTATCCTACATCTGCAATGTATATGGACATGTTTTGGTGATCGGGACATCCAGTGGAATGTCTGTCGGACGTGTTGTGTGGGAGGAATTTCTCCGGTCTTCTTACCCATGCATGAAATGACGGTGGACGCCTCCAGGTAGGTACCACCCATGTATTCAATAAATTGCTCTCTCGATGCCAAATCTTCTGACTACTCTCCACATGGTATGATACGAAACTGTATCCAATGCTTTTCGGAAATCTAACGTAACCATCTGGCCCTGCAGCATTGGATCAACAGCTAGCCATCGTCCTTACGACATCTTCAGGGATCACTGGCTCCATAATCGATGTGCTCGTCGCCTCCACGGACGGTATACCGGGAGCCCTTCAGGATGTCACTCGCCAACTGCGTCGTGTTTGTTCCATATCTATTTTGTACAATCTTATATAGACAGGCCCGCGCCGCACCAGCTCGGCGTCCGTCGGTGACGCGCCCAGGGCACAACTGACTAGAGTAAGATTCGAACTCGCGGCCCCTCGAGCACTAGATGAAACCCTCAAGGCATTCGGCTAATGCAGGCGCTTTAGCGTATATGATACGTATACAGATCAAACAGTCAACCTATAGTCGGGGCATCGCAGGTCGGAAGTATTCGGGAAGGGAAATAATCGGAACTTTTCTCTTGCCGAATAGTTCCGACATACGATACCTTGACTATAGGTGGACTGTTTGATCTGTATGTTGTTCCCATGTAGTAACGATAGATGACAAGAAGTCATAGGCAGCGGCGGCTGGTGCATACCTCACCGGGAGGGCTCTGACAAAGATCCAAGTTCTTCGTATAATTTCGTAACACGGTATATTCTCTAGGATAGCATAGCTTTGTTCGTTTGTCATAAAAGGAGTGGCTTTAGAGTACTCTGAAATTGAAGTCACGTGATTACGGTGGTAAATTTGAAGGGCACAGAACTACAATAAATAGATACAAAATAACATGCATTTCATTATTTGATGTTGTAATTCAGTGTTTTGTACGTTATCCTTAACCTCAAGCTGATCGATGTTTTATGTTTGTAAGTTGTTTATATCTAAACAATATGGTAGTAGTACACGTCTCCCCTGTTATGTGGCTTATACTAATAATGCCCGAAGTAAAGCTTAAAAATATTACAATCATATGTTCACAATTTAACATAACCATAGCCATAACCTATATTGCCCTCAAACTGCCCAAACTTGCTCTTCCTCTAGAGCAAGTGTAGGATTGGACTATTCAGAACAGTTCAAAATAGCACTAGATTTACAAACGAACATCAGTAACTGGAATCCTCGATTCGTCTGGCACAAACGAACACCTAATTTTGTGTTCTGAACTACACCAAGTGACTAACGAACAAAGTCGAACCGGTCACAGCAGTTGACCGGGCGCGAAGGTCGGGACCGTGAACCAGTTGATTCGATTTAGTCAAAAGTACAATGGACCTGTTTTATAGATACAGCAATTGATAATATTAATTGCCGATAGTGTTTCAAATCACAATGTTTGTACGAAACTGAATTCAATTGAAACTTGAATTAAATACATCGTACATAGACATCTAGAGACTTGCCCTGCATCGTGCAAGTTATAAGTACGTAACATACATACGTTTTCGACGAGTATTTTTATGACGATGTGTATTACCCGTACGTATAATTGCGCACAGGTGTTTTGGGTTTTAGGTAGTGTCGTAGTTACTGCAGTATCGCATGATTAGTAGCTGGTATAGTCAGGAACAGTTAGAAAAACTAATGTACTAAACTTTCTTTTTGCTTTACCTTTTTTTTATTTATACCGCCTTATATTTGACGTGTCGAAATATATGGCTTGTCTATTAATATACAGATCGTTTAAAAAGAGAAAACGGATGAATTTTAGCCAGTAAATCAAATTCAAATTTCCCTCAATTATTTTTAGTACCTTCAACATTAAAGCATGAACTTACCTACGATTTTGTATCACATTAATAGTTATTTGAATATCGTTAAGTTGAAGTTACAAAACATAATTGTGCGAAATTTAAATTTTGTTTAGTGGGACTTTCGCGTTGTATACACAAAAAAAAACAATACTAAAGTGCTTAAACTGTTTGAAAAATACCTGCGTAATTTTTACTTAAATGAAGAAACAGTGTAACTATACCTTATTTTTTTGACCAATTTTATGACTGTGTTGAAGGATATTTTTGAAATTTATGGAATATATCTACTATAAATATTATACAGCATTCATTTCATTATTGTTTCAATCAATAAGTTGTGCTTCAAAATACTTATCGCTAACAAGTAGGCATTTAAATATTGGAAGGGAAATGTGTTTGTGATAGTACCCTGTCTTAGAGTTAGTTCGTAACAATTCGTATTAAAAAAAAAGCAAATGAGGATCAAAGAATCGAGGAGAAAATCACAAATACTGCTAAATAAAAAAAAATAACTCTAAGAAAAGTGGCTTTTTTATACGTAAATGCGAGACTTTAAGGCCTTTATAAACTGGTACGAGAAACGCAATTTAATATAAATTTATAAAGTCCAAAATTATTTATATGCTGAAAATAAAAAATACTGTTGTGTATAAATTTAAGCTCTTAAGATATGTTCAAAGATGAAGCAATATATAATTAACTCCTTCTACCATAAGTGTCGGGATTAGCAATAAGTTATAGCAATCTTTAAAAGTAAAACATTAAGCTATAGCAAACACAAAAATATTATAAAAATTAGTAAAATGCTTATCTAAAGATAGATATACAATAAATAAAACTGCTTTTTAATCGATTACGGCGATTATCTGACCAAAGCGGATAATCGGTCAAGTCGGATAACCGAGTCACGTCGGTTATAACCGGTCATACCGGTTATCCGGTTATGTGCATACAGTTAACCGGTTATGAAATCTGTCCGGTTGTTTTACTGCTACACGTTTTTTGACTGGACGCACCGAACTATGCTGTGACGGGTTAATGTGCGATTAGCTTACAACTATTTTTCTTTATTTTATTATACATATGTGTTTTTATTGTGACAATCGTTGTGAATTATCACGTATTTTCACAATGTCTCCAATGGCAATTTATTTATAATTAACCCACAACAAATCTTACACAAAATACAAAATGACAAATTTTATTTTACTGTAATTCTTTCTGATTGTGTTTAAACAGAATTACAGTTTGTTTATAAACATTTGAAATAACACGTAAGTGCCACATGAATTCCGTATAAATAATAATTGATATTTATCGAGAAATAAATGTATGCCAGGAAGGGAAAATACGTTACTTACGAGAAATATGTAAATTGCCATTGTGAAATATACACATGTTCTGTATTGATCGAAATATCAGGGATTGTACGTACGCACACTATGACGCAAATAGACCTACTTCAGCGTAAATGTTTTAATAGAGACAGTGATTAATTAATTAAAAAAAGGATGTGCAGTGGCCTACTTCGCTTATTACGCAGGAATAATAAGTTAATACTTACCTAGGACCCCTAACGGCCGAAACGCACACAAAAGTACATAATTGATCTTTCCTTTTCTTCGTAGACTGTGATTGTGATTAGAGATTAGCCACGATGTTCACAATCTTGTTTATTCAAAATAAGCAATCAGAGGCGGCTCCTATTAAAGAGTCACGGAGCCATGACCCCACCATTGCAAATCACAAATTAATCATTAAAAAGCTTTTATTTTCTGTAAAAATACCGCGATCGCGATTCCCATGATTTGATTCGACGAAACGCGTTGTGAAGTTGTTTATACGGACAAGCAGCAAACTGGGGCCTCGTCTAGATTGGCACCGATTTCGGGCGTTTCTAGGTTTCCTAGCTAGTGGAAGAGGGGGTGGTCGCATTGTACGTAAAAATTACATTGAAGTAGAGCCAGCCATATCTTAGCCCGCTGTCCGCTGGTTGATTGAGCGCGTCATCAGTATACGTCAGTGCTAGGCACTGTGGGGAAGGATCTCCTACTATCATGGTAGGCAAGCGTATGAGTCAGACGGCCGTCGAAGATAGACTATTGAAAGTAGAAATATATGTGGTGAGCCGTCACATCCGGACTTCGGTTTAGACACTTCCACGAAATAAAAATTGGGTCCAAGAATATTTAATATTTGTTAATTATAGTAATAAAGTTATTCTAGGATGACATTGCAATAAGTATTCCTAATAAGAACTTAAGGTATTTTTCATTTAAAAATTTTTGGTGTCGGTATTATTTTAGTTAGCAATAAACGAGGTAATAAATTACTCCAAGCTAAGATAAACTAATTCAAAACTTTGTAAAATTAATAAAATGGGGAGGAAGGAAATGGGGCAGTTGGCCCGAGATTGGTCCAATTCAATGTTGTCACGATCCGCCACTGGCCTAAGTTACTAGTGGAGGTTAATATTAATCTGCATTAAATAAATTTCTAGGATTTTACATAACTACCCTGAAAAACCTAACAAAGCATGAACTAAAACCGTGCATCGTCTATCTATGAACTACTTTTGTTTTCCATGTAAACACACAGGTTCTTCATTTTTTATTCTGTGAACTAGTTACATTTTTGGTTTTCACATATTTCAGCATTTCACATAAAGCAGTATTCACATAATTGCGAAGCTACTATATTATATTTTTGTTATAAACGATCATAGAGAAATTATTTAGTTAGAGTATGAACATTTCAATTGTTATGAAATACTTAGTACTTAGAATAAGTAGCCTCGTGTAATAGGCTTTAGGTGGAGCACGAGGTTAGAATAATTTGTAATTATTTAGCTTTTTATAAATAAAGTATTCCATCCGGTCCAGGCGATTTGTATAGTTTAAGAGCTGATAGCCCACAATACCTTGTCGTATGTTATTACCTTCCTTGCCAGCATCCAGAAGTCCCTGTCCACTTTTTAAAGGTGATGCAATTTTTGTTGGTCGTCCGCATTTTTAGGGTTAACTTTTACTGATTTCTGAAAATGTTTCTGAATTAGAACCTTAAGAATTTCCTTTCCGGTGTTTGTAAAACCTTCTATGGGTTTTCTTATAGTCCCCAGAGGAGTGATTGGATCTTTTGTTAGAAGTTTGTGAAGTCTTGCTTCTTCAGATGAGTTTTTAATCAAGGTTCACAGTAATATACCTGGGCACCTTTGAGAAAACGCAATCTGTGGTACGTAATCATTTCTGTATCTATACGCAAAAACTCTGAATATATAGTCCATGTCCAAATAAAACTTGCTGACACTCCATCCGGGGAATCAATAGCTTTGTCCAATGAGCCTTTACGTGATTCTCATTTCATTTGCCTTACCATGATGCGACATTCAACAGGACTCGTTGCTGTTTCGTAAATAAATAAATAAATTAAATATTTTTCTTCGTTACCTGATACCTTATTGCCGCGGCATAAACTACAATGGATGACATTCGCTAGCAGTTTCCTATTTGTATTCGATGGTCTCCACATAAACTTGGCATTATTCCTGTTAGCAAAGTTGCTCTTTTCTCCGTTTTGTTTGATGTCTGCTTTATGTATTCTCCAAAGGATAATATCTGATCTAGTATTTCTCCACGTATATCGGCCTTTTTTTAAGTGTAAAATTAAAACATATATCGTCTTTGTATTCCCGTCTGGAATAATTACTTCGGTCTCGTTCACATTTAACATGAAACTGTAACTATTGTTCTCTGAAATTACTACCGCTAGGTCATCAGCATATCCTACAATAATAGGGTTCCCCATTAAAGTCACATCTAACATATCTGCAAACAGAACTTTCCACAATATGGGGTTATCGGGTGAATCTTCCTTCTAGTTAGCTGTAACTGTCTACTGGGAAAATCGTCTGCAATTATATAATATTTATATGCCTCTGAAGTTATTTTATAATTAACCCACAATCTGTGGTATTGAACGCTTTTTTTTACATCAAAAGTTATCAATGTATCTTACACCCACAATTATTAATTTGGCCTTTTCAGTTGCATGTACTTTGGATACTTGCACTAGTATTAGTGCTATTTAGGAAAAGGCAAACAGATTGCCAATAATTAATACCTATACTGTAGTTATTTATTTTAAAATTAAAATGCAACCTATTGTAAAAGCAATGCCGTGAACGCGGCCGTCCCTTAACCCTGTCCTGCACGAAATATACGTATATATTTCTCGTCGTGAAAGCAACCTTGAAAATGAGCTTCAGTCATTTTCTCGTTTCGCACTGTAGTATTCACGCATAATTATCGATTTTTGTGCGCAGATTCGAAAACGATTTTTTTCAGCATGACGTGAACCAAATAGCCAAATTTAAATCACCCGCCACAATTTTTAGTGAATTCAACGTAAAGGCATTAAAATAACTATTAATGTGGTACAAAATGGTGGATAATTTTATGTTTCAACGTTGAAGTCACTAAGAATAATTGCGGAAAATTTAAATTTGGCTATTAGGGATATATGTTATATCCCTATGTGCATTGAAATATTCCACGTGATTTACGGGTGCATGTAGTTTTTATACATTGGTGTGTTTTTCCTACTCGGTCAAAATAACTAGAGGATTTATACGGGCAATCGGCTAACTTCAAATCTACACCCGTACGTGCGTGTGTTCGCTAGGAACGCGGACCTCCTTGCTCTGGTTATGGCGTGAGGGGAGTTGTTGCCGATTGGTTTCGATCATTTCTATCTGATCGCGCACAGTATGTTAAAGTTTTGTTTAGATCAGGAAATGTCAATGAGTATTTTTATTCTTCTGTTCTGCCGACGCAGACGTGTTTAGAAGTACCTCAAGGTTCGGTTCTGGGACCAGTACTGTTTTTACTTTTTATTAACGATATAATGGAATTCATTGACTTTTCTTTGTTTTCATATGTCGACGACACAAGTGCTGTAGTCTCTGGAACCGATCCTGCACAGATTCGTAATCGTGCAAATGTTCTTCTGGTCGAGCACTGTGAATGGTTTCAATGTAATAAACTGCACATCAACGTTTCAAAAACTTTTTTTACCTTCCTTCACGCTTCTCAATCGAGGATGAATTTTGATGTGAACATTACCTTGAATGGCAACCTATTAAAACGCAGAAGTTGTTAACGCTAACTTGCTTGGGGTGCTTTTGGATGAAGCACTCAATTAGTACACTCATTGTCGCCAGTTAATACATAGTTTAAATACGTACTGCCATCAGATCCGGAATCTTAAGTCAGTATTGAGTCACAACTCTTTAGCGACATTTTATTACGGCCAGGTTTTCACTAGAATATCCTACGGTATTGTCTTTTGGGACTCTTCGCCGCATGCGCATGATGTTTTTCTTGCCTAAAAACGAATAATTCGTTGCATCGTAGGCATAATTAGCAGTAAAACATGCAGACCATGATTCAAGAAATTTAGTATATTGCCTCTGCCTAGTGTATATATTCTAGAAACCCTAGTGTATGTTTACAATAACAACAACAAATTTCGGCTAAATTCTGATGTTCATTCATGCAACACGAGAAGTAGAGCAAATTTCAGATTGCGCCTAAATCGATTTGAAATCACTAAGAGATGAGAACTTGTTGCCCGTTGCTATTAAGGGACTAATCTTAAAGAGATTTAAATCTACTTTACGAAATCTTTTGCTTGAAAATTGCATTTACTCCCTTGACGAATATTTGGTTATTCCAATAATGTTTAGTGTCTTTTTATGTTAATTTTTTTTACAATGTATCTGTATTAAACTCCATAATATATATGTATGCATATCTGATTTATCCACTATACTTTTTGTATTTTTTGAACAAATATCTATCTAACTATCTATCTATCTATCTCTGTTATCTATTACCAAACTACCAATTACCATCTGTCACGAAAAATATTGTTAAGAAATATTCCAATATTCATAAAATGAAGAGACTGAAGAGAGGCTTCAATCTAGTGGTACGAAATCTTTAGGCGACAAACTTAACTTCGTTCAACTGTTCTATGTCTTCTGGATGCTTTTGTGGAATGAAAGCCTATTTTAATCATCAACCCGAAATGTTTTAACAATTTATCCAAAATGTCAGTTAGTGCTAAATTTCGATTCATTACAATTACCGTTATCACCGCTTAAGATTTTTAAACTGTATGTTTTAAAAATAACCATCCCTTGCTTTATGCATTTTTTTCATTTTTTGAGAAAACACCCTGTAGCTTGTAAACGATAAGGCAAATCCTCCACAGTTTGAAGTATCATCGTACTTGAAAAAGAGCATAAAATCTATTCTTGTTAGAAAAGAAAAAACACCCTTGCAGTTCAGAAAAACAAATGATGCCGTCATAGTTATAACAAGAAACGGAAAAATATTTTTTCATCAATTAATGCATTTTACTCAGATAAAATTGCCGTATTTCGGCGCTTTTCAATTTTTTATAGCGTATAAATTTCGACACCGAAATTGTTTCATTTTTGATGTTTATTACATTATTTACACGATATTGGATTTAGTGGGCTCCTATAAGCATTTTATAAAAAAAGAAAACCAGTTTTGCAGGTAAATTAGTTTTTGATATGCACGCATGTTACATTATGTGAAGAGAACTAACAAATATGCATAGACGAGCAGGTAAATGTCGAGCACACGTATGTATAAACAACCGATTCTCGTTCATTCACTCTCTTACTGATTAGTCAACTTTCGGAAAATCTGACGAAATCGGTCTTTTTACCGGACTGGTGAACCCCTCATTTATAATGACGTAGATATTTAGTGTGACTAGACCGCAATGTTGACACTTAAACCATGGTCAGTGACCATAATTCTCTCTGAAGAGGGGAAAGTTTAAGAGAGACAAGGTCTACACGTGACCGGTACATTAATATATACGCTAGGTTCACTGGTGCACTATTGATTAGTACAAACTTATTTGTGATTCACTTAGTTTCCGATAACATAAAACTAAAACGCTCTCATTCATAAATCTAACCATGCCTGCGAACAACGGTGATTTAGATACGGAAATATGCGGAAACACAAGCGAAGATCCAATATCCAGTGATGCAGGTGTTTCTAGTGAAGAAGATGAAAAAATTGTCAAAAGTGAAAAACTAAAGAAGAATTTTGGAAAGAAGATCGCATCTTTCGAGAGTATACCAGAGAGGGAGCATCACGAGAAGTTCTTGAAGGATTGCGTAGAAATTCTGCTTAAAGATGCCATTTTTCAAGGCACCTCAAGGGAAAATAAAGTTCTGGAATGGCACGATCCAGCTGAATTATTCAAGATATTTGATTTTTCTCTCAAAGACGGTGCATCCACTCACGAAGAATTAATAGAAACCGTAAAAGATATTATTCAATATTCAGTAAAAGTAGGCCATCCGTACTTTGTTAATCAGTTGTATTCGGCTTTGGATCCCTATGGTTTAGCTTGGACAGTGGTTAACAGACGCATTGAATCCAAGTGTCTATACCTATGAGGTTTCTCCTGTATTTTCCTTAATGGAGGAAGTTGTTCTCACAGAGATGAGGACCATTATTGGGTTCCCAGAAGGAAGAGGAGATGGTTTATTTTGTCCTGGAGGTTCTATGTCAAATGGATATGCTATAAGCTGCGCCAGACACAAGTATTTCCCCAGTATAAAGGTAAAGCAATATCTCTAACTACAACTTTGAAAAAAAATATATTTTATTTAGGTAGGTACCTTTGTAAAAATGTAATACGAATAGGGAAAGTAACATATATTCAACCAATTTATCATATTAATATTAGCATTACGCGGCAGGAAAATGCATTTACCAGTGACTATTATAAAGTATATTCAAAAGCAAATTATGTGGACGGTATAAAATAAATAATAATTTTTATTTGAAGTTATTTTTATGCTAATAGTCTGCATATCTTTCTACATTTTAATACTTTTAGACCAAGGCCAACATGAAGATTTTTGCAATTCGCAAATATTGCAAAAGTATTTGTATATAACCGTATTACGAAAATAGGTTTTGGTAAATTTATTTCATAATAATAAATACATAACGTAAACATGCATATATCTACATTGAGAATTCATATAGCTAAGTATTATTATATTTCGTATATATACATTTGTTTAATTTATAATTTGGTTTATCATAAAATAAAATTAATTTAAATGACCTGCACTTTTTGATTCCGTGTCACTGATTGCAATTCTGTATATACAAGGAATTCGGATTACAGGGAGAATATTTACTGCTTATTTATACGTCTAATTAACAGTACACGTTTATCAATAAGTATGTACCTATTAAAACTAATTCCCCACAAAACTGATGGTGATTTATAGTTTTCTCTTATCACATTGTTGGAATTCACGGGTAATGAATGAAAGTAGGTAGATAATCAATGCATCGTTATTTGTCTTGTTTTAATACAGTTAGGTAAGGTTATTAACAAATTCAAATTTATACACCAATATTATAATCCGTGCCTACCTTCATTAAATAGGTTAAATATGCAAAAATGGATTAATAATGTAGAATCTTAATTTTTTAAAACATATATGTATTTGGATTATAGTCCCCTATAATATCTCTTTTTAAATTTTATTACAAGAAACACGAGTAAGTTTATTATTATTTAGAGCAGTTTCATTTAATTCTTACGTTAAATTTCCTGTTTTAATGACTTTCGAAATTATAGATACATGTACTTACACTGCAGTAGGTAGGTCACAAAATGTTAAATATTTTCTTTTGTAATTTGTCACACTTGTTCTGAAAAATGGTGTTAATTACCATTCCTCCGTTTTATAGTGTTTACATTCACCTTATTTAGATAAAGTCTCAAGTGTAACCAAGTATCCGCCAATGTTATGGCCTCCAAAACCATTAATTGTTTTACCATTACAAATACTAAATCTTCCGGTAATGTATTTTCTTCATATAATGATTTTACTGAATTGTAATATACATGTGTTCCAATAAACGTTGTTTTACCTTTGAGGTTTCGTTAAAAGTAGTTACATACGTAGAATTGGTGAAGTGGGATAAAATGTGCATACTGCCAGGACAAACTCTTCTATAAGAGTTCATTTCAGATAAAAGATTTTAAGATGATGCACGTTCTAACAATTCGAATGTATATACGTTAGTACGTGGTACTAAAAAAAATTGTTGTAAAATTTATGCCTTTTATGCGTTTCGAGTTTTTTTTTATACAAAGTTTTCGTCAAATCCTGAATGGTTTTGATTGTATCAGAACACCATAGCTTACACGATATTTGTTGCTTTGATTCCTGTTTTGTTTGTTTGTTTGTCCAATTTATGGTGCGTTATCATCGGCAATATTTGGGCCTATCACATATAGGGCGAGTTTAATGATTGAATACGATATTCATATTGTTACAACTTATCTAAATAGTAAATTTAATAGTAGGTGAATATGGTTATTTGTCATATTTTATATTCTATAAAATTCTTTCACCCTACAGACTTCTTGCTTTGGAATTATGAGTAAAAGTAAAGTATGTACATCGAAATTCTTTACAATGGAGAAACCACAAGCCTTCTATTTAAATTTTGTGAAATAAATGACCGTATTTTCTATATTGCAAAATGAGCATTTTTTTGGTGTCTTTACAAAAACGCTTTACTAACGACTAGTAGTTGTGTTCGAAGATATACTTGTAGATTACTCTTTATTTGTTTTTTGTTTATATAGATATATTCAACAACTTATACATATAGTTATGAGTGAAATCAGAAAACTACGATTGCTTATGCCAAATAAGAAAGTTTATGTAAATCTCAAATCGCCATATAGATATTATGATGGTACGATTATGAGGTAACTATTAAAAAAGCACGTAGAAAAAGTCATCAACAGGAAAATTAAAACATGTACATATATTATTCAGCATTTAACTGTGTAACTTTTTGATTTTAAGACTCTACATTATTTTAATTATTGTTATAAGTATGAATAAATCAAAAATGTATCATATACGAAAACTTACGAGGGCCCAATGTTGAGCATTTTAATTACTGCAAGTTTGTACATTTCGTTAAAATTATAATTGTTCATTTCATTTTTCTATCGTAATCACATTTATTTACCAAAAATTTGCTTCTGCGAATAGATAATCGTGACCTCTGATTGTGTATTGATTTCGGCACACATGGTCAACAATTTCCGTGAACATTTAATTATATCCAATAAATAAACTGGGAACTACAAAAACGTGTTCCTGTACATCCCGCCGGAGATACAAATAAATTACATTTAAGTGTTCATTATTAAATCAAACACAAATTTAATCTGTAATTATCTTAATGTTTGACTAATCTCATTATACGTATGTTGCGTCACAAAATGTTTTCATTTAAATCAAATTGGAGCAATTCTTTTAATTAAATATTCCTACGGTTTAATTGGAAAATCCTTAATTTAAATTTATTGAACTTAAATATTTCCAGAATTGACGTTAACATTTAGTTTCCGCTGTGTAATCCTCGGTACATTATTAACTTTACAAATGTTTTTTTAATTAGTTATTCAAAATAGTAAGCGTTATTACCACTTAGAAAAACAATCAACCAGCAGTAGTAAGAAATAGCTCGAAAAGACTTATTTTCTGATGTTATATACGTTATATATATAGTTATGCCTTCTTTTCTAGGAAAATGGTTTACATGGCTTACCTCGTCTAGTTCTGTACACTTCAGAAGACGCACATTATTCAGTAAAGAAACTAGCATCCTTCGTTGGATTAGGGAGTAATAATGTGTATGCTATCAAAACAGATGACCGAGGTTGCATGTCCATTGATCACCTAAAGGACGAAATAAGGAAAACTTTGAACGAAGGCGCCGTTCCCTTTATGGTTAGCGCTACAGCTGGCACGACAGTGTTCGGCGCTATTGATCCTCTAGAAGAGATCGCAGATGTTTGTCAAGAGTACAAAATATGGATGCACGTTGATGCTGCATGGGGTGGCGGAGTGCTCATGTCTAAAAAACATCGACATCTCCTTCAAGGAATACACAGGTAAATTATATAGTCCTCGCGATAATAATGTAAAATTATATACAGCGTGAAAAGAAAATAACGAATAAATTCATCAACTCTGTTAACACTAATATTTGGAAAAAGTCTCACAGTGGATTTTATTTGGATGACGTTATATGTACTACACCATTTTTATCTTGTTTTATTTGTTTTTAAAATTATGACGTCAACGACGTTTTTTTTTATAAATGACAACTTCTAGCGCTGCTAAAGATATCTTGTGTCAAATTATGGAGTAATACTATTTTGCCATGTTCTCCAAAAATATTTGAGAAGATAATGTTCCTGAGCAGAATGATGTCTTTTGTGAATAAATTTTGAATATTGAACCAATTTGCGTTTGTTAACTTTAAATCTACGCAAGATGCTGTTATTGAGGTTTTAGACCGCATTTGCAATCTTCTTGACAGCAGGGCTTTTGTTGACCGCATTTTTTTATTTGACTAATGCATTTGACTCTGTAGATTATGCAGAGGTTCTATTTACGCTAGTAATATATTTTTTATTATTCATTCGGATAATACTGTTTGTTTGGATTTCAACAGTATAAAACTTCCAATACTCTAATATTTGAAAAAAAAAAAAAAAATGCTTTAATCCTCAAATATTAAAAATTTTCCAAATTTTCAAAATAAAAATAATTGCCCTAAAACAAAGTCTTAATTACGACTTTCAGAAGTAAACAATTTCATTGTCAACTCTATACAATTTTCAATATTACCTTTGAAGAAACAAAATAAGACAAAATGGCATAAAATACATAACCAAGAAATAAGGAATAATAACCAATAAAATCGAAAAAAACAATTAAAATAGTATGGGCATGCAGTGAAGATGGAAAATAAGTCATTAATTAAAAAAATGTCAAAAGCAAAATACAATTTCGGCAGCAATTATCTTCCCTTTGTCTTTTTTTTTTTGTAATGGCCAAGATTCGCTTGAATATGTTATGGTTGGTAGCACTATTGTATAATATACTCCTAGTTTAGTATTTTTGTCTATTTCCCTTTTTCCAATGATGGTCGTATTTAGAGCGTAATATATGTTATTAGCTTTCCTTAATCTGTGATATATGTCAGTATCTATTTTTCCTTTATACTGCCCAGACATTCATAAGTTGTAACTCTTTCTAGTTATTCCGTTTAATGTGGATTGTTGCATTCTTGCTTTTGTTGTTATTACTGTTGATTATCATTGTTTTGAATTTTTCAATATTTATTTCAAGATTTAATTTCTCAATTTCCTCTGTCCATATCTCTACCAGTTTTTCCATCTGCCTGCTACTATCCGCTATTAACACTGAAGTATGACTTACATTATGATCCAAATCAATGCTTTTGCTAGTTGCATGTAAATTATTTTCAATTTCTAATAGTATACCAACTTGCGTATCTTCATCTAATACCACCGGAAGATTTTTTAACAACTATATATTCTTGAAATTTGCTTTCAATCCTACTAATGGTTGATTGACTTTGGGTTAATGTGGATGTTTTCCTCAAAAAGTTGACACACTTCCTCTTGTAATCTAACTCTGTCTTCATAACCAATCATCATTAGTGCTTCAGTTCTCTGTTTCTCATTCAATTCCACCATTTTTATTAATAAAAAGTTTTTCTGGAGGCGAAATCCACATTAGACAAAGCAAATAATTTTAATTTTATTGTTTACTTCTGATAGCCGTAATTAAAACATTGTTTGATATTTTAATTCTACAAATATAAAAAAATTCTAATATTTTAACTTCAAGAAATTTCTTCTCATTTCTTTTTTAATTTTATATCTTGTAATTTGAATAAAAGCTGCTACCAAAATTGGTAATAGAGAGTACAGGTTGTTACTTAAAAAATATATTGATAGGGTCATAACTACAAAAACAGATGAAGTAACATAATAAAAATGGTGTAGTATATAACGTCATGTAATTAAAATCGCTGAATGTATACCACTGAACCTTGATTTATCCATGTCAACGTAAAGCCGACTTTGCGAGACAAAAAGATAATTTATTTTAAATGGCGATGTATATTTATGTTCATAGTGTACTTTTTTTTACAATAAAATATAATTTATATGCTTATTTAAAACAACAAATATTATATAAATTGTATTTCTACTTTATTATCTTGTTATTACCGATATTTGCATCAGTTCCACATGAAATATGCAATTCCTTATACCGATTATATATAATAGTTTTCTCAAAGTATAAATCTTTGGACCCGCAACCGCTAATCAATCCGAAATAGTTCTCAAAATGTGAACCTCTAATCTAACCGTATATGGAAACTAAACCAACATAATTATTATAAAGAATTGGAAAATTATTACTATTGTTTGTCATAATATTTATTCTACGTTTCAGTATTTTAAACGTTTTTTTTTGTTAAAATTCTACACTAGCATTTTTTATTTTGGAACAAATGTCAATTCGATCTTCGATTGATAATGTGGACCCACGTGTTCCCGAAACAATTGTCCCGAATTAATCAAATTTTATGGAGTGATCGAATATTTACATGTCTGAATGTCAAACTAGTTCATGTAAAAAAGTATTGAAGCATTTGTTGATATTTATCTTACTCAGATTTTGTTTTAATAGTGAAATTAAATTATTAGTCATTTTAATTGTGTATATACTATATCAGAGTTAGAGAAAAAAAATCTTTTCATTTCGTAATTTACTTTAAGGCGAATCTGGACGACCTTTTAATGAGATTCTCTGCCAGTAGATTGTGCGGATTTTTTCCGCTGTTTTTAGACATACCAATCAAAATATTTTAACTTTGATAAAGAGATTGTTTTGAAAACAGTATTTAAAATTGCGCCAACGTCTTATTTTTTTGTTTTCTTTTTTTAAATTTTTTGTTTGGTTCTATTTGACTTCCAAGAAGGAAAAAGGGGTCAAGGGGCGACGATTCAGCGGTACTTACTAACATTAAACCATTTTGTTTCATTTCTTTTTGATAGCAAATAGCGTCCGAAAGAGAATAATGCGTTTCTCTTTGGTCTCGTCCGCCGGGGCAACCATAACTAGGACGCCACAGAAATGATACCGGTTCCGGAGTAATCAGATCTTTTCAAAACATTAGTTAGTCTGTCATGTGAACCTGAATGTATAGAATAACACTATTTCATATAATTTTTAGAAAAACCAAAATTAAAATGCAAATTAATAAGGTACTAGCAGTAATTTTATTTAATTTACTAGGCTACAGAAGAAAGCTATTAATTCAGAAATAAATAATTATAGCACTGATAATATAGTCCGTACTATGAATCAGTAGAATCAGTGGCTTATTTTGTAAATTAAGTAAACACTGTGTTCCTCCTGAATTATCTCCAGGTATGCACAAAAGTGAAGAGCATTTGTAGAACACGTGATTACAGGAATAAGCCTCAAGCGGTAGTCAGATCGAAAAGAAAGATACCTCTTGTCTTTTTGAATGGTATGAATTGTTTGCTTTCTATATTACATGTGCCCAAAATGAATTGCTAAGATTGTCTAGAGTATTCGCTACTTTTCATTGAGTGTTATTCTATACCTGTATCTATGATTCTACAATACAATTTCCTATAGAATAACTTGTGATAAATGAGTCAGGATGCCCCACACTGTCACAAACACACAAATCCTCATTCAACACACACACACAGAGAAAGAGGAGACATCGCACACGTGTGGTCAAGTACCTCAAAAGTTTTTTCTCTGGAACTGACTTAGGACTGCAGTTATTGTACGAAGTATATTTACTTTCTTACAAGTAGCAAACCGCAGTTTAGAAATTAGAGAGCCAGACGAAAATGAATGAAAATTAAAACGCATATTTTGACTATGTATTTGTATATTTGTAGTAATTTTATATGTTCAAAAGAATCCAAGAATTCTTAATTTCTTGTTTTATTTGTGGATCATTAGTAAGTGCGTTATCTATTTATTATTTACATTTACTCTGTTATAAAATATTACTTAGGTATGTTCTTTTTTTGAGTTGGAACATTTTATCTAATGGATAGGTATATACTTTATTTTTAATTTACTTTGTTATATTCCTTGAAGATAATTATATAATAAAAAAGTTCTTCACTATTTTCTATTGTTAACATTTACACATTTTATGAATTTCGCACTTTTTTAAAACATAGGTAGAACTAGATGGGTTTGTGTAAAATACACGAAAAGACACTACTGAAAGCAAAATTGAATATCCTTATATTTATACCTCACGTGATTCGATAGCAGTCTATCTGGTACATACGTCTTCAAAACAATTAAACATCGGTCTGTGCGTTACTTATGATGGAAGCCGGCGGCCCGTCGGCAAAGGAAATGAATATTTCTGTTTCGGGCGTTATTATTAGTCCAAATTCAAAAATTAAGAAAGTTCTGTCATTAAGAAATCGGTGTTCAAATGCGCCGTTGACCCGATTTTGGAAATTGTTTTTAATAACAAAATCATAACATTTAAAAATTCAAATATATCAAAAATAAAAAAAAGAAAACGTTGGCGCAATTCCAAACATTATTTTAAGACAAATACAGTTTAAAATTTAGAAATTGGTCGCACCGTTTTCCCAAAAAGCTCGGAATACTTTTCCGATATATTCATCTCTGTCGCACACTTGGACGTCCAGATTCGCCTTAAGGATATTCGGCTGAAACCAAGAAAATAAAAGTATTTTAATTTTGTTGTATTTGTTATTGATATCTGATATTAGTTTTTAAGTGTATCATGCCCCCGTGTCGAATTATAATTATTTTTTATCTATTTGGGTGTGTACTTGATAATGAGTATCACTGCATAGGTTTCACGGCCGGTGTAACTATAACTGAACTGTCAGTTCAGTTATCCTGAAGAAGCTGTCAATATGAACAGCGAAACGTCGAGCGAAAGTTTTGACACACGGCGAAACCCGCAAGAAGCTGTTAGTTATAATGACAATGAGTATATTTAGTGAAAAGCACACGATACACAGCTTCTCAAACCCAAACGTAACATAAGAAGCAATTATTAAAATAAGTAACTATTTTCTGTTGTCTCGTTTGAGGCACATTTATGAGATTATCAAACAAAAAAATCATATGTAATCACACAATGAACTCAAACAACAAAATACATAGTTTAGAAAAGTTTTTTTTAGTTATTAAATCGAAACTTGTAGAATTTAAAGTTTTAGACAAAGCTACCGCGATTGTCCTTTACATAATAAAGGACAATCGCGGTAGCTCATTCTGCTATAATATAGAATAATAAGAACAATAATCGAGTGTTAGATCTAATAAATAGAATATTATACGTGGTGGTAGCACGTTATAAGTTCATACATTCTTTAACAGTGCCTAATAGTAATATACCACGTGCACTACGTTTTGTACAAAAATTCCTTTACCAATGAATTTCCGATTTACGGAATTTGTTGTTACACAATTCTCTTCAGCTCTATATTAAAATAAAATTTATTACTGTTTGCTACTGCAAAGATCACTAACAAAAGAGTCATAATGCTATTATTATTTGAAAAAAAAAATAAAATCAAATTAAATAGTAAATAAAATATTTCTAATTTCAGTTTAAATTATTATTTTTCTTGATTAAATTGCACGTAAATTCTTTTTTTTTAATCTCTGTCTCTCTTTTTTTTTATAAAACATGTAACATCGGAACTTACTTTCTAAAGATGCATCATTAACATCATCTCGAAAATATTAAATTTTTGCTGTGTAAATCTAACATACAACAGGAGTAGTAAAAGACAGACGTACTATTACAGCACCCTGTATATGTATGCAATTATATCGTATGCAAATAATGTAATGTTAAATTGCAAGCATATATTAACGTTAAAGCTATCAGCAAACATCTAGAACGCATACTTATCGTACCTAGATGTTTTGCAAGAAATGGGTGTCGCTATTTAAAAATATCTGATCTATTTTCTTGACCTATTATGCCTTTTTCATCATATATCTACCTTTAATTTCTTTTCGACTACATTAAATCAAAATTATGAGGTAAATGAAAATAATAGGACCTATAAAATGAAATTTGTTGCTTTACTTTATTGTTATTTATACCTAGTTCATGATCGCTGGATAATGTATGAATCCTAAATTGTTTTATATTTTAAATATACCTATATTTTTTTTCTTTGTTATTCTCTAATTTTCCAATAAATCGCCATTTACTATGTAAATGAGCAAACAAAGAAGCACTTGGCAAATGAAACCTTGCGGTTGCGAATTATACATGGAAGAAGGTTGCGATCACTGGACTTGCAATTTCAACATCATTCAAGGCGTTCTCTTGCAATAGGTGATTGTACCAGTCCTTGTTCTCTAACGAACAAAAAAGACGAAAATGTTTTTTTTGCGCAAAGTTCCAGGTTTCCGTTTTACTTAAAGTTGTTACGTTCATTGGATACATGCCAATCCTAGCGTTACGTATGGTTGCACTAAATACAGTAGTGTAAATATATTAACGACCATCATTAAAATACAAAATCCAATCAGTTTACCCATTGAATGACTGAAGGTGAATTTATAGGAAAAAGAGCTTTGTTTTAATAATTTTCGAACTTAATACCTTTTTTATCCATGCTCAATGCGGAGAACATACTAAAGCGATTATACGTGGACGCTCAATAAACATCTAAATATTCGCACTACATCAGATTTGATTAATTCGGGGACCACGTGGGTTCCCATTATCAACCGGAACTGTTTGAATGTTTTTTCATGTATATGGTTTTGTATGCATCTAACTCTTTCGGTGATTGCACATTTTTCACTAAATCAAGGTTTTATGTCCGGTATGGTTTATATGTTGCGCAACGCTGGATGATTCAAGTCTACCATATCGATAACAGGCTATGTGCTCCTTGAATCTGGTTGCGATCGAACGCGTTTGTTTGTCCAGTATAAATTTTATCACACCCGCTACAACCGATTTTGCAGATACCCGATCTTTCGTGAATAAGGTTTATCTTTCGCGTTACTTAAAAGATTTCTGAGTGTGTTGCGTGAGGAGAAGCAAATGTTCAAAAATTTTGTTCTTTAAAAATGTCACCTAAATCTTTTGAAAGGTAATTTAACCATTTTTTTATCGCGATTGTCTTCTGAGTCATGGCACTTCTAACATGGTGTTTATATTGGACTTTTTTTACGCTCCGGACTACGTCAATACAAGAGTAACCATTATAGATCGCTACCTTTTTAATGAATTGCAATTCTTAATTAAATCGCTTTATTAAGGCAAATCTGGACGGCCTTTTAATGAGATTCTCTTCCAGGAGACGGCGCGGATCTTTTTCCGCTGTTTTTAGACATACCAATCAAAATATTTTAAATTTGATAAAGAGATTGTTTTGAAAACAGTATTTAAAATTGAGCCAACGTTTTATTTTTTTAAATTTTTTGTGTGGTTCTATTTGGCTTCCAAAAAGGAAAAATAAAAAGTGGTCAAGGCGACGGTTCAGCGGTGGCTTACTAATACTAAAACATTTTTTTTCATTTCTTCTGATAGCAAATAGCGTTCGAAAGAGGAAAAATGCGTTTCTCTTTGATCTCGTCCGCCGGGACAACCATAACTAGGACGGTAGCACACTCGTCGAATTGGGTGCGCTACAGAAATGATACCGGTTCGAGTGATCAGATCTTTTCAAAACATTAGTTAGTCTGTCATATGAACTTGAATGTATAGGGTAACACTATTTCATATGGTTCTTTTAGAAAAATCAAAATTAAAATGCAAATTAATAAGATACTATCAGTAATTTTATTTGATTTACTAGGCTACAAAGAATACTATTAATTCAGAAATCATAATTATAGCACTGATAATATAATCCGTACTATGAATCAGTAGAATCAGTGACTTATTTTGTAAATTGAGTAACTGCTGTTTTCCGAAAACTGAATTATCTCGAGGTATGCACAAATGTGAAGAGCATTTGTAGAACACGTGATTGCAGGAATAAACCTCAAGCGATAGTCAGATCGAAAAGAAAGATACCTGTTGTCTTTTTGAATGGTATGAATTGTTTGCCTTCTATATTACATGTACTCAAAATCAATTGCTAAGATTGTCTAGAATATTCGCTACGTTTCATTGAGTGTTATTCTATACCTGTATCTATGTTTTTACAATACAACTTCCTATAGGGTAACTTGTGATAAATGAGTCAGGGTGCCACACACTGTCACAAACATACAAACTACAAACCTCACTCAATACACACACACACAGACATCGCATACCTGTAGTCAAGTACCTCTAAAGTTTTTTCTCTGGAACTGACTTAGCACTGCAGTTATTGTATGAAGAATATTTACTTTCTTACAAGCAGCAAACCGCATTATCTAAAAATGGATACTCGTCAAAAGGCGAAAGCATCTTCGTATCAGCGCGAAAAGAAAAAAGGCTTCTTCTAAGATTTAATATTCTATTGTACAAAATGTAAGTTCCATATCTACTTACCTAGACATTTATTACTTTGTTATTGCGTATTTCAGTGCACCAAAATCCAAAAGTAATTCTAGGGCGGTCAATATAAATGACTATGATACAAGGTATGTAATCTAAGCAGATATAAAAGAAATTGTAATTTATAGGTACATTTTACCCAGTCAAAAAAACGACTGTATGCATTTTTTTTATTTGCATTTTATTGATGTTCTGTTTCGTAATACCATTGGCATCAAGGAAATTATTAAGTGGTTTAGTATTTATAATTATGACTCGTTACTAAAAAGTAGATACATTATTTATTATTAACAATTACATATTTTAAGAATTTTCCACTTATTTAAAACATAGGTAGGAAGTTGGGTTGTGTAAAATACACAAAAAGACAGAATTGAAAGCAGAATTGAATATCCTTTTATATTTATGCCTTACGCTGCTCATATACAAACATCGGTCTGTGCGTTAGGTTACGATAGAAGCCGGCGGCCTGTCGGCATTTGATGGAAAAAGAAAATGAATATTTCTGTTTCGGGCGTTATTATTAGTCCAAATTCAAAAATTAAAAAAGTTTTGTCATTAAGACATTGGTTTTTACATGCGCCGTTGAGCCGATTTTAGAAATTGTTTTTAATAACAAACTTACAACATTTAAAAATTTAAATACATAGAAAATAAGAAAATGAAAACGTTGGCGCAAATTCAAACATTATTTTAAGACAAATACAGTTTAAAATTTCAAAATCGGTCGTACTGTTTTCCCAAAAAGCGCGGAATACTTTTCCAATATATTTATCTCTGTCACACACTTGGACGTCCAGATTCGCCTTAAGTGGAAATCTGTTGCATATCTTGGTTAATATCATGTCAATAGTTTACTATTTATTTGTGTGATTTACGTACATGTATATGTGTGTATACATATATATTTTATTATTTTATGTTACATCGACACATACCAATAACGTCATGATCCATGGTTAAATAAAATTTACTACTACTACTACTACCTATACAGTAACCGGCAAAAATACATATGGCAACAGCGGATTTTTATTATTATTATTAAAACATGATTTGTTTTTTTTATATATATATATGCGGATAAGCAGAGCATGTCTAACAATATGGGCGTAGCCAGAAATGCTGCTAAAGGGAAGCCCACAAAAAGTCGATTGCATATAATTATCGAATAAATATAAAGACTCGATACTAATTTGATGATTGTGTTTATTGCATGTGAAAATCTGTTACACTCTGAACAAAGAAACGTCATAAGTGGACGGCCAGGTCAACTTATCGCTAATTGAGCTGAAAAAAATTGGTGTGGTCGGGTTTTGTGAATAGGCCTCTGATGGATCAAAAAAAAATAAGAACGATATTTTTTTGAATTGCGGAAAACGTTTTTAATCCTATAAACTCGTAATTTACATCATTGCATTGATAAAAAAATGTAAAACAAAGATTTGGCTGTAATAAACTGAAAGAATCCCGCAAAAACTCCATTTTTACTCCCGTGACCGCACTCATATAACATGTACAGTAAATTGTAGTAGGTAACAAACAGACGAGCCGCCTGGTCTAGTGGATAGCGTACTCGATTTCTAAAGGCAAAGTCTGGAGTTCAAGATTGTTGTCGTGTTCATTTTATTTTCGTTAATAATATATGTATAAATATTTCTTAAATTTAATTTTTGCAATTAAATTTAAATTGTTGCGACAAGTGAATTGAACATGAATTAAAATTCAATAAGACATTGAAGATATGAAACACTCGTTATAAAAAATTATGGTAATAAATGAATTAATGAAGAAAATAGATAAAAATGGGAAATACGTGATATTACATTAACGTAATTTTTATAATATGAAAATTTTACATATTATTGCACCGTGATTGTGATTTTGTTTTTTATTGAATTTTAATTCATGCGCGATGCACGTGTCGCAATAATTTAAATTTGAATGTGAAAATAAAATTTAATATTTTTTTATATATTATTAATAAAGAAAAAATGAATACGACAACAACCTCGAACTCCAGATTTTGCCTTTACGAATCGAGCGCTCTATACCAGGCGGCCCATCTATTTGGTACTACATTTTTTATTAATATAATAATGTAAATTATAAATTTACACAATTAAAAACGTTTTTTCGCCGTCCAAAAAAATATTGTCTTTATTATTTGAGCAATCCGTTTTTTTTTTTTTTTTTTTTTTTTCAAGAACTACCTCAATTTTGTACATTATCTAAGACTGCGTATGTACATCTATGCAGAGAGTTAGAATAAAAAGAGTATAAGTGACAATTCTTTCGTACGCTACTTATACCCTTTTTATTCTAACCTTTCCGATTGCGATTTTTGTTTCCCCAAATTTGCTGGATTTTGCAAGCACGTGTTCCTACATACTATCATTACCTATACGCTCTTCCGCAAATCACAAATCCATGCATTTTGTAGCCGTAAGAGAACTTAGCTAACACTTAAAAATATTGAACATTTAATATCCATTAATTTATTTTAAAAAATTGTCACGACACACCAAAACCAACCTTTAAATTATCACATAAATAAAAATTATGATTTAAAACATCAATTTCCTTGGATTTTGAGCAAACTTCCTTGACTAGTTCCTCTAATTTTTCTGCAACAATTTTTCGATGAAGGCTTATTAAACATAAGGTAAAGTCAGGTAAGTGTGTAACCGGGGCAAGTATGTAGATTGGCTACATTTATTTTTAAAATTAAAATAAGGATGTCCTCTGTTATATTACTAATGTACTAAACTTCATACTAGTTTTACAAATAAAAATTCACATCTGCTAACGTGTAATAACTTAGATATCTTGTAAATTAATCATACCTTATTAAAAAGACCCATTAAATACGTAGTGATATAAAATGCGAATGCATCGCAAAGTGGCCCGTTTGTTCGCCGGCTTTGTCCGATTTTTTCCCCAGAAAAATTTACACAACTCTATTAATTGACTTATGCTTTATAAATACATACTAAATTACAACAATACGATCGATCTACTTTATTTATATTACATTATTTGAGGCCCGCCGGGCAATTGCCCAACTCTACTTATCAGTCATCTGCGTAGAGCCAGATCTCCCTCCTAATCCTCTACGGTTACCGTAATTAGCCAGAGCGAGATTTGAATTCACAACTTCTCCCAGTTAGCCCCTAAGGCATTCGGTTATCTAGGTATTAAAAATGTTTAAATGACTAGCTTAATCATCTGACACTTAACTAACTGTTATTATTAATGCTTAATTTTTATTACTGTATCACTTCAATCTTAATAAACAAATCGTATTAAATACTAAAAAAAATACATAAATTCTAGAATAAAGAGAACTGTTCTATCTAAATAAATTGACAAATAAAAGCATAAATACGGAAAACGAAAGAAACTCAACAACCAATTGAAAAATAAGAACTCGGGTAACATTCATTCTACACTTTACAAAAAAAGAATCTTATGCAGTGAATAGCATGATATACAAAAAACCATAGTATATTTCAAAGCCAAACGTCATGCGGTTTATTTATTAAATTAATATTAATTATTTAATCCACAATGGTCCTGTTGATTCACTTGATCCTAGAACACACATACATACATGTACACAGAGATTCAAAATGATTGTCAATTCCGCTCCTATAGATAGTAACAGGGTATAGGTATATGCCGCGTGTTGGTAATGAAAGTTTGAACTAAGTCAGTGTTGGAACATAAGAAAGTAAACGGATCTGTCATAAATAAGGAAAACGTAACCTATATTTGAACTCGCATTATATAAACGACTATGGATTGGTGTTTCTGCTTATAAAAATGAAATGTAATTAATTTAACTTTGCTAAATTATGATTTTACAATTCAGTACTAACTGGTGTTTAACTAAATTTATTTATTACTTTAAATTATAACATACAATTAGTATAATTATTAAGTGACAAAACTGCATCTCTCAGTTCTTCTGTGGTATGCATGCGGTTTCTATAGATCCTATTTTTTAGATAGCCGAACATGAGTAATCTAATGGGTTAGATCAGGCGATCTTGGTGGCCATCTTTGTGCTCTAACGAACCTGTCAGCAAAAAACTGTTTGAATATATTGGCAGGTTTGTCGAGCAGTATGTGCTGGAGCATTATCGTGCTGAAAAAACCTGCTTCAAGCTCATTTCTTGTAACTCTGCAATAAACAATTCCAACATCTGTTGGTAACGTTGGGCTGTTACAGTTTCCTCGAAGAAATTGGCCCTTTATTCGTTGCCTGGACATAGCTAACCAAACTCCAATTTTTACGGGATGCAATTGCGTTTCTCGAAATTCGTGTGGATCTTCTGCAGACCAGATACAATAGTTTTGTAAATTGATATAGTCTGTTAGATAAAACCAGCTTCATCCGAGAAAAATGATTTTTAGCAAGTCATTGTCCCTTAAATTGTTATTAAACCAATACAATATTCCAATCGCTATCGTGATCTAATGGTAATAATTCCTGTACCGTAGAAACTTTATAGGATGAAAATGTAACTTTCTTTGACAGCTCATTGCGCTGAAGTGTATGAAAAGCCTATAAAATTATAAAATTAATAAACTATTCACTTATGTTAATATTATTTTACCTGTTTGTTGAGCTATTACCACAGATAAATTCCTTTATTTCTTACAGTATCAGAAATACTATTGTTGTGATATTAGATGGAAAACGATTTGAAAAAAATTATAAGATAAATAATCGAAAGATACTACGCACGCCAATGTCGCTAAATGTCAAGAAAATTTATTTAATGTATGAAATTTGTATGTAGCTAACTTCGCTCATTAAATTGGTAATAAGTATAGATAATTTTTCCCGGAAACAGTTTTTTTCTTACGACTATCATTTTGAATCACATGGTATATGTATACACCTGTTTCGAACGGAAGAATTCAATTTAGGGAAAAGATCTTACAACGTAAAATATTCTAAGTATTCCTCTAACGCTTTCGAATAGCATTTCTATAAAAAAAAATCCATCTCTAATAAGAAGTAAAAAAATCAATTTTCTTATTATATGAAAACGTACAATACTGACCTTAACGATCTGTGCCTCAACCTTCCAAGTTTATAGTATCTCCGTTAAAACAAAAAATGTATTTGAATATGTAACATTTATCGTGCAAAGATACTTTATTTGTGTATTACTTTAACAATTTGTTCGAATTCTGTTTTCTTGGGATTGGGGGGATTGTTTTATTCTTTGTATCCTTAGATACAAGCATTTAAGTATACATTTACAATCTATGCTTTCGTTCAAATTAAATAAATTAGTTTCGAGCAGAAGTTCCAGTTGAAGTGTATTGATTCGATTTAATTGAAATATACCTATGTATGTATTCTACTGCTATACATCTACTTTTATCATTTAATATCATACAAATAGAATATGTCTTTATTTTAATTAAATTAAATTTTTATTTCACTTTACAATAGGATGAGAATACGGTCAAAAATAATTATTAAAAATTCTGAAGTACTAAATTATTTATGTACTACCACTAGTGATGTAACGAATACGTGATTTTAAACATTCGTGAATGCGAATATGTGCACTAGACTACTAGACATTCGCGAATGCGAATCCGAATATGAACTTTTTTTACTTTACTAGCGCCATCTATTAGCTCTCAATTTACAACTATACGAACACATGTATTAAGCGCTTATGCGCACACGCAGATAATTAAATTTTTCCATCACCGTAGCGAAACTAGTCAAGTGCAATCGAATCGTTTCGACTTTTTACGTCTTATTCTTGTCAATTCAAGTTTAGTTTTGAGGTTATTGATAGTTATTCTAATGTAAACTGCAAATTTGTGCTCTAAGAGTTATTTTTTCTAAATTATCCATTTTAACAAGTAACTTTTTTATTCGCAATATTCACATATTTATTGCGAATGCGAATGCGAATATTCAAAAACATGCGAATATTCGTTACATCACTAATACTGACTGTAATAAACCGATGTCGCAAACATTTGTTGTGGAAATAAAAATAATTGTAAGTCTGTAACAGTGGCGGCTCGTGACAATATTGAGTGGTGGGGCCAATCGGGCCAGCTCCCCCTCCCTCCCCCGTCCAACCATTTTATTAATTTTACAAAGTTTTGAAACAATTTAGCTCAGCTTGCAGTAATCTATTACCTCATTAATTGTTGTATATTCACAAAGCCAAAACATCGTTCGGTTTATTTATCAAGTAAAAAATTTAATTTACAGCGACTCATTCATTCCCTCGATCCTGGCACTTTACATACAATGCATCTATCCCCACTTTAATTACATCCCCAAAATATTAAATTACTGTCTAGCATACAGCCCGATTCGAGTAATAAAAAGCGGGCATATGTACTTTTGATACATACTGTACACACCTAATTTTATATCACGCTAAAAAATAAAATAAGCTAATGATTTATTATTTTCTGCGCAGGGCTGACTCGGTCTTATGGAATCCCCATAAGCTTTTGACAGTGCCTCAGCAGTGTTCTGCACTTTTACTCCGCCACGAAGGATTACTTTCGGCAGTTAACTGCACCAATGCAGCATATCTATTCCAAAAAGACAAGTTTTACGATACTCAATATGACACTGGCGATAAGCACATACAATGTGGCCGAAGAGTAGATGTTTTGAAGTTTTGGTTTATGTGGAAAGCAAAAGGAACATCAGGCTTCGAAAAACACGTTGATAAAGTATTTAATAATCGCAAAATTTTTCACTGAAACTATCAAGAAACGACCAGGATTTAAAATGGTTATAAAGGAACCTCAATTCACGAATATATGTTTTTGGTATGTGCCTCCCAGTTTACGTGGATGCGACAACGACCCGGATTATGAAGAACGTCTTCATAAAGTCGCACCGAAGATGAAGGAGCGAATGATGAAAGAAGGAACTATGATGGTAACTTACCAGGCACAGGGCAAATTACCCAACTTTTTCCGAATCGTTTTCCAAAGTTCAGCATTAAATCATACGGATATGCTTTATTTTATTGAACAGTTTGAAAAACTAGGAAAAGACTTGTAATTATAATTAAATAATGATTGTAAAAGTATTACTAATGTATTATAGGATATAGATGTACTATTTTATTTATAATGTAGTTATGTCCCCGCAGTAGAATAGTAAAACACCCTAGATGTTTTAGTTGATGTGTATTCGCAATTATTGATTTAACCAGTTGACTCCCTTACAGATTGAGGGTTTTTATGTGTGTAACCATTGCTATTACAGTTAAAGCGTCATAGTAACCAATATGCTGAGACGATAGGTAATACATAATAAAATCCCACAATATATCAACTTTGAAACGGCAACTCAAATGATTATTATGCATGACACTTTCAATGTAGCTATTTATTTTTAATTATGCAAATAAAGGAAAATATAATAAAACATTTTTTAATTAACTAAGGTAAATAATGTTTCATTACAAAGACCCTATTTATATATTTTTCTTTCTTCTGTGTTTTCAGTACTACACTTTCCTTATGAAAAGCTAAATAATTACAAATCATCCTAAACCCCGTACTACACGACGCTACCTATTTTAAGTATATCTATTTGGATTTCATAACAATTGAAATGTTCCTATTCTAGCTAAACAATTTCCCTATGATTGTTAATAATAATAAAAAAACTAACACAGTAGACTCGCAATTATGTGAATACTGAAGATGAAACGCTGTAATATGTGAACAACCATATCGAGTCTACTGTAAATCGGTCAGCTATCAGCTATCAAATATAATAATTTGCGCCCATGCCATGGAGCGATTGTAGTTATCTCCCAGCATTTGTCAAGGAGTAAGGGAAAACGATGAAAAAACCTCACTCTGGGAGCAGGATCTGGGAAGAAGTCCCAGACTTTGTTACTGATAGCCGGGAAATTATTATTATCCTTCTGAGTTTGGAAGAGCAGCCGCCACGTTCCTTCAACTCCGACAGCCATGCCGCCTTCAGGTAGCTGCTTCGGTTTTCACACATCATGAATTTCTAATTAAAACAGGATAGACCAGCACAGTGATCTTAAAACAAACAAAACAACAGCAGTAGGGATTCTAATACCTAACAATAACTTAATCCTAATTATTCTAACCGATAGTAATTAAATTAAAGATTTATATTTTAAATCCTATCTAATTCTTTAGATACAGTATTAAAAAAATCCAACCAATATCTGTTTCGCCTCGTGACCAATTTAACTCCTTTACTAATGCCCTAACTTCCGTACTCCACCGCCACTTATCAGTGAGCGCACATATTTATTTTTAAATTGATAATAAGATATTTTAATTAAGGACTTAAGAACAAATTGCATTTTTAACCCCTTGCTCACGATCTATATTACACGCAAAATATCTAAATACCCTGATCTCTTTTTTTATGCTTTCTACGCTATCAAAATTTGCATTCACATACATAATTTAGGTTTATTAAACAATCTAGCAATTTCTTCTGCTCTATGTCCCTATCTATACCGTATATACATACTACCCGGTTAGTTTTCCTAACCTCCTCTATTTTAGCCCCCGATATTTCCCTATTTACCGATTCCGTTTTTTGAAAAAATACATTCTAAAGTGGAAGGATTATGTATTATTTTTTACGGTTGGTTCTATATCAGAAAATCATGATAAATCTTTTGGTGTTTACTCTCCATCACTCAATATAAATATTTCGGGAAATATTCCAAACCATGTTACTATTTTTACATGTGAGCTACTTGCCATTTATATCGCTATTTGTGAAATTGAAGAATATAGATTTGGAAATGCGTTGATAATTTCCGATTCAAAAAGTGCGTTGTTGGTTCTTCAACATAAGAAGCTTTTTGATTAGTCTGGGGTATTCTTGAAAAACTTTACCAGTTAGAATTGGAAAATATTTATATTCATTTTATTTGGTTTCATAGCCATATTGGATTACATGGTAATGAAATTGCGGATAAATTAGCAAGAATAGGTGGAAATCAGATTGCTTCTAATTTTAAATTATACCATGGTGATAACACTGCGTAGGCTTTCACAGCCGGTGTAACTATAACTAACAGCTTCTTGCGGGTTTCGCCGTGTGAAGCTGTACAGTTCAGTTATCCTGAAGAAGCTGTCAGTATGAACAGCAAAACGTCGAGCGAAAGTTTTGACACATGGCGAAACCCGCAAGAAGCTGTTAGTTATATACCATGGTGATTTTAATTATTTCATTCACAAGGAAATTATTCAAGAGTGGCAAAAATGGTGGAATGCCTCTGCTACATTTAAGGGGCAAAATTATTTCCGAATACAAAATTTTATTAATCCAAAAATTTGGCTCAAAATTTTCGTTTGATATCAAGAAGATTAAAAAATTACATTGTGCTGCGTAAGCTCACTTTACATAGAATTATTGGGGTATACGTAAATTGCCTCCCGAGATAAAGAGCAACCACTAACAATCGTTAAATTGCTTCCCACAATTCTTAGATACCTGATATACATGTGTAAATTGGGTCCCCGCTGATAAATAATAAAACAATAATGGCTGGAGCTTACGATTAAAAAGGTTTGGAAGGCAGTTTACCTATTTATGAGACCAATTAACATATACCCACTTGGTGTTGTTGACTCCTTCCTTACCTCCCCCCTCCCTCTCCCTATGTCTGTTATGTCAAGAAATATATGATATTAATCATAGATTATTTCAATGTAGGAAATATATGAATTGGAAAGAAGAATTTTATTTACTAAATTGATTGGCTTTAGTTATTTTCCTCCACACAATACTCCTTCTCTGATTGCTCTAATAACTTCAAAATTTGTTTCTTTACAATTACATATCCCTGCTAATATTGAGGTTCGATTTATATCCCTTTCGACAACAATGTATGTACAAGGGTGGTTGGTCCAGAAGAGCTTCTTGTGGCGATGACGGGGTGGAAGATATTGCTCATGTGATTGCCATATTTGAGATTCTTTAAATGGATGTAAGTTTCGCTGTGGCTTCTGGTAAGTGTGCCTTTCGCCTCTAAGCTATCGTTGCATGGGTTATGGTTGAACGCACTACAATCGCATAGAACCAATGAACTAATTTGGAGGTAGCTCCCAAGATTTTCCGCATATCCTTCGGCATGTATATAAGGATTAGCTTGCCGTTACTACCATCACATAGAGTCAATGGACTAGCTTTGGAAATAGCTCCCAAGATTTTCTACATATCCTTCGGACTGTTTTAAGGACTGCTTTGCTTTACACAAAGGATGTTATGGTGTGTATACATACATGGTTTCTATAGTGTTATAGTTTAGCTTATTTTCATTTTCCGTTCCAGGTATTTAGGAGCGCGTCAAATAATAGCATCGTTTTTAGATGGACATCCAAGTATTGCTTTGATTACTTTTATCTTTTGAAATTGTCGATATATGTTTTTCTTTGAAAGGTTGCGATTGCATTTTCGAATGATACACCGATACGACCTTTCCTATCTGTAAAGTACTTATTATTATTATCATATAAGAAAGAATTAGTTGCTCTCAGTCTTTATATTGTAAGGAAAGGAGGAAGAATTAAAAAAATACCACTGTTAATATTTTTTTTTATTCATATTAAAATGTATAGATACGTGTACAAAATTAGTGAATATTTCGTCAATAAGCTATTAAATATATAAAAAAATCACAGTGTAAGGGATTACTTTGGTACGTACATGAAGATGTACGTTACTAAAGTGAATGATTTCTTTCACTTGCAGTAGCGATTCATATTTTGCGTGTTGGTTTATATTTTATTTGCATAGCCGCTAAAATGAAAATGTATTATATTAGTAAATTGTAAGGTAAAGTCAGGTAAGGGTAGTAAAAATCATAAGTGCGAAAAATGTAACACTGTTCACATAATAAACATATTGAATAAATTACACATAGAAGTACGAATATATGCCCAGTTGTAAGTCTTCAATAGATACGCCTTTATAATTAATCAACGGTTTACTAGAAAAAAAAAGAAATTTAAAACACTGTCAATACTACACATTACCCAGCAAAATGGGGCAAGTGTGTAATCGTTCCGCATTTTTAATATGATTAATAAGCATTATCCTTTAGTTCGGCCAAGATTTGTAATACTATACTGATGCCTTTTTAATAAGGTATGATAAATTTACAAGATATCTAAGTTATTACACGTTAGGAGATGTGAATTTTTATTTGTAAAACTAGTATGAAGTTTAGTACATTAGTATTATAACAAGAGGACGTCCGTATTTCAATTTTAAAAATAAATATAGCCAAACTACACACTTACCCCGGTTACACACTTACCTGACTTTACCTTACTTATTGTTAGTCGTTATATGATTTTTCAATTCCTAACTTACATATATGGGTTTTGGTACTTATAATTGTCGAAGTAAACTATTAACACTTAATAAAAGAATAAACCTCTAAGTAATAAAGAGCACAAACTAAAATACCAACAAAACAGTGCACATATCGGTTATCTCATTTACCATATTGTAACATTTTTAGAGCTAAATTATAAATGGCGATCTTACATAATTTTTCCTGATAATTGCGCACAAGTAGTACACAGAGTACACAAATGTGTGTAATCGTATCAACTTCAATATCTTAAAAGAAAACTCTTATTGTTTGTTAATTATTCGGATTCTATGTGTACGTAAAATTTCATGAAAATGTGGCACTTGGATTGCACTTATAGTGGACAACAAATAAAATGCCTAATAATGTGTGAAAATTCTCGAATATCAGCTGTGATATAATTTTTATATACCTTTTGACGCTAGATCGCGGTGATAATATTTTTTTGGGCATTTCGCTTACCGAATAACCTGCAAAATTGTCTATAGTTGTATATTGTATGTAGTAAGGTATTTCTTTTTTCACTAAAGAAATATTTTTCGTTATATCATGACACTAATATGAGCCATAGTTAGAATACCTTTCCATCATAATTACTTATGATTTAACCAATTAAGAATAACATACGTTTGTCGGTTTGGTAGTAAACAATTGACTTTGTACTTATAACTTTATAACTATCTTACCTATATCTAAATCCTTACTTGCGCATATACATATATAAGTACACTTAATAGCGAGGCTTGTTATACTTTCACAAAAACTTTTAATTAAATGATCCAATTATTTTGATAAAATGTTTATGCTCTCTTAAAGTAAATACTTGTTTCTGGTTATAAGTACATAAATTATTCTTTCAGTTTCCTATGAAAAATATGATAATGTACCCACACAGCACACTTCAGCCGACAGATATCCACTGAATGTCCCAATCGCCAAAACATATCCATATCCACTGCAGATGTTGGACAGATATCCATGGAGTATTCGTTTTGAAGTTTTTACAATTGTTTATAAAATTAATAGGAATATATTTATCGCAATTTGAACGTAAATTATACCAAAATACACACAATTTGCCTGTTTGGAAGTTATTGATAAGTACATGAACTTTGTATCAGATATCTTATGGATATCTATCCGATGTTATAGATTTACAATAACGTTAAATTTCAGATTCTTTATAGAATTAACGTTATTTCTAAAAAAGACGGTTGAATTTATTACTTATGAATATTAAATAAAATTTAATAGAAACAATGAGATCGAAAATCGCCGAGCGTAATGAGATCAACCAATCTCGAATTATGCTTGTCCACGTGCGCTGTATTTATTTACCATGTTTATATTCAATCGTACATGTGACGTCGAGAGTCGGTAAACCAGTTAGAAACTGCCGTAGCGCTGTATGCATTTGCAGTTACGTAGATGTACCTAGCAGTAGAACAATACAACGGCTTTGTTGATCTTACCGTATAGATAAGTATCAGCCATATAATATTGTCTTCCTTTATAGCATTTAAAACGTTGCTGGTAATTTATAACATAAGTGAATATCTAACCTTAGCAGGTTAGATGTTAAGCATAAATCAGTGCGTAAAATGTGTTTGCTTGTGAGGCCTTGTTTACTTTGTGTAAATTTTAAATGCATTTCTGAACCCTTTCATATTGATTATTAAAATCTAAGATGACATTTCCAATCTTGATTATCCACTTTATTATATTACTTATGAATGGTTCCATAAGTAGGTGTGTGTAGGTACTTTCAGAAAAATTTAAAAAATAAAAGCATTAAAAGTATCTGAACGTGATTAATTATTATCTTTACAGGAAGTCAAGAGAAGAAACAAAAGTTAAGTAGATTAACAAGACTAATTTGTTAATAAATAAAATAAAACTTGTTAAAATATGTTCCTTCAGTTACGCACTATTTATTGTACTATTATACCTGTTTTCTTTTCTTTAAAAATCGGAGCTCTCGGAAGACGTGTCTACCACAGTGTTGGTAGACACGTCTTCCAAGAGCTCCGATTTAGATGTACTATTTGGATATCTAATAGGCGGGCATTTGGAGATGTAAAAGACATCTATAGAATGTCTGTAACGTCTAATGGATATCCACAAATAATATTTAATGGATGCATGGTAGACATTTTGTTGTATGTGGGATATCCATTAGATGTACTATTTGGATATCTACGAGACATCCATAGAATGTCTATGACGCCTAATGGATATTCTGGATATCCATGAAGGATATCTAATGGATGTCTGCTAGACATTGTTGGACGAAGTGTGCTGTGTGAGTATTACCAAACACCCGAAGTCTTTGTTCTTTTCATTTTTCTTAGCATTAGCTATTATAAGTTGTGTATGTGACAGTGACAGTGAACCTACATCTCAACTAGGGTGTGAACCTGAGGTTCTGTACCCTTTCATCTCTGATAGAAGCGGCACGATCAAGCCGCTGGGGGTGGGTGTTTTGAGGTAACTTAAAAATAAGTTACTCTGCGGGGAGGTTGGTGATCGTCATTTTTAAATCTAAACCGAACCTAACTTTGAAATGTTTTTGAATTTTACCTCACTAGAAGGTGTTTGAAGGCGGTCGTCAAGGGTTTTTTGAACGTTAGATGTTAGCTAAGAAACAAGTTGTGTATGTGTGAAATAATCTGCAATTTTTAAGAAATTAAATAAATAAATATCGTAACTTTTTTAGAGCGTTACCGCCCTATTTATGTAAGTAGCACTCTTTTTCGTATGACTGTATTAAATCACACGTAAGAATATTTTGTAAAAGAAATTGATTTATTAAATAATAGTGTAATACAAAATTATCATTGCCTTTCGATCTAAATCTATTGAATTTTTATTTCATTTAAAACTGCTTTTCACGATAGTTGCATAAATATATACAATCGCATTACGACTATAACAGGAAAAATATACAAGTAGGCCTGCATATGAAAAAAAAAAAATTCTTCTTAGACGAGATATCGCTTAGGCACTTAGACCACCAGCAGGTGGTTTGTTGAGACTTCGCGAGACTCGGAGACTCGAGAAATAGTCGAGACTCACGAGCCTACGTACCGTCAGTCGAGATTTCTCGTATCCCTCGAATTAACAGGTATATCTATATATATATTATATAATATTCTTTATTTAAGCAACTAAAAATCAGCGTAAAGCACAGACATTGCAACCGTAGAGAATCTCTGATAAAACGTCGTTTGCGAACTAACTTATAGATAACCCTTGAATACATGGTTGAATAACTATTTAAGGTCATAAATAATCTTGTGATAGGATAAAATGTTGTGGATTAGATAAATTCTTAACCGAAAAATCTGTTCAGTCTTCAACCATTAAATTCAAAAGATCGTCTTTAAAGTTAACAGTATTTTCGTGATTATCTTGTATGTTTAAGTCTGATAGTAAATCTTCAAATTTATTGTCACAATTATTCATACGATATGATTGAAAACTGTTGCGTGTCCTTCTTGTTTCTGAGTTTTCACTGCCTATATCTAACTTCAAAAGATTTTTTTCCTGTAAGTGTGAATTAACATTCTCGCTTCCAAGCAGCTGGCCAACAAGAAACTTCACTTCATTGCCATTTTTCGGAAATTCTTTCCTGTTTACTTGCGGACTCTTAGCTGATCCGTTGAGAGTGTAGATATTTTGACCCAAATTTCGTAAAGCATCATTTATAACTTCATCATCGCTATTCATAACAAAACTACCATCACTGTTTTGCAAGCCCATTTTTAACAACAAGGATACCTTAATATTTGAATTTTTAAGCCAATCGCGGAGATCTGAACGAAGCGCTACTAATTCTCTTTCGGTTAACATTGTACGAAGATTGTCGAATATATTACACACTTTGCGCAATTGCAGCAACGTTTCTCCATTTGACACGTAATTTTCGAGTTCCGAAAGATGTCTTTGTGTTATCTTTAAAATGTCAGAACACATCATAACTTGCCATTTGAATACTGTCGTCACCAAATCCCATAATTTATTCATACTCACTGGATCCAATCTCATTATGGACGATTGTGCAATGTTTCCTATAATATTCTTCATTTCTTCCTGAGAGTACATAGGCTGATTGGGCACCATTAAATCCTGTATTAAATCCTTGGATACAAGAGCTTCTGAGATTTCGTTTAGAACTAAAAAAGAAACGGCACTCAGAACAACTTTTTGTGTGTCAAGCAGTGATATATACTTATACGATTAACTGAATATCCTTTTCAAATATTAAAAAATAATAATACATGATAGAAAAATAAATAGAATACAAGAGTGTCTTTGAAAGAAGCGTATGGAATGTGAAAAATGGTATAATGAAATTATGTTAGATAATGGATTCAGAATGTGTAGTGTACACAAATATTTCCAGCGTATTCCAAGGTTACACTGAGGTTTTCAGTTTTCCACTCTCATGCACATCAACACTCATTGAGTGCTGTAAGGTCGCACTTCTAGTAGAATACACATTTAAAGATAAGTTTAGGAATTTCGAAAGAGCAATATCACTTTGGGAATAGAAAAAGCTATTTTATGAATTTGGATAGGTTAATTTCATTGTTTCTTCGAATTGTTAATCAAAATATTAAATCATACTTCATTTCTGTATGTTCTACTAATAGATTTATTTCATCTTCATTAGACTATGATAAAGTTTCATTCAACAAATAAGTCTCCAATAACATTTTTTTCGGCGTCAGTGCACTAGTGGAATGCCAAACATCGGTCAGTGCACACTGACTTTACCAGTAGAATACAAAAACCCCACTTACAATTAGTGCAAAGGCCTGCAATAATCTATTTGATATTACAGGCCTTTGCCTAATTTACCAGACCCAAAGAATGCCCAGATGGATTTAAAACTTCGGCGCCATCTGCTTAGGTTTACTTACCCTGCCATACCCCCAAGATAAGCAGGAATCCACGGTGACAAAATGAAAATGCGAGGGGGTAAAGCGGTTTGCAAAAGCCCATACAAAAAAAAATACTGACAAGACAATTAAAATTTTATTGTTAGATGTAACATACAATTTAAAAAGAAAATATATGATACTCTGTATTATTAAACGGTAACGGCGAGTATATATAGACAGTAAATATTGCGATAATAACAGACAGTCCTACGGTAGAACGCGAGCACCGAATGCTTTGCCCAACGCAATCAGTTCACATTAATTTACACAAATAATTCTTACGATATAAGTTGATTGAAATTCAAGAAAACGTTACAATTACAAAAACAAGAATAAAACTAAGTATTTGAATCGACTACATTAATGGTGAATAGATCACCCTGTATATGTGACAAGCAAGTATATGTGATTCTCAAATTATATCCCAAAATATCAGATACATCCGCCGTCCGGAATGCACAAAATTTCCAGCTTCGAACCCAGCGAGAATACGGCAATCATTATTTCAAGTAAACTTCCAATAATCCACAGATGTGTGAAATATCCAAATTCCACGGACAGGAAGATTCACTCGTGAGAACGCGTCTATCAACTCCGAAGAAGGAACAGGAAACGGAAACAGGGGAAAGAAATACAATTCGAAAACCAAAACTAAACAATAATGCCCACGATAGTGAAACTACAAGACGCAGGAGCATCTCTCAAGGTAAAGGAAGGAAAAATCATAACAATAATTATTACTATGGTCGTCAAACCGATGCATTAGCGGATATTTTTATACTAATATTAGATATCCGTAATTTTTCGAAGACTGGGAGTTATGGGAGAAAAAAATGCATAACTGTGGTTTTTATAAGTTTGGAGGTATATTTATTGGTTTCGACAACAACAATACGTCAATGTTAAGGAATAAGTATCTAAAATTTCGGTGGATAAATATATTTCTCACTATCACTAACGATATAATGAGGATGCGACTGAACTTGGTGCATAATTCATAACCGCATGAATCACTATATGTTTCTCAAGTGACTTATCTGGCCAAGCAAGCCGATTCATACACACCTTTCACTCAGTGCGCCCAGTGGAATGCGTTATAACATGCATACACGCAGAGGCGCTGTCGATGGCATTTTTCAATCTGCATTGCTTAATTTGTCAGACTTAAGGATGTCTATTTGTCTCAAAAACTTTATTCTGTTTGTGCTTCTGCGTTGCAACGCAAAACTTTATAACGCAACGCAAAAATTTATGACACAACACAATGTTTTATGAATGATGAGTTTAAAAATACATAAAAAAGTTTATGTATGACTGCGACTATATTCATGGCAAACTTACACGTCTTCAGCCACCTCCACTGATAATTTAAGATTTTCAAATGTATAAGTGTGGGCGGATATTAGGTTAGATGGCGGCAGCCAATAATTACTATGTACTCACCTATCCAGAAAGTATACTGAATTTCTAACAAATGTTTTCTGTATCGGAATATTGATACATAATAAGCGATTGATAAGTTATAACACGATCATACCATCGATTAGTGAACCATTGGATTTACACTGAACCTTTCTTTATTCACAAACATTTTAGTAGTGAATGCGTAAATCTTGATTTACGGAATTCAGTATACTTTCATATTACGCGCGCATTAATCTTCCAGGCACATGATCACGTGATAGTCTATATGTAACGTGCGTTTGCTTCATCGATACCATTCTATCGGAGATGGTCGTAAATAATAATTGTATGTGAATATAAATTGGTAATCTTTAAGTGAATTTAAATTAATAAGTGTTTTAGTAGTGCTCTATAGTTATTTACTCTTCATGTTTACAGTTATTTTATTTTATTTTCGTTAGATTTATTTATTTTCTAGTACTCTTTTTAATATCATGATTGAATTTAACTTTCTAATTTGTCCAATAGTGAAGTATGATAACTTTAATGGCACTGTTTGCAATTCTTGAATTAAAAGGAATTACAGCACAAATAATAAATTAATTAGCTGATGGCGGCAACAGTGTGCCTACATTAAAAGCTGCGTTACCTGTAAAAAAACGTAATATACTCTAGGCGTAGCATGGAATATAAAGCTATTGTATATTTCTTTTTTCCTTTTTAACGCCGTTTAAATTACTAATGAAACTAAAATAAGTTGTAGCATCTCCATAAGTACGTTTCATAGGATTCGGTTAAATTTTATATAACATTTTTAGATTATGGCAACCGGGGGCAGCCATTGCCCCACCATTGCAAATCACAACTTAATCATTAAGGAGCTTTATTTTGTTATTAAAAATACCTATACGTGCACACAGACACACATTTAAGTACAGAAATCATCAAACGCGCTTTGTAGTTATTAACGCAGACAAACGACGAGCTGCTTTTAGACGTTTGTAGGTACCCGCACGGAGTTAGAGGAAGAGGGGGTGGTCGCAGTATACGCAAGAATTACATTGGAGTGGGGCCAGGGATTTCCTGGCCCGCTGCCCGCTGGTTGATCGAGTCATCTCGTCAGTGCTCGGCACCGCGCGGGAAGGGTATCCCACTAGCACGGTAGGCAAGCGTCTTAGCCTGATTTTACACATAGAAAACATCCGTCTAAACGGTACCGTTTATGCGGTTACAGGATAAAGTCTTATAGAAACGCATGAATGTGAAACATGACTGTCACCGTGTACACGGCGCCGTATAGACGAGCACCGTGTATATGTGAAACAAGGCTTACTACACGCAGACTGGTTAGTCGCGTACGGACTTCGGTTTAAACTCTTCCCCGCCATAAAAATTGGGTTCCAGAATATTTAATATTTATTAATTATAGTAATAAAATGTAGTATTATTCTAGGATGACATTGCAAATTAATAACTATAGTACATATTTCAAATCAAAATGAACTACCATTCATATCTTTCATAAGCTATGTCGACTAGCAAACCATTTTGCTGCAAACTTGATTGCAGCAAACCATTTTTTGCAAGTGTGAACTGCTCAAAAACATATTGCAGCAAAAAGATGTTGTTGGTGCAGTTATTGGAGCATATATAAATCTTGGCGTAGGTGTAGAACAGATATACTTTTTGATTGCTCGTAGGGTTTGCATGCTTGCGACGGTCGATTGCGCGTGTCAGTCGCAAGAAAATGTTTGCACGAGATGGCCAAATTTGCGTGGACAAAAGAGTTGACTCAAAAATTAATAGCAATTTACGAATCTAATCCCGAATTATTGGAGGTATCAAATGTGGATTACAAAAATCGCAATAGGAAACAAAGCATTATTGAAACGATATCAAAAGAACTAAATATTTGTGAAAATGAAATACAAAAAAAATACATAATCTACGCACACAATTCCTATAGAAAGTGCGACATGTTAAAAAGAAAAAAAAGTAGACAGGGAACTAGTGATAATTATGAAAGTAAATGGGAATTTTTTGAATTATTAAAATTTATTTCTACAAACATAGAATGCTCGCCAACTATAAACAATCTGGTAAGTTGGTGGTTGTAAACAAGTAGTAAATAAGTAAATTAAATTTGTTGGTATTGTCAGTAAACTTCTCCTTCAGTAGATAGAAAATAATCTCTGAACTCATCGCGGACATCTTCTGCTATGATTCTCATGAAATTTACAAAACTGCGGTCATCTTCATTTCTCAGTTCTTGTAGAAGTTTATTATGGAAACCCAATTCGTTTCTTTGACGTATCCATTCTCTTACCCATATTTTCCTTTTCTTATTTTTACTTGTTTTATTCCTTTTCCTTTTTAACAAAAGCATTACTGTCGCAGCAGCGATTGCTTTCACGGACGAGATATCAACTTAACTAGTTGTTTCAAATCAAACTGATGCAAGAAACATGTGCCAATGTGAATAGCTACGCAATATTTTGCAGCAAGTAGGGCCACAGAAATTTGCAAGTCGTGCGACCACTTGCAGCAACAATTTGCATTTATTTTTTTGCACAAGTATGAACAGAGCTGCAAATATTTGCCGCAAATGTTTGCGCAAATTGGTTGCTAGTCAGAACAAAGCTTTAGGGTAAATGAAATAATAAATAAGTATAACAAGAGAGTTATTCCTAAAAAATACATCAATAGTATTTAAGTAAAAAAAAAATAAGTCTTGACCGGTCCCTAAGGACAAACACGAAGTACGAGGTTTCCTTGGAATTATTACTGACGGTTTATTCCTGAATTTGCCAACACCGGCAACCCGACGACGAAGCCGACTGAGGATGGCAGAGATTTTATCTGGGTCGCAAGTTGTCAAGTTGCATTTGAATACCTGCAGCAGAGGCTCACCACCGCGTCCATTCTGACTTATCCACGACAGAAGGGAAATTCATCCTGGTACAGATGCTAGCAATGTTGGCATAGGAGGTGTGCTTTTCCGAATATAGGATGGCAACGAAAAAGTTCTCGGTTACTTCAGTAAGGTATTGTCAAAACCGAAATGCAACTATTGTGTGACACGAAGAGAGCTGTTAGCCGTGGTCATGTCCGTGGAACACTTGTGAAGACTGGAACATTGTTGTCGCATCGAAGAAAATGCCAAAGCAACCTACTGTCAAGTTTCTGTCGTAGATGATGACTGGAGGAAGGACCAAATGCGAGCTGACCAAGACTCCGATGAGGATTTGAAACACATACTGCAATGGAAAAGAAAGGCATAGGACCCAACTGGGAAAGAGTGGCTCCGTATACCAGAGAGTTGAAGTCGTATTGGGTCAGTGGGGGTCTGTTGGTGCTGGAAAATGGTCGTTTTGAGCACGGGTGTTAAAGACGAGCTGGGATCAATCACTTCAGATCGTTGTTGCGAAGGTGGAAGTTTCCAAAGTGTTAGAACTTCTACATGATGGAACGTGGAGGAAACATCTTGGAGACCGAAAAGCAATTGAAAATGTCAAAGAACGGTTCTTTTGGGTAAATTGCAAAAATGACGTGAAAGACTGGTGCGAGGAGAATGTACAACTTGCGCCGCTGCCAATAGGACCTTCCCAAAGGAAGAAGGCTCCTATGAGGCAATACAATGTTGCCAGTCCCTTTGAGAGAATTGCGATTGATATTGCCGCTCCTTTTCCTACAACGGAAAATGGAAATTAATACATCATGGTTGCGATAGATTACTTCAGTAAATGGGTGGAAGTCTATGCGTTGCCAAACCAAGAAGCTGTAGCGGTCTCTGAAACGTTAGTAAAAGAACTATTCTGTCGATTTGACGTGCCACTAGAACTTCACTCCGACCAGGGACGTAATTTTGAGTCGTCGATGTTTCAACAGGTTTGCAATATATTGGGTATTCGCAAAACCAGAACAACTGCACTACACCCACAATCAGATGGCATGGTAGAACGCATGAACAGGATCGTCATCAAGTATTTGTCAAAAGTTGTTACATATCATCAGCGAGATTGGGGCGCAAGCAACTACATCTATTCTTGCTGGCGTATAGAGCATCGGTCCCACGAAACCACTGGCAAAGTCCATCTAATGTGCTCTTTGGATGAGAACCGCGCTTACCATGCGACCTCAAATTCGGTTTCAAGCCCGGTGGAGAAGTGGTCGCAGATGACTACGTTTCCACTTGCAGAAACGAATGGATGAAATTTATGATCGGGTGAGGACGAATATCCATGAAGAAAGTGACCGAATGAAGGAACACTACATCAGAGCGAATGAAGGTGGATATTAGGCTGGGAACCTGGTTTGACTGTTCAACCCTCAGCGACGTCAAAGCTTCTCATTTAAGCTACAACGATCATGGGACGGCTCCTACGAAGTAATGAGCCGAATTAACGATGTTATCTATCGCATTAGAAAGAAGCCCAACGGAAAGCCAAGAATGTTCGGCTGTCTAAACTTCCCGTGAAATTTATGAGCAATTATGGAATTGGCCGTAAGGTTCGTCGTGTACTTACCGTGGTAGAAAACGACCTCTGTCCTACTTGATGACTAAAGAGTATTTTACTAGATACCGACCTATCGTTCAATGTGGAACAGTTTGATAAGCCTAAGAGAGCAATTACTGAAGGTGGAGATCAGCAAAATTGGAATACCAAAATTAGGCTGTGGACTGGATGGCTAGAACTGGAGGGTGATGAGGCATATGATTGAAGAACTCTTCCGTTACACAGACATAGAGGTTCCGGTGTACTATTACAAACCGCGGATGGCAGAAGGAAGACAACAGACGGTGGCGTGTTATTTCTTCCAAACGTCATTATGTACAAAAGAAGCGCCCGTACCTGCCTGAAAGTGGTAATTTCTCTTTCGGGACGAAGCAGATTTAAGGAGATGGCACTGTAGCGCGTGCGTGCACGCGCCTATTATTAAATTTGAAATTTGGAGTTTTCCGCTGTGCCGGCAGATGTCACCACCATTTAGATTACGAGACCGCTCATAGGAGGCGGTAGTGTACGTTGCATCAATTCGCAGTGGAATTTTTTAATGCGAATTCACTGGAACATTCAAGAAACTCCAAGTAATTTCCCCGGAGTCCAGCGCGACAAATATAAACATCCGCGCGAGCGAGCACCCCTCAGTCTGTATCGGAACCATGGGGTAGTAACTTAAATCTGGTTCAAACGTCCAGCAGTGTCAGACAAGGAAAGCAAAATGGTGTCCCCAAACCTCATAGATGGAGCAACCACGTATATGTTTAGAATAATATGTGTTGTATAACTATATGTATATTGACATCACAGAATAAATTATTTTGTGGTTGTATACCTTATTTACTGAAAGGGGATAGTGAGATAGTTCGTCCGTGCTATGGTGGCTATGGCCCGTGGTCGGGTGGTTCGATCAGTTCATGCCAGTTGTTCTTCATCTATTTTGTTTTTAGACGTGGCGTTTCCAGATTTCGCGTAGTTATTATTTCTGTTATTACTTTATTTATCACATTCGTTTATTAGTAATAGTGTTTTAGGTTTTGAGTGTTACTTTACTTCTTTATTACTTTTACCCGGCAGTGTTTTTTTTCTTATTTACATCAAACATATGTCACCAACTTCTATCACAGCAAACTTTTAAATATATGTAGGTATTAACAGAACAATGGAAGTTTTATTTTTATGCACTTTTATTAATATTTACTTATTCTCACTGATCAAACCAACACGTGGTTACAATATAATACATTTGTGGTTATACACAGGTCATTAGCACAAAGTAATATAAGAATACACAAAAATATAAATAGGAATATGCAACTTAAGTAATAATATTCACATGGAAATAATTTAGATAAAAGCATAATCTTATAGAAGATTATGTTATCTAAGTGAATATTATTACTAAGTTGTAGCATTATACTATACTTTTCTTGATGATAAAATTGAAACCGATTTAAATATACCGCTTTTATGAATAGTACCCGCAAAGGCTCAATTAGATGGCGCGAATGCACACGAACGTTTCTATATACATAAGATTCTGCTCGATACTAACTTCTCTATGATCGGAACGTTGCAGCGCAAAAGTCGAAGCGAACGAGCGGTGGAAATAAATTTAAACAGATAGCAGTTTAAATAAATCGTAATACTTTGAGTGAATTAGTTTAATAAATATTTTAGTAGTGTATAGTTATTTATTAATTAGTATTTTTATTAGTGTTAATTTATTTTTACTATACTTTAAGTGTAGAAGTAAATACCTTTATTAAATATATTACCGCCGGTGCGATTATTTGAACTTGGAAATCGTTACACTATTTTAAGATTTGAGCTCTGGTTTTTATATCAACGCTTTCTATTTGCTGCTGCAAGTGAAAACCACATGAGATATTTGCAATATTTTAGCAACATAAGAAAACATGTAATTCCCAATATACTCTACATCTACATATTAACAATATTGTACTCATATGAAAAATAAATACATACCATATGTATACCGATTTAAAACATATATACATTAGAAAAAAATATTTTATAAATATTTGGGGTTACTTGAGTTAACACATCCAATTTCATTCCAAAAACTACGTGCATATGTCTGCTTAAGAAATCACATACTTGCAAAAACGCAAGTATGCTTTGTCAAGGCGGCTTTTCCAGCAAACGAAAAAAATAGAAACTCGTGTCGAAAGAGACCATACCTCAACATTTTACAAACTTTTTCGAGACTAGTGTTTTTAGCGACAGTTTCTGTTTTGTTTCTGGTGTCCCGAACGAAAGCGGTAATATCAAAAGGTTTCTCAAGTATATGAGTCTGTATGTGAAAACAGTTGTGTTTTCTAGTTTCAACCTGTTTTCGTTTTACTGTAAGCAGATAGTCGAATGCGGATTTTATACTTTTCTGGATAAATGTGAACTATCTCCACTGATGTCGCTTTCAAGAACAATAGTACCGTTATTATTATTAAATAAATGATTAGGTACAGATAAATATTTATATATAGGTACCTACTACGGTTGCTACCCGTATTCGTTTCGTGAGAATTATCCTCTTGTGATGCTTACATTAGGGATACAAGTAGATATACATGATATACAAGACATGAATATTGTGACCTAAAAAAAGGCTGAACGTTTGATTTGCCCATATTATGCCACTAATTTAGTAATTTTAGCTTAATAGGTATCCCTCCCCCCAAGTATGTCCTAGCCGAACACATACGAAAAGGGGGTATACCTACTTATTTTTTTTTGTAACAAACATGTAATATAAAATATAAACTAGCCCAAACAAAATATAAGAAAAATATATTAGAATTAATTAACAATTATCATTAATACAGCAAAAGGAACGGCAGAAAGTAGTCTGGAGGCCTACTTCAAATACTCACATCGTTACGACGTCGAGCAAAAGAAGAAAAGGCCGTTTGATTAAACATAAAGATCAACCAATTATAGAGGGGGGTTCTTAAAGTATCATGATAAAACAAATTTTTTTTACTGGCATTTGATCAAACTGGTGTTAAAGAGATGAAAGATTTGCCTTACTGTAAAAATCTTATTGACCCTTTCCAAGTTTTTATTATTAGCGAAATTTCTGAAAAAAATCAGAAATTACGGATCGTGCCACCAAATTGAAGAAAATTAAGTTTTAATGATACTCTAGATATAGACACAAATGATTTGTACGAAGAAATTGCACAGATCCAACCTATGTTAAAATATTAAAAAAAAGTATTACCAATTTTGGGAATTTACATTTTAAAATGATTTAACTGCATTGCCAGTTTATCCAAATTTAACAATTACTATTCGCATCATGCTCACGCCTATATCGTTGCAAACGGCAGAACTCTTTTTTCGAAAACTAAAAAGATTAATAAAAAATTCTTAAGAACGATTGTCCAAATTTTATCTATCATATCTATAGAGTCCTCTATAATTAGAATGAAATAGAAATTCATATATTAGTAAAAAAATTCAAAATTTATAGGTACGATGATTTTTTGTAAATTATTGAATGATAATTCCTATTATTTATTATATTGTACGTTTTCGTTCTTAAAACGTTTCGGGTTTTAGAAAAACCACAAGCGATATATTTAAATTCACTTATTCTATTAACACAATTACGGTAATTAAAATCTATTAAAAATGCTTATTAAACTTTATCACTTAACCACTAATGTCTTTATTATGTAAACGATATTTATTTACATGGACTAGTTCAATCCCGACCGCCACTATCGAAACTCGTATCGATTGAATGCCTCCTGCCAACCCCGACGCTATTTAATAGCTGGCGCGAACTTCCAGATTGTTCGGGCCTTCTAGAACGTCCTCGAGATCTGGGAATATTCTCGAATCTTCGACCGTGCTCCCTCTTATTTCGTGCGTAGTATTCCTTCTTCCGCAGCAGCGCCATCTAGGACGGCCTATCGGAACGCCAGTTGAAAAGTGGCGCTCGTACACTGTCCCTCCTTAGATTCTGTTCCGTCCCGGGAACAGAAACTATCACCTCCATGAAGATACGACAGTTTCTCTCCGATTCTTCACGACGAGGTCCGGCAAAAATAGCACGCTGACCGTCCGTCGCCTCCCTCTCTGCTGACGCGGGTTTTAGCTGCATACTAGGAACTCGATTCCAGTATTCGGAAATTTCTTCGAGCATGTTCCTTACGACCCTTCCAGTCCAACATCCAATCACCAGCCTATTTTTTGGCACCCTGATCTTATTGATCTCCAAGCTCCAACAGCTGCTTGCTCTTAAACTTATCAGGCTGTCCCACATCGTCCGGTAGGTGGCTTGCCAACTGAGTTCTGTTGGTCACCAAGTTAAATAAAGGCCGTTTCTCCTGGCAATGTGCAGAGCTTGCCCACCTCAGGGGTCTCGCTTCGGAGATCTGGACACCTACCAAAATTTCTCTTGAAGACGGTAGCTATCCCCCTTGCCATTCTATAAATCTTGGGCAACACAATGTGCACACGCGCACCCTTCAGGAGCCAAAAACAAATCCTCCTGAATCCGTTGTTACACCTGACGCACTTTGCGGCCATTCCATCCTTGTCCATGAACTCCTCATAGCTGAGTTCTTCTTCGGGAGTCACCAAACTCGGGGACATCTGCGTCGTCTCTTGATTGGTCCCCCAAGGATAAGGAGCGGGAGGCGATACATGCACCACCTTGCTTACCATTGTTTCTTCTGATGCGATAGATACTCATTAATCGCTTATCACTTCGTGAGGCCCTCCACGATCGTTGCAGCTTAGGTAGAGGCCTCGACGTCGCTGAGGATGAACACCAGACCAGTCTCCAGCTGAACCTCATTCGCTCTGATGTCGTAGTGTTCTTTCATCGGTCCGCTGCTCATGATATCGCCGCCTCACCCGTCGTAATACTCCATTCCTTCCGCAAGTTCGAAACATAGCATCTCCAAACCACTTTTCATTCGCGTTTAAAGCCGAACTTAGATCGCATGGTAAGCGCATTTCTGGTCCAAAAGCACACTAGATGGACTTTGGCCAGGTGGTTCCTGGAGCCCGAATGCTTCTATACGCCAGCAAGAATAGATGTAGCTGCTGGTCCCAATCTCGCTGGTGGTCTGCGACAACTTTTGATAGATACTTGAATAATGTCCTGTTCATGCGCTCCACCATGCCATCTGATTGCGGGTGCAAGGCAGTTGTTCGGGTCTTGCGAATACCCAATATTTGTCACATTCTCTTGAAACATGGCTGATTCAACAATTCCGTCCCTGGTCGGAGTGAAGTCAAGCGGGCACACCAACCGACTGAAAAAGTTCTTCACTAAAGTCTCAGCCACTTGTAACAGCTTCCTGATTTGGTAATGCGTAAGCTTCACGCATTTGCTGAAGTAGTCTACTGCAACCAGATGTATTTATTTCCAAATTCCGTCGTGGGAATGGTCCGGCAACGTCAATCGCAATCCTTTCAAATGGACTGCCAACGTTTTATTGCTTCATAGGGCCGCTCTTCCTTTGGGAAGGTTCCATTGGCAGCGGCGCAAGTTGTACATCTCCGGCACCCGTCTTTCACGTCTTTCTTGCAATTAACCAATAGAACTCGCTCTCTTGACCTCTCTATAGTCTTCCGGACTCCAAGATGCCCTCCTGAGTTCCATCATGAAGAAGTTTTTAAACTTCGGGAATTCTTGCTTTCGGAACCACCACTCTGAAGTCTGCTATTGGTCCCAGTTCGTCTCTAAACTCTGTCTGAAAGACCATTTTCCATTATCCAGAGGGCCCACTGAGCCCAATACGATTTGTAGCTCTCCGCGAATTTGGTGTACCGTTTCGTCGCAGTAGGCCGACGCTTCTTGCATTTTCCACTTCCATCACACGCTTCAAAACTTCGTCAACCTCTGGTCAGCGTCGGATTTGTCTTTCGGTCCATCTATCATCTATGACGTAGTCTTAACAGGTTGCTTCATTTTTCTCTCGGCACGACAGCAGTGCGTACAATCCTGGAACAGGGTCTCCTCGATAGTGCGGTCAGCGTTCGATGACTTGTTTCCAGGCCGATGTTCCGAATCCAAGTCGTCTTCTCAAGAACGCTCTATCATCTGGCAACCTGCCCTGCGGATTCTTGAAGCGTAGCACCACATCAATGCCGCGTGGTCGGTTCTTAACAAGAACTTCCTGCTGATAGAGTACTTATGAAAGTGCTCTATAGACTTAACTACGGCCACAGCTCTCTCCTTCACACATTGTTGCGTTCCGTTTCGACAGCACTTTTGCTGAAGTAACCAGGCACTTTTTTCGTGGCCATCTTGAACTTGGACAACACGCCTCCGATGGCCCACGTTGCTTGGCATCAGTATCCAAAATGATTTTTCCTTCAGCTTTGGATAGCACAGGATGGGCGCTGCTGGTCAGGATGTGTTTCAATTCTTCAAAGGCATTCCTGGCAGGCTGTTCTCCCAGCGTAGTCTCTGCTCTCTTCAGTTAGTCTCGTGATAGGCTGGCGATGTTAAGCAATCCAGGGAACGAATCGTCGGTAATAGTGCATTAGTCAAGAAAATTCTCATTTTCATGCTTGTCCTCGGAACCGGCCAAGACTTGACCGCTTCTATCTTCCTGGGGTCAACCGACACTCCATTCCTCTGATACTACGTGGCCGAGTAGTGACTTGCTTCTGGAACAGGTTGCACTTTTGGGGTTAAGCTTCAAATTCGCTCCTTTCAAATCGCTGAAATACTTGCTCAATTTCTTTCAAATGTCCTCTAAAAGATTTTCCTAAGACAATTATATCGTCGAGGTATACAAGCAAGTTTCCCAGGATAGTCCTCTCAGTACGTTTTCCATCAATCTTTCAAACGTCGCGGGGCATTACAATAACCCAAATGGCTGACGTTAATTGCACAATCCTGTCCCGATCGTAACAGGCCGTCTTCTCCTTATCCTTTGCCTCTACTTCGACTTGCCAATAACCACTCTTTAGGTCGAGGGTCGAAAATACTTACACCCACCTAGGGTATCTAAAGTGTCATCGATTCTGGGGCAAGGATAACTGTCCTTCTTGGTTACATTTATTTAGTTTCGATAATCCGCAGAACGTAGTTGAACCATCTTCTTCTTCACCAGTACCACTGGAGAAGCACATGGACTGTTCGATGGGTTCAATTACGCCATCCTTGCTCCATATCCTTTTATAATTTGTTTCCGCTTCGGCTCGTTTCGCCAATGGCACATCTTCTGGGGGCTTGGCGGATCGGTGGGGCATCTCCAGTGTCTATTCGATGTCGTACAACATTAGTGCCTGCCTCGTGTTCCGGTCTTCTGCTTGGAAAAATCTTGGTAGCGTCCAAGCAGCTGTTTCACGGTATGGCGTTGTTGTTTGTCAATCCCTTGCAAGACAGTCAATGAAGTTATTCAACCATCTTAGGAAGCGGATCTGGAGTTGTTGTTACGCCATCCCTGTTGACACAATCGACGACACACTAGCACAACTTCCCAAGGTACGCCTTCTTCAGCTTACTGGATAATATTGACGTTCATTCAGTCGGACGGGAATTTTTTCTCCAGCTTGTATCACTGCCTTAGCAACAGTATTCCACGACCTTGACCGCTAATCGCTCCGGTTCCAGCATTAAAACTTGCCTTTGGGATATCTCCACTCACGCTCGCTTCACAATGGTTTCACTGCGGCTCGCCACAGTTACTTCTTCTGCCAACACTTACGCAGGCCGACATATTCTTGCTATGGTTAAGAATAACTTCTTCTTTGCCAACCTTCAACACTTCCTGCTTGCAAGTTCAGTTTGAAACCAAATTCTTCATTATGTCCATTCCGAGGATTACGATCTTGTTCTATATTCTGGCAACTACACGTACTGGAATGCAGTATCACCAATACGGAAGTGGCCTTCGTCTTCCCAACACGTTGACTGTTTGCCCAGTTGCCGTACTGTAGCGTCCACCTGGTTGGATATATCGGTTCGTCTTTCCCACTGCTTTCCGGCCGAAGAATTGTCATTGTTGCACCAGTTATCTAGCAGTAAATCTCTCGTTTCATTCACATGCCCATACACGACGAGGCTGCTAGGTCTACATCCCACTGAAGCAACAATCACTGGTGTTACTGGGGCAATCTGCTACATAGTCGACGATCGCCCCTTCCCGTCGGCCCATTTTAGTTTTCCGTCGGCTTTGGTTTTCGTGGATCGGGACACCGACTACGTACGGTGCCCATCCTTCCACAATTCCAGCATCGTCTTCCTGGTTGCCTGTTTGCACGGATTCCCTTTTGTCATCAATTCCGTCATCTTTTTCGTAATCATTCATCTAATTTTGCCCATAATTCCTTCTAATGGCTCTTCTTCCTCGTGACTCCTAAGACACGACGCGAGCAGTCTTTGACCGATGCTTCACGGCTTTCAAAACTAGGTGCTTTGAGCTAAAGCCTGGTTCAACGTTTGCGGAGCGAGCTTTACTGCCTGTTTGAGTATCCTTATCGAGCAGGCCATCCAGGAATTTTCCCAGCGAGACTCTCGCACACATCTTTCCGGTACGTTGGTACGCACTCTTAATTAGACGAACGACGTCAGCTTCATACTCCTGTAGATCTCGTTCGACCTCTGACAGCGATTTTTCAACTGCGAGCGATATACTTGCTGCAGGATGTTTGTTTACCGAAACGCATCTCCAATTGATTAAGTAGCGTTTGGTAATTTTGTCGCTCCGTCGAAGGAATAACCTGGAGTACTTCAAAGCATCGACCGCGTTAGAGCTACTGATAACATGGCTGCTTGGTAGCTCCGTCCAGCCATATACCGTAGCTGTGGGTATCGCAGCGTCAATAGTCTTCCAAGGGAGTCTTCCCGTCGAATGTAGCAGGTCACATTTTATTTGAACCGTCATAATGGGCCATGAATTCTTGGTTCCTCTGAGTGCTTCCGTATTGGTAGAATTTCCAGTTTCTTCCGTGTTTCGTATGGTTCAGAATGAATTTGTTCTTCTAGACTTCATGGATCGTCCAATCTTCAATCATTCTAGATTTTTCGTCGATTCTGTACATTAATTCTGTTTGACATTAAGAGAATTTTCTATAATTTTTTCTTCCAATTTTCTAGAATTTCTATTCTTCTCGTTCATGTTTTCAATTTTTTCTAGAATTTCTCTTCCAGTTTTCTAGAATTTTCTATATTCTTCTCGTCCATGTTTTCAATTTTTCTAGAACTTCTCTTCTAAATTGCGAGAAATTTCCATAACTTTCTCTTTAGTTTTCTAGAATTTTCTATATTCTTCTCGTCATTTTTTCAATTTTTCTTCTAGTTTTCTAGATTTTTCTTGAGATTTTCTAGAACTTTCTCTTCTAAATTGCGAGAATTTCCGTAAGTTCTTTTAGAAGTTGCCATTAGCCACCAGACACTTCAACAAATATGTCTCAGGATCTTCACCAGCTGCTTCTATTGCTCTTCGTAATTCTCGACTGAAGCTCGGCCTTGCCTTCCACTCGTATCTTCAATCCTTTCTTCTAATCCCGTTTGAGATCTACCACTTTCAAATCCACTAATTACAGTATTTCGCTGCCATTGTTTCTAATTAAACACTATTAGTCCACTAATATAATCGCCAAATACCCACACTGACAACCAATTGTTACGTTTTCGGTTCTTAAAACGTTGTCGGGGTTTAGAAAAACACACAGGCGATATATTTAAATTCACTATCTATTAACACAATTACGGTAATTAAAATTATTAAAAAGCTTATTAACTATATCACTTAACCACTAATGTCTTATTTATGTAAACGATATTATATTACATGTACTAGTTCAATCGCGACCGCACTATCAATCGTCATCGATTGACTGCCTCCTGGCCAACCCCGACGCGTTATTTATAGCTGGCGCGAACTTCCAGATTGTTCGGGGCCTCTAGAACGTCCTCGAAGATTCTGGAGAATATTCTCGAATCTTCGACCCGGTGCTGCCCTCTGTTATTCTTCGTAGGTAGTTCTTCTTCCGTCTATGCAGGCGCCATCACTAAGGGAACGCCTTATCGGAACCCGGCCGAGTTTGAAAAGTTGGCGCTCGTTACAAGTATTATCCCAAAGAAATCTTTTTATTTATTAGAATAATTACCTATTGTTATTAAATTTTTGTTTCTTTGTATTAATTAAGTGCATCATGAAAGGGTTAGTAGTAATTTTAGTCTTAAGTCTGGCAATTATTCCAAAGAGTTTATTAACTAGAAACAGGAACTGCACCTTTGGAAAACTATTTGCAATTGTATATTTTTTAGTTAGTTTTTTTCTAGTGCCTAGATTGTATTTATTATATTATGTACGTTTTCATAATAGATTATTGTTTACTTGTATTTAGCATTTTAATTTAATATAACTGATAAAACAATAAGTTTTTTTGAAAATTGATTTTTATTGGGCGTTATCGAACCTTTTGCACACAGGTGCTGCAAGCTCTTGGCGCGGCCCTGACTATAACTAACTAAATTGGTAGTATTTATCAATAAACTGATTAGGTGTTGAAAAATAATAAAAAAATAATAAACAAATAACAATAACAAACAAAAACATCATTTTTCGTGTAGAAACTGATTTACTCTCTTCAATTAAAAAGCACACTGATAAGCCGCCTATTTCCAGCACCCAAAAATCAAATTTAACAAATTTTACAATATTATGAATCCTGATGTTGTAAAATTCAATTTTTAACGTGAGATTGTATTTACACCTATACTTTTTATTAAAAAAAATAAATTATAGAAGCTAGAATTTAGTAGGAGTAGGCTATACACGATTCAAGTGTCACTCGGTTATTACAGGCAGTACTTTGAAAAATGTTAAAACATTCAAGAATACGTCATCCCATCAAGTGTTTTAAAAATCGCGCGTGCTATCTAATGAAAGGTGCAGTTCGTGCATGTGTACCACGAAAAAGAAACAAAATTTAAAGTGGGTTAGAATTGTAACGTTAGGAACGTAACCTACCAAATGCGGCACGATCGAGGGGTATCTCTTGCGCATTTAGTCGCTGTGCTATCACATAAACTGTTTCAACGCCAAGATTTAAAGTTAGAAAAGCATTTAGATAACGACACATCTTCCCAATTCTTCTTGGTTTCTTGGACGGATAGATAAAAAATGTCGGATGAACAGAAGAACTGTAAAGTTATTGATTCAATTTTCGAAGCGTTGTGTCGTAAATTGTCGACGAACGACGAAGTTGGCGTAATATCGGAAAAGTTTTCGCGGCTTGAAGGAAATGCGGAACGAGTTTCATTTGCCAGTGATCTATTGACGAAGTATTCCTTATTTCCCCAGTTGCTATATCAAAAGAAAAATGATGAAACTAGCCTTTCATTACAGACAACAAGGTAATGAGGCGTTTAAAAAGAAGGAAAGTTTTACAGCATGGAAATTATATACGAAGAGTATCTCCTATGCCACGAATGATAGTGATTGTTTAGCATTAGCTTATGCAAATAGATCTGCTGTCTTCTATGAAAAACAAATGTACAAGCAGTGTCTAGAGGTAAATATTAGTTTATACTCTTGTACAATAGTGACCAATAAAAGGGTGATTTATACAAAATGTATTTTTGAAATCACAAAAGTTACACATTACGAATAACTAAAAATCATTTACCATTCTTATTTTTGTAATGAACTTGGTAATACATAACATAATAATAATCAAGGGTTTTACCATTCTATAAAAACATTAATTGGAAGTATTGTATCAGCAGTTTTGAAATTTATATTTAAAAATATTATTGTATATATATATAATATTTAACCACAGACTTCATTTTTGACCCCAGCTGTATATTTTTTTCATCATTTATAAATAAGCACATACCAGAAATATTTAAAATATTAATTTGTCAGATGTTTTAGCTAACTTTGAATGCATATATTGTAATGTGACAACATTGAGGATTGAGACCATAGGATGATGTTAAATTGTACTGTTAGATCTATTCGGTTATAAGGGATATAGAATCTGCACAGGTATCCCACTGAACTAGCTCTTTGGCATTGTCCAAGCTGCTATGTATTTGACTTTAGAGCATGCAGAATATGTATGGTCAGCTATAATTTATTTAAAAATTAATATTTCAGCACACTATTCGCTACTTTGAATGTACAGAATATTGTTATCAACCTTTTTTATTTTAATAGGAAATGACATTATTTTTATTTGTACAATGAATTAGATTTATGATACTTGCAATTTTATTAAATTTCTGATGTTTGTGCCTTTGCTGCTAAAATTAAATATTTCATACGCAAATTTATTCATGCACTCCTTGGATACAATTACAGGGCATGGGTCTTAAGAACTCTAGCAATCATCAACAAATCCTGTACATATTTAGAAACGTATCCCTAATATGAGTACCTTCAAACTAACTTTCTTTTTAAAAATTCTATATCAATTAGTATACCTTATCATAATTGACCATGACTAAACTCTTGCAAGCTTCAAAACAAAAATCCTATTAGAAGTTTGGAAATTCAATTGAGTCACTTTAGTGGGACACCTATATGTTAACTTTTTTGGGTCTCATACTTGCTTGATTATAAGAATTTTATTCTGACCGTGGTACTATTTTCGCTTGTTAACTAAATATGTACACGAAAGTTATTATAATTTTAATCATGTAAGTAGGTACTAAGTACACAACATTTAGCTTTAAATATGATGCATTTTCCAATGTTCAGGCAATATTTTGTGAAGCACTGCGTAAAGAGGAGACTTCTACAATGTGCAGCCTAAAATTCGAATATATAGATTTACTCCTAGTATCCATTTCTAACAGGTTAGTACATACAAATGGCATATATACTTACAGCTAATATTTGCCACAATTTTAGAACACAAAGAAACAACGATGGCATATTTTCTGATTCATTTTAGCTTCCTTATCTTTCTTTATGTATTTAGTTATTTTTATAATTGTAAATTTACTTTAATTTATTATGTTCGGTAAAAAGAAATATATTTTTGTTTAATTATTTTTCAATTATTACTAAATGCCTGCTTCACAAACTCTACACAAAGTAGGGTTTTTATTGCCATATATTCCGTGCCATTTGTAGTGGTACCTTAGTAATGAATAATATTGACGGTGTCCTCTCCTCTGTAATATTTCATAATATTTGACAGTATTAACTAAAATGGTTAATTTAAGTAGAAAACTCAAATCTCAAAATTAGAAATCTTAACATAAAGTAGTTCGTTCGATTATAAGATTTGAGAAGATTGACGATATTAAGACCTTTTAGTTTAGACGTTGATGCAAAAAAAAATAGGAAAATTAAATAGAAGATTTAGAATCCACGACAGCGTCAATATATAATTTTATTTATAATTTGATTTAATTTTTAGAAAGCGAATATATCTTGAGACAAAATCTTTATACCTTAACACACTCACATACGTACATACACATGAACGTAATAAAACGACAATTATTTAATGTAATTTTATATATATTTTTGTTTTGTATTAACAGGATATTACAAATGCTTTCCGAAATAATTATCCTAAGCAGTTATACCAAAAGCTACTACAACGTGAGGAAAAAGCTAGAGAACTTCTATCATGTCAAGAAATACCACGATATTATGAGAAAGTTTCACCTTTAAGACAAATCAATAAAAAAATAGAATGCGCAAATACGAACGTAGAAATTAGGTATTCTGAAACTATGGGGAGACATGTGGTAGCAAACACCAACATTAAATTAGGCGATATTATTGCAATAGAGAAACCGTATGCCCAAATCTTATTGAAAGATCACCTCCAAGATCATTGTTATAATTGTTTGGAATTATGTTACAACTTGATACCGTGTGATAATTGTGTTTACGCTATGTATTGTTCAATGAAGTGTCAAGAAACAGCTTGGAATCAGTATCACAAATATGAGTGTCCCATATTATCAACTCTCTACCATTTAGAAGTATCTAAATTAACATTGCTAGCACTACGGATCGCTATAATGGCAAAAAATAATTACTGCGAAATTGATACGTATACACTTACAAACCCTGTATATCGGTTACAATCTTATGAAGAAATTCATTTTCTTGCAACCAATACACATTTGAGGAAGAGCTCTGACTTATTTCCGAAGGCTACAACCGCAGCAATACTGGAACATATCATGAAAGAAGGATCTTCATTCCATAAGCACCTAAAAAATTCGGAAAAGTGCGAAAGTATTTTCAGAGAATTGATTATGCGACACTTGCAAACCGGACCTACAAATTTTCATGAAATATGTGAAATTATTGAAACTACGGAAGGTTATGTGACCACCGCCGAAATAGGAGCTGGAGCGTACGCATTCCTTAGCTTATTTAATCACTCCTGTGCTCCTAATGTTGTCAGGTATTGTCATGGCAATCAAATTATCGTCAGAGCTATACAGCCGATCCCAGAAGGAACTGAAATTTTGGATAACTACGGGTACGTACTTATTCAATCTATTTTTTTCAATTTCCCCAGTCCAGAAATTTAATTTTCAATTGCATGTACATATAGAGATCTTCTTGAATCATCTGATACAGTAACAACCTTGGCATGTATTCTTCGATGTTTTTCATCTGTTGAACGCTTTTTATACATATATTAAATAATTACGGTCCATGCTAACCAACGCGAACACGGTAAACGTATTGCTAACCATATAGATATGTAATACCTTTGCCGCGGTCAGAACCACGCCCACAACCTTTAAAATTTTCAAAGACGTTATCGAACCACTAACATATAAAAAAGCAGGCAATGAATGTAACGGCATACAAATAAATAAATATGTTTTATGTATGTCCCGCAGAAGATTGGATCTTTCACTACCACCCTATTGCTGATTTTAGGAAAAACTCTTTTATATATGTAATTCAGTGCTATATAACTCAAAAAGCATTTCTGAATGCGGAATGCCCCAGAAACAGAAAAGCTTATACTTACATCGTTATTTTAAATGGAACATCCAATATAATATTATATTTTTAAATTGACATGACTTTATAGTTTATTGCTCTTTTGTTTTTCATTTTAATGTTTGACTTTTATTTTAACGATTTATGAATCAAATACATACTATTTTTATACCAAATTATTTTTTTGATACCTATGACAACTGTATTGTATTCTTTTTTCAAAAAGCATGACGTTAGTTTTATATTTTATTATCTGATACTAACTACTAAGGATTGTATACCGGTTAACCGGTAAATTGACCAAAAAATGTTCGGTAAATTACAAACAAATACCGGTAATTCGGTAAATTAAAAATCCATACCAGAAATTTTTATGTATGTACGAAATATTGTGTTTATAGATATTTAAAAGTCTAAAGGGACATTGAAAATAAATAAAAAAAAAAAACAGGTAAGTGTAAGTAACAATATACCCAATTATTAATTTTATGGGACATGTTTTTGGTTTAATTTTAATTTAAACTTTCTTGAGATTGAGAGCCGCTGTAATGTCCTAGAATAGAGAATATAGAAAAGAAGCTGAAAAAATGTTTTGATTAGAAACGTATAACCTCCACTCCATCGAGTTGGTCAGAAAGAGAAGGAATCAAGTCAACAATAAAAGCAAAAAATTGAAAAAAGTCGTATAGAAATTAACAGAAAATAAGTCTCAAACGAGATGGATAACGAAATGCAACGCAAAGAATAGCGAGATTAATGTTCATTTTTTGCTAGGACGGTAGGAAGCAAAACGCCCCACACTCATTTTTTAATATTTAAAAATAATAATATATAAGAACAACATTTCACGTATTTAAATTAATAGCAATTTTGAATACCTCACATTATGAGAGGTAATTAATGCAACATTATTGTAAAATAACATTAAAATTTTAACCTAAATTTTTTTTTTTACTTCTAACAACTGTTAAAATAATTAAATACAAATATTTATTACAAAATTCTAATATTATGCTTTAAGACTGTGCAAAATATGTATTATTCTAGCCTAACTTCTAACCCTATTATCTTGGAGAATCCCCATTAATGTCACACATGAAAAAAGAAAATTACCGGTAAATGAAAAAAATCGGTAAATTTACAATCACTACTAACTACTACTCATTTGTGGCTTTGTTCAGTTATTTAACGTTTACATACTAAGCCGACTTGAAAATTAATAGAAAATTCATTGGAGTTATTTAATCTTCTGTCGGGCGCAATATCAGGAGTAACATAAGCAAAACGTTCGAGCTGCGCCTGATAGATCGAATATCCAAAACGAATGCAAATACAAACTACACCGCCTTAGCCGAAAGCTTACACCGCAAACATTTTTTTTAGAAAAGCGTAAATAAAATCCTTATTACACATATACTAGTTTATATAAGTCATGTCAAAAATGGAATAATGTACTCGGTGTTCTATTTAAAATGACGGAGTAAGTATGTGTGTTCCTACTTCTGGATGGGCAGAAATATTTTTAGATTATGCAGCATTGAATTCTATAAAATGCTTGTAGAGGCGATTTTTTTTTCTAAAATGAAAAATATGAAACTTCATGGTAGAAACTTAACAATTCTACCTTAATTGAGAAGAATATCGGTCTGCAATGCTACAAAAATCTTTGCGTTTGATGTTGCCGTATTTTGTAACGATGAAATAATTTATAAATATTATTACACGATTACGAATATTCGGAAGTTATAAAGTATTTGAAGTTGAAGCTGTGAACATTTAATGATCACTCATGACAGAACCATATACAAGACTTGTTCATTTCGGGGATCGAATTGCATAACGCCACGTAAAGTTTTTAAAAGCAAGCAAATGTTGAAATTGATTCCAGTTTTAGATTCCTTAACAACCCTTTTTGACTTGCGAACATATGCGAACACCTTCCTAGCATCATAAAACTTACGAAAAACCAAATCATACAGAACAATATTACTATGCTTGTGTATGTTTCGTCGCTTAGGTCAAAACGAATATACAGCCTGACTGCTTTCAAATTATCGGACACAACCGCATGGGCATGTAAGTAAGGCTGCGTTCCGAATCGCGCATTTTATGCGATGCGTACATTGAAAGACATAGAACACTGTGAGCGTTCCGATTTACTTGTCGTGCATATGCTACGCATAGACTGCATTACCTTTTTTTCTATGCGTTGTATGTTCCATTCTAGCCTCTGTCAGGGTCTAAACTGATTTCGCGGCAAAACTTTTTATGCACGCATACAGGTTGAATCGGAACGATGTATCGTTACATCAGACGCATAATATGCATTATGCGCGAATCGGAACGCAGCCTAAGTGTATGTGGTCGAAAGTATTACTCATGCATTAATGGTGGATGCGCAATTACTAAGAAAAAAAAATAAAGATCTCTTTTCTACATTTAAGATCTTCCCCTCGTCATCAGTTCGTCAGACGAGGGGTTCAGTTACTAGTTCACCATCTATTGTGAAACATTTTCTTAATTTCTCCGCCATTTTCTGTCATCATAGCTCTAATTATGTTTGATTAATTGTAAAGATCTATTCACACTATAGATCAACGAACATGCAAGGCACGGGCCCGTCACAGTCCAGTCAATTCACACTGGCGATCTACCGGCAGTCAGTTTTGTGTTTGCAATTGTATAAAAATGCTCTCCACTTCAACTTTAATAAAAATTGCGCATATTTTGGACGAAGAAGAGTAGTGTTGTAAATATTTGGATGATTTCAATAATCGGAATACCCGAATCGGAAGGTTATGATATTCGAAATAATATTCCGATTCCATATTTCTCCCGATATACTCGTATAAGTTGTACATATTCGGATGATTTTAATAATCACATATTAATTCACACGGAGCACGGTGGAATATGGGATCATATTTGGTGTAAATCTCTATTAAATTTATTTTATAACAAAAATTTATTATTTTTTTCTTAATAAAATGCGAATGCGAATATTAACTTTTTAACTTTACTAGCGTCATCTATTAGTTTTCAGTTTACAACTATACGAACACTTGCATTAAGCATACGCAGAGAATTAAATTTCTCCATCACCGCAGCGAAACTAGCCAAGTACAACTGAATCGTTTCGACTTTTTTCATCTTATTCTTGTCAATTCAAGTTTAGTTTTGAGGTTATTGATGGTTATTCTGATGTAAACTGCAAATTTGTGCTCAAAAGGTTGTTTTAGGATTTCAATGAATTTGAATATTAGTTTTTTTTTCTAAATTATCCATTTTAACAGGTAAAAGTTACCTATTAAAATGGATAATTCGATATTCGCAATATTCGCATATTTATTGCAAATGCGAATGCGAATATTCAAAAACATGCGAATATTCGCGAATGCGAATGCGAATATTCGTTACTTCACTAATACCTACCAAACGTTTCGGTAGATTTATTCAGTATAAAATCGTTGTACAAATTCTACGGATTTGGAATCATCCGATTTCGAATCGGATTCTAAGAATCGGAATCATCCGAGTATTTCAATAATCGAAATCAAAGAATATTTTAATTCGGAAACACACAACACTAAAGAAGAGAAAGAAAATAGGAAGGTCCGGAAGAGAAAATGGGTTAATCAACTTAAAACGCAGAAACATAGAAGGAAAACATGTCATATTATACACTCAACTCTTCTCAACTCAACAACGAAAGTACATATTTTAAACATTTCAGAAAGTCAGTCAAAGAATTTTCGAGCAATTAACGATGGTATTAATAAGGAAAATACAACATTTCGAAGTCAATTTCTTTTGTCGCTTCACTTTGGCCATAATTTTTAGCGTCAATTGACCGGCGATTGACTACAGTATAATTCACACGGGCAGGTATTCGTCGGAAAGCGACGGGTTTGTGCCGGTCTAATATTCTTTCAAATGATCGCCGCAGTCACATGCCCGTCACATGATCGCAGGGAGATTGCAAGTGTGAATATACTGCCGTGAAATGCATATGTTTAGTAGAAAAGAAATTTTGCTTTGACGGTGACGAGGCCCGTGCCTTGCATATTCGTTGATCTATAGTGTGAATAGACCTTAAGTCTACCAACTGAACTGTTTGTTTATGTCTATTTAGTCTATATAATCTATTAAATCTGATAAAATTAACAAGAGCATCTTTAAGTGTACAAACATACGTTTTGACAAGCTGTAACTATAATTTATTATAACTTGTTTATGATTGGATACCGCATTGATGAAAAGCAGACACTCCATGAGCGATTTCACTTGAGTGGTACTGTAATGTGTGTTCGGCCGTGAATTACATATACATTTTATCTTACATAGGATGTTTCGTATTATGTAGTACCACGCTATAAAAACACAAAAAAATAGGTTGTATAACCACTAAGATTTTATATTTCACCCAATTTTGCATACAGATGCATATAATTAGGCGTGAATTTATGTTTCAGATACCATTATGCAGTGACAAAAAAACTCGAAAGACTACGTGAATTACGGCGGCAGTATTATTTCGACTGTGCCTGCATTGCTTGTGTAAATGATTGGCCATTGTATCGCAATCTTCCACAGAGAGGCAGGAATTTCGACGCACCTCGTTTTGGTTCCCTATTTAAAGGAAACAGGGATGAAGCTGTGAAAACACTGGCCCGCATTCTAAACGGCAGCGATACTATTTTGGAAAAATTTAGTTATCCTAACAAATTCATCGCTGATATGCAGGAAACCATCAAACAATGTTATGCTCTTTTGGGAAACCGAAAGCCAAAAGTATTTTAGTTATTTTCTTTGTGAACTAATCTTTTGAATTTTATAAAATGTTACTACTTGAAAAAATAAATCTAAAATCAAATAACTAACTATATTCTGTTTAAACTAGGCTTCCCATTAATTAGAGCTGCACTATATATAATGTAACAGGTTTTATTGGCGAGCGTGGAAATCTACATTATCCCTGGTAGTAATTATTTATACAAGTACTTGTACAAATTTCATTTTATTTTTTCATACACATAAGAGCCGAAATTCGTGACCTTCTAAAATCAAATAACCAACTATATTTTGCGTATTGACAGCTATTGGCTAAAGCGAACTCAAAAAAAGATGGTAATTGCGCGCACATTCAAAATGCTGTCTGTCAGGTTGACATGTACACTTGAGGAAACAAGTAACCGAACGATTCGAAATGCGACGACCGAGAGAGAAGATATCGGTTCCTTTCCCCGCTACCCCTCCCCCTCTAGACGCCTACCCGAGCGGCATTGTATTTTCTTTCATTTACCTGCGGACGTTCAGACGTAGCGTATTGGCGGCAATAGAGATACACCGGTGACGTCATACTGTCGACAGGTGTACTTTGAGCAATTCGGCACGGTCTGTGTTAGATTGTAAATGCGATACGGGCATGTATTATATTTATTTTTCGCCTTATATCTACTTCTTGATAGCGCATCGCGCGCGAAAAGTTGACGGTATTTAAACTAATTTTGCAAATTTATTTCTTTTTAAATAAACATGCCCATATAAATGTCATCCGTAAAATAACATAAGACTTCTTTCATAATTATAATTATTTGAGTTGTTGTTTGAAAAAATCTTGATTTATGGCGGGACTAACGTCTGTAAGGTTCCTATAAGTTCATAGGAATACGTGAATGGAGGGAATACGATAATAATTATAGTATGGTATGGAGGTAAATATATAATTAATTATAAATTTACCTCCTTACCAGCGTTTATTGACCCATTAGCCGTAAATGTTACTTATAAAAGGTTCTGTATAGGTATTCCAATTAATTTTGAGTGTCATGATAAGTTAGTCCAACGCTTCTTTAATGTTTAAAATGTGCACATTTAATTATTGTTAGTAGGAAAGGAAACAAATAATAAAAAAATACAGAGTGTTCTCTTTAAACTGAAACAGTATGTACACGGTTTAGCAAGAAGCGGTCACTTCCAATGGTCAAAATATTTTAAGAACGTAGTTCATTATCAATGACTTGTTAAAAATTGTAATTAGTTATGATGTTTGGTGTTCCATACACTTCTACAATGCCAACCACCTTGTAATATAAAAATAATATGTATTTCATATAAAAATACAAGTATATATATATAAAATGTAAATATGTAAATATATTACAGAAACAGCAAACTTCATTTGACTTTCTTGGAATTTTATTGAAAAGATAAAGAAATATCACAGAAGTTATGTGGCAAATAAAAAATATATAATAAATAATTAACAAAAATAAAATACTTCAAAAAAATAAAATTAAAATTCCGAAATAAATAATAAGACATTAAATAGAACATGTGATGACATTATTCCATCATTCGTAATTCCTTTACATTTCCCTGCATTAAGAAGCAATAGATGGGTGTATCAAAAAAAAGTCAAACTATACATATTTGTAAATCATATACGGCCCATTATAATCTCAAGGAGCTACAATGTGTAATTGTGATTTAAACACGATTAATGAGATTTTAATTGCTATAAATGAGGCTGGTCAAGTGAAGTAATTAAAATTATATTTACAATCACATCTAAATAGGAGATTAGGAAGACTATGTTTAATTGTATCTGAAAAAGGACTAATGAGATTTTAAGAAATAAAAGATGCCCAATGTGTGAATATCATATAAATAAGGTTTGTTGTAAGTGAAAATATCGATACCTAGGCGACTAGAACAAGTTATTTCGGGGAATGGGCATTGGACTTCTTATTATTTATTTGCTTTTACATTAGAATGTTTTTTTTTTTTTATTTGTTTAATTATTTATTTGAGAATTTCTGTTTTATTTGGAGTATTTTATTTTTGTTAATTATTTGCTATATATTTTTGTGTGTTTTTTTATTTATTCTTTGTCTTATTATTTATTTGGGAATTTTAATTTTATTTTTGTTAATTACTTATTATATATTTTTTATTTGCCACATAACTTCTGTGATTTTTCTTTATCTTTTCAATAAAATTCCAAGAAAGTTGAAATGAAGTTTGCTGTTTCTATAATATACTTATATATTTACATTTTAGATATATATATATACTTGTATTTTTATATGAAATACATATTATTTTTATATTACAAGGTGGTTGGCATTGTAGAAGTGTATGGAACACCAAACATCATAACTAATTACAATTTTTAACAAGTCATTGATAATGAACTACGTTCTTAAAATATTTTGACTATTGGAAGTGACCGCTTCTTGCTAAACCGTGTAACATACTGTTTCAGTTTAAAGAGAACACTCTGTATTTTTTTATTATTTGTTACCTTTCCTACTAACAATAATTAAATGTGCACATTTTAAACATTAAAGAAGCGTTGGACTAACTTATCATGACACCCAAAATTAATTGGAATACCTATACAGAACCTTTTACAAGTAACATTTACGGCTAATAGGTCATAAACGCTGGTAAATTTATAATTAATTATAAATTTACCTCCATACCATACCATAATTTATTATGGTATTCCTCCATTCACGTATTCCTATGAACTTATAGGTAACCTTACAAATGTTAGTCCCGCCATAAATCAAGATTATTCAAACAACAACTCAAATAATTATAATTATGAAAGAAGTCTTATGTTATTTTAGGGATGACATTTATATCGGCATGTTTATTTAGAATGAAATAAATTTGCAAAATTAGTTTAAATACCGTCAACTTTTCGCGCGCGATGCGCTATCAAGAAGTAGATATAAGGCGAAAAATAAATCTAATACATGCCCGTATCGCATTTACAATCTAACACAGACCGTGCCGAATTGCTCACAGTACACCTGTCGACAGTATGACGTCACCGGTGTATTCTCTATTGCCCCCATACGCTACGTCTGAACGTCCGCAGGTAAATGAAAGAAAATCAAGCCGCTCGGGTAGGCGTCTAGAGGGGGAGGGGTAGCGGGGAAAGGAACCGATATCTTCTCTCTCGGTCGTCGCATTTCGAATCGTTCGGTTACTTGTTTCCTCAAGTGTACCTTTATCACAGCTGTTATTCGCTTGAGTGTACGTTTATAGGTTATAAAAACTTCAAAAACTGTCAAATGATTACCAAGAATTGTTTTGACAAGAGCCGAAGTTGGCTTTATATTGGCTAGAATAAACTCAGACAAATTTCTTAGCTTGTTTACATCTTCCTTGACATAACCACACCAAACTTGACGACTGACGACGTGGACTCCCGAGTATTCCCGAACAATTCAAAAATAATTTGGCGGGCCTGATAAGCGCACTACTAGCGACAAGGCTAGAATTATTAAAAATATGATCCTCCTCTTCGGAGAAAAACATAACCCATTACTATCAACATGACAGGGGTGTGTTAGTGTTGACGTGCACGAGAGCCAAAAGCTGAAAACCTCAGTGCGCCCTCGGTGCAATCAGTGGAATACGCTATTAGACACAGTCAAAGCTTGTTTGTATAACATATTTTTACCATACGTATAGTAATATTACAAAATTAAAATTCTGTGGGACACATACTATACGGGAATAAGTGAGGTTACATTTGTTTGTAAAATTGTTATTTTAAAATTATTTTTTTTGCAATAGTGTATCAAAATCATACATATTTCAATTCGTTGTAGAATAGAGAACTATAAGAAAAACGTATATATGCATATATAGGGTGATTCACGAAAACCGTCCATTAAAAATTTTTAAATTTGCAATGATATCTCGATTTTGAAACTTCAAGGTTAAACATAGGTGGCTATGATCTTTTCAGGAAAAAAAAAAACTTCATCTACGTTGCATTTCCGGTTACATCGAAAGCCATGGTCAACATTGGTATTTTCAATAGGAACCTATATTTTTTAGTGCATTTTTAGATTCTACTAATCATTTCAAAACAAATTTTATAAACCATCTACTTACCTATCGGTTACCGTCTTAGAGTTATGTTTGTTTCTTTTTGTGAAAAAAAATCTTATGTGTTTTGGGTAATTTCTGATTTAAAACTACTCTGATAATATTGAACATGACTATATCCTAATTAATGCTAAATAAAACCAAATAATTTAATTGACAAAAGCAACAATGTACAAGTTAAAAAGGACACAAAAGTAGAAACCAGGGTAGCACGGTTCCCAAAAACAAGCGTACAGTCGCAAGAATAAAAGTTTTTTTTTTTATTATTATAAATTATAAGAATTATAAAATACACTAAAATTATTGTTTAGTCATTTCAAATGAATAATATTGCTTCTAGCAGTATTATTTTCAAAACGATCGAAATAAAGAGCGTAAAACAGGTGCTTCCAGACCAGAAAAAAAAGCTTGATCGTTTTTTTTAGTTTTTTAAATTTTAATTGAAATTATGTTCCCATCATCAGAGAGGAATTACACAAAAAAAAGTACTTTTTTTTAATGTAAGATTTAATTTACAGCTATGTTTCGCGGGGGCAGGGAGGGGCGTCTCTTAATATAAATATCCAAGCAGGGAGAGGAGAGGGGGAGTTAGATTTAACATGGTTTCTATAGCAGCTGTCGGTGAGCTTTTTGCAGCTCCAGTAATGCACGCAACTGGCAACTTAGTAAAGCAAGCCAACATCTGCACCTTTGCAAGTTTAGTAATAGCCTGCTGCTAATGCGTAGTCTTGCTTCACCAAACCAGGCAACCATAGGTCATGAGTCTTACCACTGTAGTGTATAATCAATACACCGTGTGTGCATGGTGTCATTTCCAATGATTTTCCAACTTTTTTGCGGATTGTCATTAGTACCCGTTTACATTTGTTTGTCATCTGGTCAAGATGTTGATTCCAGGTAGACCATCCAGCTTTTTTTTATTTTCGTAAAGGAAATTATTTTTGCGGAATTTACTGTTAGGTTTTCTTAATACACCACCTTTCCGTTGTTTCCAGAGCTCATTGCATATTTTTTCCCCCATTATCGGTATTGCAATATCAACTGCATATCCCTGGGTACAATAGTCTGCATTATTTTAGGTTACATGCAGTTCATCGATGACAAAATCCAACACTAGGGGAAATAACACTTCTCCCTGTGGGCAACCCCTGCGTACCGATACTTGCAGTATATGATAGGGAGGTAGGCAGGTACACATAATCATAATACTGTATGCTCGCTTTAGTTCTCAAATTCGCCAAGATCGCTCAGATGATGTCACGATGAAGGAAGTCAAAGATTATAAGAAATTATTTCACAAAAAATACAGTTTTCTGTAGAATTATTGCAGTTTCCTGCAAAAAAAATACAGTTTCCTATATATTTCAAGTGATGGTAAAGGTCAAACCGCACTAAGCGACGCGACAAACTATTGTTTACATGCATTCTGGGACAGAACGCACTACGCGGCAGCAGAACTGCGCAGCGCGACACCGCGACACAATTGATTTCCATGGGTCGGCAGTGCGTCGCGTCGCTTAGTGCGGTCAGACTGCACTAAGCGACACTGAACTGCAGCGGAAGCGACGCGGCAACCTATCGTTTACATGCATTCTGGGACAGAACCCACTACGCAGCGCGACACAATTGATTTCCATGGATGAGCAGTGTGTCGAGTCGCTCCGCTGCAGTACAGTGTCGCCTTGTGCGGTCTTACCTTTAAGGTCAGACCGTGCTAAGCGACACTGCACTGCAGCGGAGCGACGCGACAAACTATTGTTTAATGCATTCTGGTACAGAACCCATTACGCGGCAGCAGAACTGCGCAGCGCGACGTCGCGCAACACAATTGAGTTCCATTGCCCGCGCAGTGTGTCAAGTCGCTCCGCTGCACTGCAAAAGCGCCAAGTGCTGTCTTACCTTTAGTGTCTATTTAAATTATTTATCATTGTGAATATTTTGTATTTAGCGCAATTGTTGCTTCGCAGCGACGTAGGCAAACATGCGCGTGAGCATACCGTATTATGTGTATACACCATAGACAAGCGGCTGACTAAGCATAGCATTCTAACGGATACGAGAATGAATGAAATAAATATGCGTGCGTATTAAATGGACGAAAAAGTGGGTACAACGCTGCCTTGTCAATCAGAGTGCTCACGCTTTCGGTAATACTAATATAATCCTTGTAGATACGAGGAATTAAGAAACGCAGGCAACCAAATTTAAATTTTCCACAATTATTTTTAGTAACTTCAATATAATGGTATTAAAATGCAATACAAAATTGTTAGTAATTTCATGATTCAACGTTGAAGTTGAACTAAAAATAATTGCGGGAAATTTAAATTTGGTTGCTTGGGATGGTGATGTATTGTTGGCGCTGTTGCAAATACGTGAAATAAATGATATTTTATTAATGTATTTATTATTGTAATATTAAAATTACTGCTAATTGAAAACCCAACACACGGGTAATCATATCTGCAATGTTTTGTTCAGCCAATGTGTATGTGTATTGTACGGGAGAAAGAAAAGAAAGACATAATCCTTAATAAATTCTATTTATAATTCAAATATCCAAGAAAACGAAACATACAATATTCAGACAATATGCCCATGTTCTTTCTATTTAAATAGCATATTACAAATTCTGTATAACCGAAACAGCACCTTAATGTCGTAAATTTTGTTTTAAAACAAAAAATCTTAAAGATCACCCTTTTTTCAAAAATTTCGTTAAGTGTAGCGCCGCCCTAACTGTGACAATAGCAGGGATCATCCTGTCACAGCTGTAACCTGTGACAATGACCAGTGACATAACCTTAACGTGCTTTGTAGTGGTTTCTTCTACTATTAGTGGTGGTAAGGTATTAAAAGTGTAATCTGGTATAACGTAAAATATTTTTAAATACGTTGAATATTGTATTTTTGCTTCTGTTTTAGACTAAATATTTTAATTTTCAACTATCAAGATATAAGTTTTATTTACATATTATTCACATATGGCAATGTCTGAAGAAAACAGAACTGGATCGAAAAATACATCAAATATAAAGAATTTCAGAGATCAAAGACCTACTCACTTGAACATAACAATAAGTATTCCTCTTCCTGATAATGAAAAATTATCAGATGTACTTGCGAACTTTAAAAAGAAAGTTTTAAAACCTTGCAAGAAGAAACACAAAGGTAACTTATCTCCTACACTGAATGCTGTTGCAAAACTGGTTAAAAAAAAGGTAGAAAGCTTAGCTCTAGATAATGGACATGATGTTTCTACAGAAATAAATACCCAAGTACAGCCGTCAGGTAATTGTGAAAAGAATAAAATACATGGAAGATCTAAATGTATTTATAATGTACAACATTCTTCTTCAAATGATTTGCAAAATGTTGGGTCTTATACGTCATTTATTAGTAATTTGATTAATCATCGGCAAGATACAAATAGCAAAAACACTTTAACCATATCTCAACCTACCCAATCAACAAAATGTACAAGCAAATGTGATGAAATAAATGTCAAATATAAGGAAAATATCGATACACAGTCAGTAATGCTAAGGAATAGTATAAAAAACTATTCCAAAGACATTGAAGTTTTACATGACCTGTGTATTGAAAATAACACAATAGATAATTCAGAAAAACTGGAAAAAAATATTAGTAATACCATAAATAAAATTGACAATAATGTATCAATTAAAGAAACTTCTGATTATGTGTCTGCTATGGAAATAAATCGAGAAGATATCAATGTATCTGAGCCAAATGATAAACAAGGCGATCTTCGAAATGAGGAAGATATAAAAACTACAAAAAAATGTCCAATTAATAATGATGAAAGTAAACCAAAAAAAAATAAAACTAAGAAAAGAGCTCTTGCTTTACTATCAGATAGTGAGTGTACAAACAAGAGAAAGTGTGAAGATGAAAAACTCTTAACTCTACTAGAAACAATAGACAGTGTATCGTTTGAGGAGAAAGAAAGTTATAATAAAAAGTACCCAGAAGACATAGAAAACAATAAAAAAATGAATAAAGCATGTGATGTACTTAATAATGACAAGATCTTAACTGATGCTACATACAAAGAAAAGGCACGTGTAACAGAAAAAGAATACAAAAGCAGAAGTAAAACAGCAGATACTAGGATTTCCATACAAAAAGAAAAAATCATCCAATGACACTTTGAATACAGCAAAAGAACATGTTGATATAAAAAATAATACCATTGACCATTCTACCAGAATTGATACAATTACAAATGCAAATGATTATATTAAATATAGTAAGAAGAGAAGTTCTGAAGATGTAAGCCATCCATCTAAAATACGAAAAAAGAATGACAGTCAAATGTTATCCAACAGCAACAGTGTTTTTTCATCTCATGAATTTGAAAAAAGTGTTACTGAAGAATTTAATCTAAAGGAGTGTATCGCGTCAGAAAATCGGAAAAAGAAAATAGAACCAATAGATATTTCAGAAACAGGAAAGAATCAAACCCAAAATAAAAAGAAAACAAGAGCAGCAGTTTCTAATATGGGCAGTACGAAGAAAGTAAAAACAAAAGTTAAAAAGTGTTTGACTATAAATGAAGATTCTTCTGAGGATGAAGAAAAAGATTTTGCAGGCATAATGGAATATTTGAAAGAGTATGTTGGTAATGAAAACAATTTCACTACTAATAGAAATAAGGTAAAAAATCCTGGTAAGAATAAATCTTCTGGTAAGATGACTTCTTCATGTGTGAAGTTAGAAAAGTTAGATTCGTCTGATAGCAGTAGTGATTCTTCACTTAGTGCTTATACCAGAAAACTTAATCAAAGTTGCCAGGTTAACAAAAAAATATATCCAAATAAAATAGCAAAAGAACTACTTGAAAACCACAATGCTACTACGAAAGTTGATGCCGATGATTTTGCATTAGATACTAAAGTGGATATTGTTGACAGTAAGAGTAATAATGACATAAGATCTACTCCTACGATAGCTGAAAATGGACTGACTCCCAAATTTAAAGAATGTAATAACCGAAAAAATAAAAAGAACATGGGAAATTGTCAACAAGAAACAACAAATCCACGACAGCATTCTAAAAAACAGAAAGACATTGAAAATTCGAAACCATCCCAAAAACTTAAAATAAACGCTATGAAATTTCTTTTGCAAACTCCTAATTCGAAAGTACAGATTACTGGAGGAAATTCAAAAAGTATTAAAAGTGAATCGGATACATATGTTGAGGTCGAAGAGACTAAAGTATATCTTCCAGAAATAAAGGAAAATGAACAAATGGTTTTAGGAGAAGAAGACGTGTCTAGAAATAAACAAGAATCACAAAAAGAAGGAAATACACAATATACAAGTTTAGAAGATGATTCTGAATGTCACTCATCACAAAATGAAATTAGCAACGTCGATAAAGGTTTGTGTAATAGTAGTGACAGTAAATTGAAAAGAAAATCAAAGCATTATGCTGCAAATGATTCTAGAAAAAGTACAACAAAAGATTCGCAAAGACTTGTTTGCGATTATTTTGATAGAGTTCTAACTGAAAGATTCAAAAATAAAGAAAAACGTAGTAGTAGAAGTGCACAATTTATTTTGAATAGCAGTGATAGCTCTAGTGCAACGAACGGTATAACTGATGGTATTACTGATTTTGAAACAGAAAAAGAACAGAAAGATTCCGATGTTGAGAAAAGGAAAACAAAAATATTAGAAATTATTTCATATGCTGATGACCACATGATAAATGTTCTGGAAGAAAATGAGGTACTTATTAATTCATTAAAGGTGTTAAGTTTTGTATTTTTTCCAATATTTTTAGGCACTGCGAAAACTTGATATTAACATTTCTTGGGATGTTCCCATTAGTCATACGATTGAAACAAGAATTTCATCATGTCCTACAAAGTCACAGCAACAACTTTTCAAGGACTTAAATATAAAACTGAAAAATGGACCCTTTACTAGGATCGAAGATGAAACTATTAAAAAAAATTTTGAAGACTTTTGTAAGGTTAGCAATGAATGAATAAAGTTCTATGTATAATTTATTTTATGATTAACACTGTGGTTAATTTACTTGTACAGGTGTCCCATTGAAGTGACTCATTAGATTTTTTCGAACTTATAGTAGGAATTTGATTTTGGAATGTGCAGAGTAGTCATGGCCCACTGTGTTCTACTTAAAGAAAATATCAACTTCATAGTATTTCATATACTAATAGATATCACTTGTTTATTATGGCATGTCATGGCTTGCTAATATCTAGTAATGAATGTATGTTCTCAACAATTAAAGGACATTAACTATTAAATAGGAAATTAGTTTAGTGACATTAAATACCTGACACATAAATACTTAGATAGGTTTAGCAAATAATATACAGTTGAAGCTGCAATTTGAAGTTTCTATAAATTCCAGGCAGTTTTATGCAAAACGCACTGATATTTTACAAACTCTCAAGGATAGCTATATCAAATCACTACGCTAATCGATGTAAAAAAATTTCGTTGGAATAAAATTTCCTGTTCTATTTGAACAAAAAGAAGTTTTGTTAATTTAAAGATGACTACATTTATGATGCATTTTTGACCACCCTGTAGGTGATTCAATGATTATTGCTACAACAATTACTTGTATTTGCTTCAATCTAAATATCTAACAACCCATGAACTATTTGATTTTATTCGAAACAAAGTTGCAAATATCTCAAAGAGGGTTGAGTATAGCGAACTTTAATAGCAACTGGTTACAATGGCCCATGAAAAATGCACCATTCTATTTAAAATAAGAAAGTTGATATCAGCACCCTGTATAACGAAAGCGCTATGAAGTTGAACATATTTTCTTTGAGTAGATTACAGTGAGCCATAACTACTTTGCAGGTCTCAAAATCAAATTCTTACTAGAAGTTTGATAAAGATGTAGTAGTCCAGTTCGATGAGAGACGCTTTATAATTTGTAATAGTTTAAATTTTTAAATTAATACGCGTATTAATAAATATAAACTTTTCACTTTGCCTTGAAACAAGTTAATATATCATGTTTAGAGATTGTGACCTTGTGATTGTTTTTATTGTTACTCTTGAAATTTAGGCCAATTTTGGAAAAAAAGCAGTTTTATTTACAGTGTGATTGTTTAATACAATAAAGTCCAGTGTTTTCTGTACCCTTCCAAGTGTCCATGTAAAAATTAGGGAGATTGCAGCCACCATCAACCTTCATATTTTAAAATTAGCTGCAGAGTTCCATAACGACGTACCAATTATTTTTTTTTAATGAAACAATGCCCTGTATAATTTAAAATTAGTACAATAATAATGTTCTATTGCAGTCATAGCTTTTTAATGATTATCAAAAATTATAAACATTGCTTTTTTTTAAACATTCGTTAAATTGATTACGAATATATATAAAAAAAAACAACTATCTCGCTAATTCACTATTTTATCACTAAAAAGCTATGGCTACAATAGATCATTGTTATTGAATTCCACGGAAAATTAGTTATAACTTTTTAAATACCGCGTAGTATATATTACAACTTTCAATTTTTATAATGAAGAAATGAACCAGATTTCCAATTTAAAGTAAGATACAGGCTGTTTCATTTAAAAAGAAAATATAACTTTTATCTACAACGAAGTTATGGAACACACCATTGTAGCTAATTTTAAAATATGAAGCTTGATGGTGACTACAATCTCCCTGATTTTTACTAAGATAATTGAAATACTACTGTACTTTATCACCCTAATCAATCACACTGTGGTATATGTTTAATATGCCACACCTTACATTTTATTTACTGCAAAATGTTTCACGGAGGACGATAACGTGAAATTAATTTCTAATTATAGTAATTGTTAGTCTTAATTATTTAGCGATATGTAATTATTAAGTGCTTTTATTTTTTTACTACCATATTATTCTTATGAATTTATTTTAGCAACATGGATTGAATCATGATCCGGTACCTTTCCTAAATTTTCAATATGGTAATGTTTCTATGCTTAATGCGAAACAGCGGATAGGTTTTGGAAGATATTTGGGCAAGGGTTTGGAAAACCGAAAATTACATTGTATATATAGCAGATTTAAAACCCTCTATTCAACTTTTACCAAAGGACGGTACGTACTTTATGAATATAGAACATCACTGCCATGATATTACATATCTTTTACGGAAATGTAAAGGTAGACGTCGCTCGCACCAAAGACGTTCGAAAATGTTACCAATAAATATCTACCTATAATATATCTTCGGTTTTATCTTTAGTTTACAAAGTATTTTGGTAAATCGCATATGAAATGAAAATCACAAACTTATCAACATAATTTTGCATACTTAGCTACTCCGATAGTTTTTTAAATATTTCGTTCCAATAATTATGTATGTTGTAATAGACTACCTGGCTGGTAGTCGAGTGGCTTGCACGTAGTGCGGAGTCCGGGGTTCAAATCTCGCTCTGGTCAATTACGATAATCGGTTTTTTTCCGGGGTCGTAATGTTGATTAGGAGGGAGATTTAGCTCTGCGGGGGCCTGACAAGCTAAAAATATAGCTTAGGCGTTACCACCCCTTTAAAAAAAAATAGTATGTTGAAATTCATGAATTTGGTATGTAAAAGTGTATAAGAAGAAAAACGTCCTTACAGTCACCAAAAGTGTTCAATACATTTCAAGACTACATGTTTTGGCTTAAAAAGCAATCTTCAAGTCTTAAAAACGTCGTAGTAACAAAATCTAAAATTAAAAAGTCAAAAAATGGACATTCGAATAGAAGGCGGTAGACAAAAGAGACAAACATAATAAAACAACAAATTAAAATTAAATGGAGACAGTGTCAACGGATACAGAATCAAGACTAGAGTCTCATACCGTAGTCGACAAATTTTAATTTTAGTATAAGGATCTTATACTATGCATAAAATGACCTTGTAATACGCGCCGATGTCGATATTGAACGATCTGGGCGTTAGACATGTGATGGGACACAAGGCTATATGTCTGTTTCTATTTTTGACGATTACAGTATATACTGAAAACTTTTGGTAAATGTAAAAGGTTTTTCTTCTTATACACTTTTAATTATGTATGTTTACGTTTAAATTAGATGTATTATTTGCTGACAAAGAAAATTTAGGGAGACATGAATTTTGTACTTCAGTGTACAGGTTATTTACTAATCAATTTCGAAATAAGAAAAATTCGTTTGAAAAGCACTGGTTTGTACAATCCGGTTTCCACTATAGTAATACATAAAGATTAAAAAATCATTTATTTGTGTTGAAAACAGTTACGGCAGTGGTTTTATCATTTTATTATTTGATCCTTATAATTTTATTTTTCTCTTATCAAGATTTTAAAATTTGGGGTTTTGCTTTTGTTGTTCTTTTCGAAATTGGACTTGTTATTTCCTTGTTAAATAAATGAATCTCACCAAAAAATAACCTACCATCTTCTATATCTATTTTATTTTACACATGCATACGTGTTGTACTTGGTATCACCAACGAGCTTACGTAAAATACGTATACCGCGGGAACCAGCTCAACTACAAACACAAGAGCAGATTTCTTACATATAACAAATGTTTGCAGTTGAGATAGCTCGTGTATTATAAAGAGTCTATGAAATGGAAAAAACACCTACATAATGCTACAATCTAGCGGTTACATGCAAAATGTAACAGTAAATTGGTGACATCTAATATTGAGAAATCAACTTGCGAAGTTTAAAATCCGATCATTTCTTGAACACGAAAGACACATCTGATAATAATTAAAACGATATGAATAAGAAATTGAATGAATACGAGCATTTTTGCTTTGTTTGTTTACGAACCGGGTCATGAATTCTTTGTCGTTGACACGACGACGAACAAACCTAGCGACACTAACGCTGGAGGTTGTTGTCGAGACCGCGCCGCTACTATCGTAAAAAAATCTATTGCCAATTTTTAACATTGCAAATTTTGTGGTATCTCTAATGCCGGGTTGGCCCGTTCACATCTTTAGATAGGGACGCAATGTTATTATTGAAATGTGTATGCGTTCTGAACCAATCCAAAACTCCTGGATATTATACATATATTGTTTCAACGATGAATGAATACATTGGCGTAACGATAAAATAATTTTTTTTTTTATGATTTTACTATTATTTTACTTCTTTTATAATTTTAATTTGGATATTCAAAAAAGGAGGACTATGTTTTTCTATAGGTGCACATAACTTTTTTTTTTCTGTTTGCTTTTTACTTTATTCTTAAATTTAATTTCGTTAGGTTTCCTAATCATTTTATAAAACCCCGACGAGAATTCTGTATTTGGAGAAATTCTTGTGTCGTTCTGTCCGAATTTTTAAATTTTCGATGATATCGAGCTTATCTTTACAAACTTATTTTTTTACATGTTCCTAAAGAAACAAAATCTTAGGGGCTTAAATCTGGCGGACAGGCAGGCCATTCAATATTTCTTCGTCTCTCAATCCTTCTGTTGGGAAAAAAACGTTGACTATACATTGACGAACATTAGTGCCATAGTTAATAAAATATCATGTAGCACGGAGTGATCGGATATGTGTCTATTACTACGCTACAGTCCTTGTGATATTTTCGTACCAGATACCTACTCTGTTATTGGGAATGTTTTCATTGTTTTATGTGGATAAGGCGTAGCACAGGCGGTTATAATTTCATTTCGCAATAACTGCAAAATACATAGTGGTACTTAAATTGCCACTGATGAAAAGCGGACCGATAATGTAGCTTTCTGGAATGCCAACCTAAAGATTAACCTTTTGGAAGTACAGCGTATAGTGCTCCAAAAACCAGAAATTTTCCGATGAATTATTTGCCGTTATGTTTGTTTACTACACTAGTAAGGCAAAAAGTAGCTGCTTCAGAGAAAAGAATATTATTAAGCGTACCTATTCGTCTTACGTATTTGATCACTTACGTTTATTCACTTTCTAATAAAAACTGATCGGTTGTGTGTGTTGTTTTTTTTAATGAAGTGACCAAACTGAACTAACCAAACTCACCTCCCTTTACGCCTCTAGTAACCATCCGAAAATCTAGATCAGTTGATCAGTTCAAATGAACCAAGTAGAAACTGGCCTAGAATGTGTGAATTGGTCAGTTAGTTTTTTTAATGTTGCTGGCTCGATCACTTCAGTTTTTTGGTTTGTTACTTTAATCAAAATGACTAGGAATGAATTATTGAAATAGAAAATTCTAAATTATTAAGAAGATATAGGTGACAGATTTAGGAAATTTTTATACAATGAACAATGTTAAACTCTGTTAAAATTATAATCTAACGACAGGATATTTCATCTTTAATGATAACGAAAATTAAAAGTAGGCCTTTATTAACCCTGTATTGTTTTTTGAGCATCATTTTTATTTTATTACCGAGTAACTTAACCTGTGGTTAAAAATAAATACTTTTTAGATACGCTTCTTAAATATTCGTTTACATTTTGAAGAATACTCTTATCTTAGAAATGGGTTGAATTAAATATAGGAAACATGACAGCTCGTTGGGACTCAAAGTTAACTTGCCAATCTTGCGAGTCAAGCAGCAATATGTATGCTGTACCGGTCGTTGGTTGGGTGACCATTCGGAAAACACTTCTCTTCTCAGCGGCTCGGTGTGTTCCGGCACCCTAAGCCAAGGGCCTTCAAGGCCCTGTAGTGCGTATATATTACCTTTAAACCACCTACATATATGTACCGCATTTTTTGTTCGAAACATCTTAATATAGTGTCGCCTGAACGCGCACATTTTTTACTTTATACCTACGCCTAATATTCCTCTGAAGATCAAAACACTTGAAAGAAAGAGAGCTGTTGTAGATTTTTTAGTTAGAATTTATTGACATTTTAGATTTACTCCAGAAGAAGACGCTGTGATTTCAGAGTATATGACCTTAATCGGAAATGGCAAAAACCAATACTCAATGCTCTCAAAACTTCTCAATCGCCCTCGACCTTTAATAGAAAAGCGATATAAGTTGTTACAAAGAAAATCAGGTATATTCATTTTTTATTGACTAATATTTTCTTTTAATTTAATATTGTCATCTTTAGAAATGCTATATCCAAAACATTATCCGCTTTTGTTGCAACAATTAATACACACTACGAAGAGCAAGAATTTAGAAGATTTAAAACGGAAGGAAATTACAGACGAGCACTGGATGAAAATTAGTAAAAAAATGAACATTCACCAACACCACTTGAAAGTCTGTTGGAAATCATCTTTATTCACTAAATTATTTCACGACGGCCCTATACGTGTGGACAAGATTATGCGGAAATTAATAAATACGTATGACACTTAATAAGGATTCAGTAATTAATAATAGTAAGACCTATTTTTTTTTTTGCATATGCACACAGGTTGGACAAAAATGAAGAAGATGACTACAGAAAATTAAATTGGACGAAGTTAGTTGAACCATTCAATAATATAACACGAGAGTTCTTATACAGGATATTTAAGAAGACGATTAAATCTAAAGTACCTCCACACCTACATACAAATTTAAGAAGTAAGTAGCTATAACATTCACTTGACGCCAACCGTATGTAACCGTATATTACCACACCATTCTGTTGTAATAAACGGTTATCATAAATAGAAAACTATTACACCCCTTTCAAAACTATGATATTTACCCTATAATGGCTGTGGGGATTGGAGTAGATAATTGCAGGAATTTCTTCTTTGAACTAGTTGTTTACCTCGGATAATAAATGTGTGACATTAAAACTTTTTGCACGCGGATTTAATACTAATAAAATTTAGCAGTTCAAGATGTAAAGAAAGTAAACGCTATGATATCTAATAATAAAAAAGACTAAAAACGGTCAATACAATTGCCTACACTAAATGATACTACCACAGTTATAATAAGTAAACGAGCGTCAAAAATTTTGAACAAGCCTAACTTTTTAAAATATCTCACTTTAAAGGCCAAATCTCATGCATCCTTTCGGCGTATAATACATTAGGTTAGACCAGTAGCACTGATGATCCTTGGCAAGGTGAAACATATGTATGCTAATATATGCATGTGTTACACACGTTTTTAACGTCACCTAATATTTCATGAGTCTCATTATTTTGACTGCTACAGAAAAGCGCAAGACCAGACGTGGTTGTTTACAAACTGTGTTCTTGACAATGTAAGTGAATTGGATCGACTAAATCAATCAAATCTTCATTTGGTTTGGACAACTTCCCCGCGGACCTTGTCAAGAAATGCGGCAATTTTGTTACAAAACCTCTTGACGACATTGTAAATTCAATGCTGGAACAATGTGTAGAGGTTATTAGGAAATGTAACTATACTTATTCCAGAGAAACTAGTGGAGAAAAAGTTTTGCAGATTTAACTTTAATAAATTATGGGTTAACCAGATATTAAACCTGTGTAAAAAATACAATCTTAGTCCAGTTTTTCAAAATTCTAATACTTTAAAAAATAAATTAAAATTTAATATAGAAATTATTGATTTTAAAAAATGTGCTGGGATTTATAAGATCAAATGTGGTGTTTGTAATAAAGTACATATAGGTCAAACAAAGAGGAATGCGAAGATTAGATTTAAAGAGCATTTATATCATATTAAGAATCACAATGCCGATAAATCCACTTTGGCGTATCATTTTGTTAATACAGGACACACTTTTTCAATTGATGATTTACGGCCGTTTGCACCGTCTGTGATTAACATTTTAATTAACTAATCAAAGATTAAATTTAATTACGAATTAAATATGAATTGGATTGCACCGAACAAATTTAATTAATGATTAGTTAATTAAAAAGTTGCGACAGAAATATAGATGGTAGTGCGTTAGTTTAGTTTTTAGTCAAAAATCGTATTTCTATTGGGAACACTGTTCCATCATAATGAAAAATTCGCCGTTATGCGAATGCGCGATTTAAGCGGCATTGAAAGTTATTGGAATTTAAGCTGAAGCAAATTGCTACAGAATTAGATATTGAAATAAAAAAGTTGAGTAGTAGTTTAAAATGGAAATTAATATGTGAATGCAGGTTTTTTTCATTATGCAATTCTTTTATTTGTTTTTCTGCAAATGCTCAAATTTTGATACTTTATTTGACCTCTCTATTACTTGTTAGAATTATTTTATTATTACCATCATTTCCTTATATATTTTTTCCTTTTATTTAATAAATAAATGTTAGTTACATACACAATATTTCTTTAAAAAATCAAAGTGATAATGCATTTAGATAAATAAAATATATTTCGTTTATACAAAAGCCAAAGAAAACAAATACACAAAAAAAAGTTCAAAAGTTAATTTCTATATAGCAATGAATACAAATTGTTGAAATAATCATTAATTAGTAATGCCTGTGTCGCAGCAGATACATCATCAACAGCTCATAATTAATCTCATGAAGTTGCCCATTAAAATTCTTGATTTAATTTTTCTTCATTGATTTCCTCTTACCCATATTATATGACTATTGTGCAAACTGAGCTAGCAACTACTACTGCATAGAGGTATCCAGCTTTAAGCGACAACCATATGCCAGTATTGGAAAACATTCTTCTTAGAAACATGCTTTCAAGACATTCCGTGTTGTAATATGGCTTTCATTATAACATTTTTCACAACTGTTTAGAATTTAACAGTGGGTCAATAATTCTGTTTTTGAGGCATATCCACTGTCGCTTATGGAAAAGAATTGATCGGTAATGTGTGTATTCCCTGGCCATCGTACTACGATATCCATTATTTTTAAGTTAGCATCATATAAAAATTGTGAATTTATAGAAAGATATCCTTTCCTATTACGAAATACCACCGGGTCATTCCCACCTGAAACCACGAGTAATCCTCAAATACATTTACGGCCATTTGCACCGTCTGTGATTAACATTTTAATTAACTAATCAAAGATTAAATTTAATTATGAATTAAATATGAATAGGATTGCACCGAACAAATTTTAATTAATGATTAGTTAATTAAAAAGTTTGCATCAGAAATATAGGTTGGTAGTGCGTTAAGTTCAGTTTTTAGTCAAAAATTGTATTTATATTGGGAACACTGTTCGATCATAATGAAAATTGCCGCTATGCGAATGCGCGATTTTAGCGGCATTTGAAAGTTATTGAATTTAAGCTGAAGAAAATTGCTACAGAATTAGATATTGAAATAAAAAAAGTTGAGTAGTAGTTTTAAAATGGAAATTAATATGTGAATGCAGGTTTTTTTTCATTATGCAATTATGTTATTTGTTTGTTCTGCAAATGCTCCAATTTTTGATACTTTATTTGACCTCTGCTATTACTTGCTAGAATTATTTTATTATTACCATCATTTCCTTATATATTTTATTCCTTTTATTTAATAAATAAATGGTTAATTACTTACACAATATTTCTTTAAAAAAAATCAAAGTGATAATGCATTTAGAGTAAATAAATTATATTTCGTTTATACAAAAGCCAAAGAAAACAAATACAAAAAAATGTTCAAAAGTTAATTTCTATATAGCAATGAATTACAAATTTTTGAAATAATCATTAATTAGTAATGCCTGTGTCGCAGCAGGTACATCATCAACAGCGTCATAATTAATCTCATGAAGTTGTCCATTTAAAATTTCTTGATGTAATTTTTCTTTATGATCTCCTCTTCACCCACATTTATGGCTATATTGTGCAATACTGACGTACCAACTATTACTGCCATGTAGGTGTCCAGCTTTAAGCGACAACCATATGCTAGTATCGGAAAACATGCTTTCAATGACATTCCGTGTTGTAATATGGCTTTCATTATAACGATTTTTCACAACTGTTTCAGAATTTAACAGTGGGGTCAATAAATATGTTTTTGAGGCATATCCACTGTCGCTTATGAAAAAGAATGGATCGTTAAAGTGTGTATTCCCTGGCCATCGTACTAGGATATCCATTATTTTTAAATTAGCATCATATAAAAATTGTGAATTTATAGAAAGATTCCTTTCCTATTACGAAATACCTCCGGTCATTCCCACCTGAAACCACGAGTAATCCTCAAATACATTTATTGTTAGTTTTTATTTCGGGAATTAATTTTTGATTTACCTTGGACTTTCTAAAACCCTGCCAAATATACACTTTTTGCACGCCGCTATTCCTTGTCCTAATCTTTAAAATGAACACTTTAATTAGCTAGCTATTTCAATTTACATTCACAGTTATTTGTATTATGACCAAAAACCGCATAACATAACATATAATCACAGAATATCATAATCGCCTATAAACACGATTGTAAACAAAGGAACTACGCTTGCGCCAACTTTAATTATGAGTTAATTCGTACCTTGGGTACTGATTAAAGATAATCACGAATTAAGGATTTAATTATTAGTTAAGCAGTCGGTGCAAGGGAATTTAAACTTTAATTATGATTAAATTTTAATTATAACTTAATCACGGACGGTGCAAACGGCCGTTATTGTCAGTTTTTATTTCGGGAATTAATTTTTGATTTACCTTGGACTTTCTAAAACCCTGCCAAATATACACTTCTTGCACGCCGCTATCCCTTGTCCCTAATCTTCATAGTGAACACTTTAATTAGCTAGCTATTTCAATTTACAGTCACAGATATTTATATTATACCGCATAACATAACCTATAATCGCCTATAAACATGATTGTAGACAAAGAAACTACGTTTGCGCCAACTTTAATTATGAGTTGATTCGTACCTTGGGTACTGATTAAAGATAATCACGAATTAAGGATTTAATTATTAGTTAAGCAGTCGGTGCAAGGGAATTTAAACTTTAATTATGATTAAATTTTAATTATAACTTAATCACGGACGGTGCAAGCGGCTGTTATTGTCAGTTTTTATTTCGGGAATTAATTTTTGATTTACCTTGGACTTTCTAAAACCCTGCCAAATATACACTTCTTGCACGCCGCTATCCCTTGTCCCTAATCTTCATAGTGAACACTTTAATAGCTAGCTATTTCAATTTACAGTCACAGATATTTATATGATATAACCAAAAACCGCATAACACAACCTATAATCGCCTATAAACATGATTGTAGACAAAGAAACTACGCTTGCGCCAACTTTAATTATGAGTTGATTCGTACATGTACCTTAGGTACTGATTAAAGATAATCACGAATTGAGGATTTAATTATTAATTAAGCAGTCGGTGCAAAGGAATTTAAACTTTAATTATGATTAAATGTTAATTATAACTTAATCACGAACGGTGCAAACGGCCGTTAGAGTTAATTAAGTCTTCAAATTGTAAGAATCTTAATATGTGGGAAGCTATTTATATGAAAAAACATATTAATACCTTACGCAATACTGATTTAACACCCCTTAATTATAAATATTTAGAATTCATTAAATATAGTAGTCCTGATGATTAATTTTTGTAACCTAGGATATACTTACTATATTTACGCATTTGGTATTTGACAATACACTTGTATGTACACCTGAAGATGTTAGCATAGCTAATGAAATGTGCATTGTGTTTTGAAGATTAAAGAATTTGTGAGACTGAAGTTTATTGGTATTTCCTATTAGTTATCAGTATATCTCACAGTGCTCGATTTACCTTCTATTTAATGAAGTAATAACCCAAAATATCCAGTTAAATGAATTTGAACATTCGAATAGCATTTACAATATAAGAGTTATATCTTGTTCACAATTATTTTTGATAAATTAGTATACGCAGCGCTGCTGGGTAGTGGATAATATATAGTTACATTTCGCATTCAAGGTTATATACGAATAGGGTATGTTGGAAACAAGCAAATCCATACAAGAAACATTAGAATAAGTTATCTATCTAAAACATTATAACTATAAAATCTTTGATCATTAATATTTTAATTTTTTCTGTTGGATCGAGTACATTATAATCCATTGTAAAAGAAATATGCATACACTGCCTAATCGGTTTCACTAAGCTCTTCGCGCTATCCTGAAAACAAGGGGACCGAGTTTCTTAGGAGCGTCGTGTTATTGCAGTTTTCTCTGTCACATTTATATTGTTTACCATCATTCTTATAATTTTGTTATTTAATGTTCTTAAGACTAAATTTTATTTTATTTTCAGAATGCGTCCTTTATTTGAAGAACGTTTACGCTGTAAATACTTCAGTTATGTCAGATATAAATAAGATTCAAGTAGAGTTAGAATATGATTCTTAATTTGAAGTGTTCAATCGATTGTATGGATTCCTACAAATTTAGTTTCCTATAAATAATAATTACAGTGATATTCTTACACATTTGTACATATGTATTAGGCACGCCATCCACCAGTGTAAAGTAACTGTAATTAAATATATGCCCGCTATATGGTATTATCAAACCATGTAACAAGAGACTGCTCACATAGAGAAAAGAAGAATAGAGAGGACACTTCAATCGAAGGGGTAAGACAATATATCACGCCGCGGTGTAAGTTGGAGAAACTAACAAAAAGGGCGGCGTTTAAATGTTACCTATTGAATTCCATTTAATTTATCATACAAACAACTACAAATTTAAAGCACAATTGGTACAATTCTGCTAATTACTTATTATTATTATTTATATGACTTAATGGAAATTAAAAGATTAGAAGAAATAAAAAGTTCGTATCCGTTCTATATACTTTTATTATCACAATACATATTTCGGCTGGCCGAATATATAATAATCTGATAATAAAATTATATAGAACCGGTAAAAATTCATCTTTTAATTTCCCCTAAATACAAATACACCGTTCTTTGGTTAAATGCTATACAGGGTATTCCACGTAACTGGTTCATTAAAAGTTTATGATGTTCTATTATTTACTTATATTTGAGATTTTGGCACCAGTATCTGTTCGATTGGAACTATAAATGCAAAATACCTTAACCAAAATATCACTTCCGGTTGACCGGAAATGGATGTCAACTTTGTTATTTTAAATAGAATGATATAATTTTGTATTCATTTTGGATTCTACAACTATAAATACGTCAGCTTTCATAGCTATTCCTATAGCACATGTTGCCGTTTGAGTTATTTAATTTTTTCTTTTTTTTTAGTCATAATCATTGCATCATTGAGAAATTAATATCTCGGTTAATACTGCAAGTAGAGACTCCAAATTTGCTATTTACTGAATGTAGACATTACTCTAAGAAACGGTAAGCACACTTTACATTCTAACATACAGGTGTTCAAAACTGAGGAACAAAAGTGACATATTTCAAATCCAGAAAACTCATTTTTTTTAAATAGAAACACCCCTGTATTTTAATTCGGAATTAGGAAGTAAATATCATCCCCTATCACTTTATATGAGCATTCCCTATACCTATCTTTTATAGATTTTGAGATATGAGCGACTTTAATTAATTAAATATAAGTGACATTAAGTATGATATTTAGTAATTGCGTAATATTACAACACAATACATTGGGCAATTATTAAGTATTAAATAGTCTGTAAAAATGCTAAAATAAGTTTTATAAGACTATTGTTATAGGATTTATACAAATCAAATACGTCATTTTACACAGACAACTTACATTAGATCCTGAATTTGAAATAGTTACTAACCAAAATTTACCATCTATTGATAGCATTATGATTATAGAGTATTTGTCCAATAAATCTAAATTTTAGGGATGATGTCTTTCTAAAAACAACACGGAATATTAACGTAATTCCAATTATACACGTCATAATTGAAATTTGACACATAGCTGACAGGGAGGGTAGTCTGTGGGGGAGATGGAGACACAGATTGTGCAATCGGCGAACGCCAAATCGCAAACTTTTTTTTTATGGCTCAAAACAGAATCGCTAATTTTTTATTGGGCGAAACAATTGTGACGTTGGAAGAAAATTTCTAAAAAAATATACATTTTCAAACTTTTTTCCTTGAAAAATACTAATCTCATACAAAAAAATCTGTACATTCAGTGTCATTTGAAACTTTTCTTTCGAATAAAAAAATTAAAAAGAAATGGTCCCCAACCCTATTATAATAAAATCAACAGAAATTCTTTGTTGTTGATGCCATTTATTTGCGCGTTTGTGGTGGAAATGAAAGACCAATATATTTATACATACTTGTGTACCATCTTTAACAAATTGAATGTGAATTGAAACTCCACAAATCTTCGATTATTTATGCAACCGAAACTACAAGTACTGCGTACCGAGCAATGGATAATTCAGAATTGTTTTCAAATACCTTTTAATTATTGTGCTCCAGTGTCCTGTAGCTTCGATTGCATTAATAATCGAAGATTTATGCAGCTTAGATTCGCATTTAATTTGCTAAAGATGGTACTACCTATTTAACAATATATTCTTTTTTTTTACAATTTACGTTTAATATTGAAATTACATTGTTAACTGATAACTATTATTAAGGTATTTATTATATTAATATTTGATATTAATAAAAAGTATATAAACGTTAGCGTTCTTTAATACTTATTGTTCAATTTCTACTTATATATGTACTAAATAAATTATGGCAGGCGTAAAAATATATCTATATCTCATTCAAAATAAGCATATAGGAAAAACATTCACAAAGAGAACTTATTTATTAAAGATAGAAACATCTTTTCGACCGTCTGTGTGTCATAAATGTGCACTACCAAGAAAATACTAGCTGTGCACCTTAGTATTCTTTACAAAATCCTCTATTGAATTCTACTCATTATATTATTGACTATTGAAGAAGTTTGTTCGTTGGGGTTACACCATTTACACTGGTACATATAAAGAGATCATCTTCTATACTGTGTCATCTATAAAGCGGTTCAAGTTTTAGGTTGATCGGAGAGTTTTATATATATGCTCTTGCCTAAAATGCATATATTTACGAATATCTGGCGTTAAACTTTACGGCACGACTACCGTAGAAAAAAAGAAGCATAGTATTGGCATGCAGCTTAGATAAGTATTAGACAAGCAGACACAAGCGCACTCAATATTTACGTGGATTGTTAGGATGTTTTCGATTTTCTAAGCAAGTATAAATCCAGTGGCGCCGTAGTTATTAGTTATATTTTATTATCTTTCTTAGCGCATTGAATAGCAATTCGGACGGCTTACGAACGAACCGTCTTTGACATAAGGGTAAACATATCTTTTGCTCGGTCACCTCAAACTTGAACCGCCGTAGTTATTTAGTATCCAGTGTCGAAAGTGTACCCCTAACAAACAGACCTATTATTCCGAATATTAAGAAGTAGCGAATACTTTGTAACGAATAAATACTTTATGTCCGTCACTACTCTATAGTACAGTAATAGGTGGTTCCGTATACACCTATTTCATACAAAATGCATTGTTTAATATTGCTATAGACGGTTGATTATTTTCTTTTGCTATCATATTGTAATCTTTGCACGTCGCTTAAGCTTTTAATATTATCTACATGAGGTGTATGCTACAGGTGTTTTGCGAGTGTCCAAAAACAACGCCCGAGCAGGCTTTAGTGCGTTCAGTGCTGTCAAGTCGTTCGATACTCTGTCATTCTAACGTGACCTTAACATTATTTTACTAAGCATTACAGAATTTAAAATGTATAATGTTGTAAATTAAGAACAAACTATTTATTACCCTTCAGTAGTTTTTGCGTCAAAATATAATATAACAGTAACTGGGAATTGTAAAACAGGCTTCAACACTGTTTACAACTAGAGCTTACACAGCTAGATTATCGTATACCACATATAGCTCCAAATCAAAAAAAAATGTAAACACATCTTTCGTAGTGTAAGTAGTTAGAAGAAACATATTATTTATTATGGTATATACTTGTATAGTATTAACTTGTTTTTAGCGCTTATTAGTTGAGTAATGTTAAAAATAAACATACAAATGACATATTGAGTTTGTGAATTTTTGATTTTACTGTTTATTACCATGGCGAAAAAATATCTAAATTTATTTTTGGATGAGTTAAAAGTGTTATACTGCTTCTATAAAGTTTAGTCCTATTTCAGAATTTACAACAGAAAAAACTACCCATACTTTGGAGTCATTGAAGTTTGTAGCGTTTCATATTCTGAACCATTCCGTATATTTATAAGAATTGGAATTTTAAGGTAAAGAGGATTTTTGAGAGAAAATTTGTTAGTCTAAAAAATGTGGAAAAAGAATTACGTATTAATTGTGAAACCTCGGATTGTATTTAATGCGAGGTTTCTTGAAAGTCGGAAACTATATCTGAACACACAACACGTACAAATGTTGTAATAAGCTTAACAATTTTAAGGATCTTCTCGCGAGCAACTATGGTTACTTGAAATATAACTAGTGATAACTTCAAATAGCAGGCACCGCATAAGAGACTATGTATAACTACTCGTCGGGAAAATACATATGTCATTGAATTCTGTAACTATTTGTAACATATGTTCGGTTAAAACGCTCGAATCATCGTCCTCTACTAGCTTAATTGATAAAGCGCTCGTCCGGCAAACGAGAGGATGTAGGTTCGAATCCTGCGCGAGAAGAAACATTTTTTTTGGGAAAAATTCCTCCTAATTACTACAGTTAAAAGCAGAAATACTTTAATTTGTTATTTTCATACTGTAAAAAACTTGCAATCTTTGCATATTTGCCGTTTTGCCGACCTTTTCAAGATCTAATATCGACGTATGTTCGATTAAAACGCTCGAATCATCGTCCTCTACTAGCTTAATTGGTAAAGCGCTTGCCCGGCAAACGAGGAGATGTAGGTTCGAATCCTACGTGGGGAGAAACATTTTTCTTGGGAAAAAATACTCCTAATTATTCCAGTTCAAAGCAGAAATACATTAATTTGTTATTTGTAACAATTGCCGCGTTCAGAGTACGAACATGATACATATCAGTAGCGGTTTCCGCTACACAAAATGGCGACCGCTCCATTGTATGTTACTGAGGTAGCGCAAATGTAGCGGTGCGTTTTTGAGACGAATTGTCAACAGTTTACAAACCGTTTGAGAGCAGCTACGGACTCTGAACGCGGCCATTGTTACTCGCGAAAAAATCCTATCTGATCGCATGGAATTGCTATCTTTTCTAACTTCGTTCTAAGTCAATACTTCTGTGGGTATCGAGCATATTCAACTGCGCGCCATCGTTCCCGATTTCATTCATAGGTAATAGCAAGTTAATAGACCAAGCGAAGGTCACAAATTGCTTCATGATGTCGTGAAGTTGCCATGCTATCGCTTCGTTCTTGACATGTTCTCTTGCTCTTGTGTTGCGGCTGTATTTCTATCTACAAATAGTGAGACTTTCATTTCTTATGTATTTATATAATATAATTACACGTAGTTGATTGCATGTCAGTTTGTGAAGTGAAAACTTTTTGTTCCCAAACGCATCCTCACATCTCCACTTTCGATTTTTTTTCCATGCATACGACCCTCTTGCCTCGTTTCTTGCTATAGAGTCTGTATTGCCTGCCTTGTTGGCACGGCACATGTGAGTGTGAGCTAGTCACCTTCAAGTCGTCAACATATAATTCCCCTAAAAAGTTTTGTCCTATAGATTAGAGAGTTCTATCATTGGTTGTTATTCTGGAAACATTGTTACCAGAATCTATTCCTAATATTTTTAGTTCTCTACAATACGAAACGTTCTAGTTTTGAAGCTACATACAACCACATGGATCCTTACTACTAACCCTTCGTTAGTGTGGTGAGGTATGCCATACCCCAGTATGTTTGACTACATACTGGGGTATGGCATACCCCACCACACTAACGAAGGGTTAAAGTCGCTTTACAGTTCGCAATTTTTTTTATTGCGTGCAATAAAAATAACGCATGCGCATTCAATGGATTTCGATCAGCTGTGTGCAATTTTACTTGTATTGCACGTACAATACACGGAATAGAGCATGCGCTATTTTTATTGCACGCAACAAAAAAATTGCGAACTGTAAAGCGGCCAAAGAGTGCCAAGTTGAACAATATTAATTTTGGGAATGTAATGACTAGGTCCCAGTTACCTTGACTTTCTTCAGTAACCCCCTCTATTGCTTCTTTCATGGAAATGAATGCGATCCTTAGACTGAAAGCCAACAACCTGTGGCATCCCAGCTGTAGGGTGGGAGGGCACACTTATACTACGGGCACGATGCTGGACGGGCCGTTGCTGCCTTATAGTCTGTGCAGAAATGATGGGGGGCCTACATGAGGAGGAAAATTAATATAATGACTGACAGCCAGGCTGTTATCAAGGCAGTCTTGAACCCCTTAACTAGGTTAAAACTAGCTAGAGACTGCAAACAATTCCTCAATGCACTGGCACGAGACTACACGGTGTCTCTGATTTGGGTGCCGGGACATGAGCATGAAGGGCAATGTAATAGCCGACGAACTAGCCAAGGATGGCTCTAAAAGGCTCTTCATGGGTCCAGAGCCCGTATGTGGGATTACTAAGGATTCCACAAGAAGGGAGATCTGGACCTGGTTAGATAAAGAAAGCTCAAAGAAATGGAGGTCGACTGAAGGTCAACTCCGTACCAAAGCGCTAATAGGGGATGGGGATGCTAGATTCTCTGATAACCTACTCAGGCGCAGCAAGAAAGAAGTTAAAACCATTACTGGGCTGGTAACTGGACACTGTCCCCTGAAAAGGCATCTATACAACACAGGCCCAATTAGCGAACCGTGGTGCAGAAGATGCGAATTACAGGAGGAAACGAGTTTACATGTAATCTGCACATATGAGGAATTGAAGGTACGCAGGCAGAAATATTTCGGGAGAGATCTATTGGAGCCCTCAAAGGTTCTCAAGTTCCCACTGGGGAAGATACTAGGCTTTATAGAGAACACCAAGCTGCTCGAGTGGAAATAAGAGACTTAATAGGGATGGTACAATGAGCACCTAGCTCAAGTGCCCGGACTTTAGGTGCCTACCCCAATTTAATGAATGAAAATTAGTAAGTAAAATTTCATTACAGTCTATATCAACAAGAAGATACTAAATACAGTGCATGGTTGAAAACAATCCAATCTTTTTGTAATAAAATAAAGGTTTAACCAAAACGTACATAAGAGTGAGAAAGGAAAGCAGATATAGTAAAAAGGAAAAAAATAAGTTTTCCATAATTTGAAATGTACGTGGTCTTTATTTACATATAATATACTACATTACAATTACACAAAAATTTGGCTGTAATACTAATATTGTAACACAACATTTAATAACACTCTTATTCCTATGTTAACGGTTCAACAATTATAACACACACTGCTGGTAAAGATTCTACATAAATTTAAGTACTGTAGGAGATATGTATCATTAGCTTTATTTTTACCTTGATCTGATAAAATAGGCACCGAAATTTCATTTTATTTATTTAATAAACCCAAAGGGGGAGAATATTGTAATTAATTATATGTTAAAACATATGCTTTCCATTTAATGTACAGTTAGTATCAATTTGAATTCTACGATACTACCAATTAGCAATGGGCGCATTGAGTATAAGCAAACAGTTTCCAGCGTATCTGCTGGATGCGTATGCTACCTACCGCAACATCGAAAACTACTGGGAACAGGCGGCCATATTTTATAGCGGATTTCTGTTACGGTACAGGACATACGGAAGTGCGCCCTCATAACCGTTTTGAGAAAAATGAAGTATCGTTCTCTGGCACTAAAAACCCTACATAGAAGCGAACCGTACTCCTTAGTGGTCATGTGTAATATGCTTCATTCTTGAACGAGTTGCTTTTCGTTTTAAGTGTCGCGCATTATACATACATACACACCAAATGAAATATTTTAATTGGGATCCTAGAGAGGATAGATACAATAAGTAAGTATAGAGAGACGTATTTCTACAACGCCACATCTGTAGACCTTGTTCATGTTGTAAAGTTGTAAGGCTAAGACGGACCGCTAGCGTATCGTGATATGGTAGCTGCGCCTATTGCGATTGCTCACGTATTCCAATCCAGATAGTTCGTTTGCTGTATGCATATTACCTATAAATATGGAAGAAATCTAATATTTCTGGTAGATTAGCCTAATTTTTTATCATTAATTGTTGGTATTGGATTGTCTTGACATTTCAAGGATCTGTCTGTGCCAATGCGACATGTTCCCAACTGTTGATGTAGCGGTAAGTAGTAGTGCGGAACGGATCAAACTCTTCTGCTGAATACGCCCAAGCAGTAATGATCATGTGTATGAACAACGAAGAACTTTGCTGTTTCTAGCAGACGCGAACACAATGCCGTAGCAAGAAACATCTCAATAAGAACAGGCAGTTAGGAAATATTGTTTACGCAGAATCGATATTTTGTCTGGCTTCATTCTGGCCAATAGCATTGCTAATCTCAGCCCTTGTTAAAACAATTTTTGACAGTTCTTCAGGTTTTTATAACCTATAAATGCACATTTATGCAGCTAACAGCTGTGGCAAAGAACATTTCAACCTGAGAGTTCGCAAATTTTGAATGTGCGCGCGCATTGGAATCTTTTCTGAGTTTAGTCAATAGCAAGTCAATAAGCAGACTGAAGGTCACGAATTTTTTGCCTCGTGAGATCAAAGGTGTCGACGCTGTTTGCGGTAACTGTTAAGATGTTCCTTGTCTGTAACGCAGTATAAGGAGATACGTTGGGGGCACTCGCCGCCATTACCGTTTTCTGAACGCCATGTTTTTGGTTACCACGATCAGTAGTCGGCAACCCTACAAATGTTATGTATGAAAACCTTAGTCAAGTCAGTTTTACCAGGTTTACTGATTTTTGGGTAGATCTACTGATTTTAACTATCATCTACTAACCTACTGAACTGCGACTTTAATTTATTGAAATACTGTATACATGGATAAAAGATATTTGATTTTCCCATAGTAATCTGTATAAGTATATTAGTTACTGTTAGTACTCACACTATATTTTATGATGGTGATGTGGTACCAAGAGTAGACCAACTAAAGAAAGGTCCTCTAAATATATAAAAAAAAACATCTTGTATACATGTACAAATATACTGAAAATATTAATATAAAGAATACTAATAGTAATGAAGAAATACATAATTCGAATTTGCCGCCGAAAAGAACCCAATATCATAGCTTCCAAATTTCAAGAACCCACGACCTGGGCTGCGTTCGAGAACGTCACTCCGAGTGTAAAATGTCACATGACTCTCGCCCAAGTCACCCAAGCGGTGGGGATGAAAAGAGCGACGCTCGAACGTTCGATTTTCGAACGCGAAATCCTAATGTTACATAGTGAAATCACAGCACGCGCAGATTTTCGAAATAGTCATTTTGTTTATTTTTTTTTTTTTTATAATAGAGAAGGTTGCGCCCTTGGGAGTCATCCAAACAAACAATTTATTGTTTTCAAATATGGAACATATTTACGATTCCTAAAGTGTTTGCTCTGGAGATGAATAATAAATAATACTATAAATAATTCTTTAGAAGAAAGTCTTCCCCTCGGAAAAGAAAATTACCACGAAATAAAGCTTATTATGAAATATAGTAATTTCAAAGTATAATATGGCGGAATTTCAAAGCCACTTTAGAATGATTCTTGATGTCTTCTCTGCTCTAAGTGTGCGGTTAGTTCTTTCAATTAGAGAGAATAAAAATACTGACCGACCACATAAAAATATAACTAATTCTATACTTGGTGTCAACTGTCACATATTGTGATTCTCTATCTTTTTACGCAAACTTATAGGTACCATCTATTACCTAACCTAAAAGGCTTGTAAACTTAAAAATAATTTGAATTAACTGTTAGTGGTGCCACTGCGCAGGTCGAGCAATGTTCACTCTACTAAAGAATAGAGTGATAAGTGCGACGCTCTGAGTTTTCGAACGGATTACTCGCGCAAGGGGAATATCGCGTTGTAGTCACGAACAGGTTTTCGAACGATCGCTGGTGCGACATCTACTCTCGGAGCGACGTTCTCGAACGCGGCCCTGCTTAATAACTTTGACAGTTGCTTTATACGGCCAAATATAATATTAGTATACATATGGTCAAAGACGTATAGTTCCGCTGGCGTACTATAGAACGGCGCCACTGTAGCTTCTTCGCAGTGGCAGTTAAAAAGCGGCGGGGCAAGAGACGTACGAAATAAGCAGTGGACCAAGCGAACTATGTACTTGATATGGAAGCACTTGAGTATTACAGATGTGGGTAATTCAGAAATTTTTTCTATTGGCAAAATTCAAATTTTTCACCATAATTTTTGGTAACTTAAAACATTCAAGTCTGAATTACCAACGATTTTGTATTACAATACAATCTTCACCAGTAACTATAAATAATCGCGGCAAATATGAATTCTACCCTCTGGCATGTAAATAAGTGGATGGTCTGAGGATCGGATGCTAGGTGTTAGTTCTGCGGTTTATATTTATCCAAGTTATTTTACAGAATGAATGTATGTTTGGAGAGTTGTTCTTTATGAATCCATCTATTATACTTTCTGGCTATTTAATTAACGTACTAAACAGAGATTCACTATAATCGGTGATTTTTATTGATGATTTATAAAAATTCCAATTTTATGATTTATTATAAAAAGTCTGCATTTGCACTTGGTTGCATACTTATAAAATTTTCTAGTATTATGTCTTATTTCCAAAAGCATTCTGAGATTTCCTAAAAGCGGTGAACGAAAAAAAAAAATTAAAATCGTTCCTACAAATAAATGCGGGAAATATAGCCTGGCTGGTAGTCGAGTGGCTTGCACGCTGGGTATCAGTGCGGAGTCCGGGGTTCAAATCTCGCTCTGGTCAATTACGATAATCGGTTTTTTCCGGGGTCGTAATGTCAACATTACGACCCCGGAAAATCTCCCTCCTCAATCAATTAGGAGGGAGATTTGGCTCTGCGGGGGCCTGATAAGCTGAAATATACAGCTTAGGCATTACCACCCCTTTAAAAAAAAAAAAAAAATTGAATTCTTCTAATTCTTTCCTGTTTTTTTATTCTATTTTTTATCATTTTTTTTTGTTACAAATATATAGTTTGACAGTTTCTAACTATTATAAGATATGTACAATAATATAATGTCCAACAATTATATTTTCTATATTGATTTTACAAACAACGAAACAGAAAAAAATAATAATAATTTTGCGAAATGATAATTCATTAATGAATGATCTACCTTTTCGCTGCGCGCGCAGTTAAACCACTTTCATTCGTCTCGCACCGATTCTTCAGTTATCTTATATTTTTACACATTTGTGAACGGAAAATTCCACTTACGTTTAATCACGTCAGATCACGTTTAATATTTGTTTGGTCGTACACTTTTCTAAAATCAGCCTAGCTGGAACATCTATAGTACGCCAGCGGAACTATTGTTTGCCCGTATATATATTTATATTGTATTTGATACTGCCTATCGAATCATGAGTTGCACGTGCTCACCGCTGGCGACATTTACCGGCCTTTTTTGGAAAAAGTGCTTACCCTTCGATTGGCAAGATTTCAACAGCCAAATGTTAATTTGAATTTGATTAAACGTCATATTAACAAGTGCTGAAATAAATATTTCGCAAAATTATTCTGATAAATCCATTTACCTCGTCAAAAACCGAACTATTAGTTTTTTGAAAGTAGTATTTCACTTCTTATTGGTCACTTAAGTTACATAATTACTTGGTTTTGCACTATTTAGTTTTGATATAAACCAGCTATGATCAGCTATACCCGCTATTGCATTTTGACGTGTCAAGAAATTTTCTTAAATATCAAGCAGATGTCGCTGCTTGTTGGAATCTGGTGTAACATTCCATTCAATGTAAATTTGAATGGGCGTATAAAGCAAACTGTCAAAAGTCATCAAGTAGGTCGAGAAAAACCTAAGAATGTTTAAAAAGTGTCGCTGCTGTATCTACCTATACTGTGGTCATAGTTAGGAGAACTAGAATACTAGATGTAGCGTAATGCACCGTTGCTGAGCGTCCGAACGGAGTAAGTGCAGAGTAAGAAAGCATTGAAAATAACGTTGCTACACATCAGTCTCTATTATCGCAGTTAACAGTGGTTGTCTGTATACACTTTGTTGTAACTAGATTACAATTTACGGCGTTTTCGGGCGGTCGTATCAGGTCATTTGCAGTAAGTAGAACGTCTGAATGTTAGACTGTATTCAAAAAATAGGTTAGCGTAGCATACCGCAAGTGATTAACTCTCGCCCGAAAAAGCCTTTACTTCATATCACCCGTTAGAGTAAACTTCTTTAGATATGTTGTTATACAAACCTATTTATATGTATATATTACTGTTCGGACACTTTAGATTTTTGATTTCCACCTCATTTTTACCACTGCTCAACTCACCTACATTTAAGATGAAGAACACACCAAAGCGGTTACGGTGGTGGTAAATGGATTTTATACCTACATATAAAATGTCTAGACATACAATACATACATATACAGCGCAACCGCTTCGGGGTACTCTCCGCTTAAAACTGGTGTTTAATAACATACGATTATCGCTTATATATTAACTAGGCGCGGAATTTTAAGCGGCAGTTTAATGCGGGTACTCTACGTATATTCTCTCTAAAATGTGCGAATAGGCAGTATAAAAATGTTTGTATAGTATTACATATTTGTTCTAAAACAATAAATTAGAGGAAAAATTAAAGATTATTTTTTTATGTGGTAGTTAAATATCAATTTTTAACAATGAACTGAAGAGCATATTTATAACGAACTTCATTGAAATAGCAAATATTACCAACTCATTGGTACTGTCGTACCGCTTTTTTCTTACTTTATATAGCAGGTAAGTTTGTTATCTTGAGATAACACAATATATATCACGAAAACTACGAATGAGGATCAAGAAATGGCGTAACTGTAATTTCTCCATCTTCAAGGGGCCTACTCTACGACACAAATATTGACCTTCCTCAATTTTAGGCAGAGTTCACACCGGAGGGATACGACAAGCAAAGTGCCGTGTAAATTTAATTTAATTGTGGTACTGGTTGTGTGTTAGATTGCGCGTCGTAATCCTAGGGTGCGCATTCTGCCTAAATTTACACGGTACGTATCGTATCGCTTGTCGTATCACTCGGTGTGAACTCTGCCTTAGTGGGGGAGGTGGAGTAACTTTAAAATGGCAAACAGAAACCCCAATTTTTATTGCAGATTTGGATTCTCAAGGAAGAAATATATAAACTAGCTTAAAAATCATCTTGTCAAAAAAATAATAATTGCATAAAGTATATTTATTTCTTTTTTATTGTATTAAGCTTATTTCAACAACACTGGCTGACCTTTAGGTGAACATCAACAAACACATTTTATTTATGTTAAAAACAAGTAAATACGAATCATCTAAGTTAAAGTTGTTAGCAATTCATTTTCAATATCGCTTTGCCACTTGCATGTGTTCTTTGTTTTAAATTGAAGTTCTGATAAATAAAACTGTGCTCTCCACACCGATACCACCTATTATCATTAAGTCGATACAAGACTTAGTAATTTGTACAAGTTAATTGAAATTTAGTAAGTATGCAGGTGCCTAGATGTGAATTATCTGCTAATCTTAGACTGCTAAAAGTTATTAATATTTTGATATATGAAAAGTTACCAAAAATGCATCGAGAATTCTAAAAATTGAATAAAAAGTCAGGTATTACATTAAAAAAGTTTTTCGAATTTTAGAATCATCATTTGTTCCCGATATAGCGCTGTCCCATTCCTCGTTCAACACACTGTATATGTATTTACACCTACTGTTCTCTATCTTTTATATTAATTGTTCACAAGGCTTCCGAACCCACAAACTTTTGGATATATTCGAAACAAGGCGCTGTTTTTGAAATGCAATTTCAATCTTATATATCTTGATAAGTGGTTGATTTTTTTGTAGCCAAGTGTCCAAAAAGTCCAAAGTAGTTTGTATTTTACATTGATATTTTAATATGTTTGTGGTTGTCCGTTTTGTTAAATATAAATTTTAGAATAGATTAACAAATTCCTTTAATAAGAAATACTATGGTTGTAATACAAAAATTAAGATTATTCATAAAAAATTACTGAAGAAGACCAAAAAAACGTCTAAAGATATATAATCGTAATATTTTGAAATAATTATTGAGCCGAAAAACTTCAACAAAAAATATCTCTTACTAAAAATTGCAATCTCATATAGTTTTACAAATATATTTTTGTGGCTCGTCTGATGTAGCAGAGTACTTTTCGCATCATCAGTAAATTCTTATTGTTAGTATTACTCTTTATTTTTAACAGGTAATTATTTATAATTTTAGAAGCTTCATGATAGTCTTTAACACTGACTATAGTTATTTGAATACACAGTAAATTCACACGGTTTATCTATATCCTGTATTTTATTCAAATATATTTCCTAACATTTAATAGCTATTACGTACATTAAATTTTTTTTAAGGTGTTCAAAAATTGGACATTGTACCTATACAACTTAGGATATGTACATCTATATACGTAATTAGATTTTAATTTCTTTTAATTTTAATTCTAATTTGAGCAAGGAAAATTCATCATCCTAGCCTTTTATAATATACAGACACATGAACTTTAGCGATCCCTTAATGTTTCTAGGGACGCGAGTACAGTTCCGTACCGTGGGTTGGAAGAATGGTGGATGAATGTATGATTGTAGAATAAAGAATACCCAGCGGTTTCACTCCGATGATTAAATGGGCAAATCATCCTTTATCAATTAAATTCTAGCGATTTGTATATCCTTTTTCAATCAACTCTTGGTGATTTTTTGGAGCAATTGCGCACTACTATATTTCTATACACAGACTCGTGCTGTCGTATAAACAACAATAAAAAATAAAATCGTAACGATATAGAATAACAAGGCAGTGAAATTTCTGGTTATCCTCTATTCTGTGATACGGTTTGGGTTAATCAACGAACTATAGGGCTGTTCGAACATGCAATTCGCGAACGGTTCGAGATCACGTGAACCAATCAGAGAACATATTGGAGCACTGGAATGCGTTGTCTGATTGGTTCACATGATCGTGAACCGTTCGCGAACTGCGTGTTCGAACAAACCTTATATAAAACACTGGAACGCGCTTTCGGGTACCATCTTTAACAAATTAAATGCGAATTGAAGATCCACAAATCTTTAATTATTTATGCAACCGGAAACTAGAAGGTATGCGTTCCGCGCAGTGCACAATTCAGAATTGTAATAATTTTTAATTACCATTTCAGTGTGCTGTAGCTTTGATTGCATTATAATTGCAAATTTGTTGAACATAGATTCGCATTTAATTTGCCAAAGATGGTACACGCGCTAACTGAGAAACGGTCTGGCTTCCGCCATATTTGAATGTGACAAATTGACGTATAGACGCTAATAGACTGCCTTTTCGTATTGTGTACTGTCAAAAACTATCTAAATGTCATTTTTTTACATATTAAGGTTTTGAATTAGAATCATCGTATACATGCCTTGTTGCATGTTTCGAGGAAGGAAACATGCATCAAATCAAATTTAAAGATTTGCGTTAGATGATAGCATTTCTGGTATGTTCATACACCCCGTTTGACACTTTCATTTTTCACATTGTGCTGTAATATTTTTGAATATTAAAATGAACCATTTCAATAAATTTTACATAAAATCAATGCATTTAAAATAATTAAACTTAAATCCAATTCTTTTTGCAGATATAAGATTGAACATTATGCAAATCTTGATAGTTTCAACAGGCTTTATCTTCCTATTGTGGTCGTCTTACTAACAATAAAAAATGATGAATTAATTGTGATTGGAAAGTACTATTCGCAGAACATTATTAAGTATAGAAAGTATGAGAACGCATTATGAGCTATTTCTTACTGAAAACAAGAAATAACAGATGTGAAAAGCAAAATTCCGTACAAATACAATCCTGTCATTGGGATTTAGCCACATTCAAAGATGGCGGCCACCTATCTAGCACACGGTTATTGAAGTACACAGCGCGCGCCCCAGTGTTTTATATAGTTCATTGGGGTTAATAGGTTCTGCATAATAATAATGGGCGTCAAGGCAGTCGGTTATTAAACTAATGAAATATAGAAGTAGTGTAAAGTTTGGTATAAAAAATAATCATTTTGGTTCAAAAAATACAGGTACTAAGATTAATGGAAGAAATACTACATATAAAAATAGTTTTGTTGGGTAATTTGTATGTGAGTGCCTACCCATAAAACTTGTTAACTTAACCCACTAAGGTAAGGTGTACGCGAGCCACTGCTGTTCGATCATATCCCAATTCTAACTTTTTTCCAAATATTTTGAAAGAAACCCTCAGTCAAAAGTAGCGAAAATTTATAAGCAATGATTTAGCAATTGTTTATGTTATTATGTTTTGTATTATAGGATACCATATTAAGTGAAACATACCATGAGGTAGGTCCTGTTTGATCTTATCTTCCCTGCAATGAAACTCCACCGTACCGTAAGAGGGTTAAGTTAAGCAAAACTTGTATATAAGTATTATTTGATATACAACACCACAGCCTAAAGGCGTTCGACTTTTTGCAATCAATTAAATGAATAAAAAAAACCTAGAACAAAAACGTTTGCTGTGCTGTCGCACCTAACTAGTTCGGGGATTTTCGATGATTAACTGTTATGTCTTTATGGAAAGTATACTGTTGTAGCACTTTTGGATACGGAATATTGAGATCAACTTTCTAATTTTAAATGAAATGGTAAAACTACCATGGATCTAATGAATTCCTTGCACGATTTATGAACAAAATGTGTAAGAAACATTTATTGAAATATTTGCGTTTTTGTTGAATTTTTGACTTTTACAGTTCTTCTAATAAAGCTATATTTCTTAATTAATTTATTTTCTTCAGGCTTGTCCACTTTTTTTTTGTAATTTAAAATTATGTAGAATATAATAGAGATTTCACTAGAAGCTTGAAAATTTATATGAGCGTGAGCATGACATATGTATACAGTTGAAATCAAGTTTACTCCAAACACTAACTACATTAGCAACTATTGGGATCGTACAAACCACTCAAACAACAATGAAATAAAAATGTTAATTCTTCACTTTTTTATCATTATTTATATATTTATTTATCTAAATGTGAAATATCTCCATGTTTCTCGTAAGCTAACCTTCAAGTAGTAATGGTACTACAAGTCCATTTTATTTTAACCTACATTATCCATGTTTATCCAAGAATCAAATCGGTATTTCTGAGTCAAACTAAAAACCATTATATAAATAATTTGCGTACGCGTTAATGTACTCTTGATATATGTTACATTTGACACTAGTCGTATTTGCGTCAACAACCGCGTCTCAACCAAATACACAAAACTGCTGCTATATAACAATTATTGACACTGGCAGCAAGCCCAACAAAGAACACACTACGCTACTTGAACAATGCAATAGTATGACTATCTTTGAGTCACATTTATGAAGTTAAACGATATAGATCTTTCTCTGTGAGATAATCGCTGATTTTGCTTCTTTCTTTAGTAATAGTACTTAAGACAATGGAAGTAATAGATTGTCTTAATGTGTGCCACATATCAATGGCGTAGGTTAAACATAAAATGGACAGTGTATACTATACTCCAAATCTAATGTGTACTCCTTGGACCATGTATTTATACTTCCTACCACACACTCTAAGCCGTGTGCTTCGGCTATTTTCGCATTGGAAGGTAGCAGATATGATTTATATTATATATTTACATACGTTTATCCTCGTTTTAGTATGCGATTCATAAATGAGTAACCTTGATAACTGTGATGAATGCGATGTTGTATTTTATTACACGTTATTTATAAAAGTAAATGAGTATGTCTCGGATATTATATCCACATAATTACTCAATATTGGAATAAAGAAATAAAAACAATTTTAACTATTCTGGTTTTGTTGAATTTTTTAGTTCCTTTTCAATTACGATGAATATATGCTAATGTTTCATGGGTAAAATTTCTTTGTACTTCAAATATGTTAAGAATATATTGTACTTTTGTTCAACAATAATAATGTGCTTTTCTGTTATTTTTCTACCTGCGAATCCAAGCTGAGACGAAGTGCTTACCCTGAGTGTGTGGCAGGTAATATCGATATTTGATCATCGCGGAGGGAAGACATTAGATGTGCTACGTCATTGCATATCACTAATGATCTAAGTGGTTTGACTTCGCGAGTTACTTATGACTACACAAACACCTTCAAATGTATATTGTGTAATAATAATCATAGGGCCGACCGACGGCAGGCTGTATCGTTGATAAGTATTTTCGTTTTGGCACTCAGCTTTAATTATGCCCAGCACTAATTTTAGCCTGATATCGCCCCTCCCCGAGTTTGTCCTCACCAAACACATATTAAAGATGGCAACCCTAGTACGCTAAGGTGCAAGCAAAACGTTACGGTCTAGAACAGTGAAGGTCGATAAAAAAATCTTCTAACCAAGCTGTCTATATCGTGTCTAATTGTCTGCACCAGGAAAACATCGCCGGTCGTAGAGTGAATCTTTATTAATAATATTATACCCTGCCCCGAAAAGGTTGGGGAGAGTTCGGACTGAATTGAACCGAGAGGAGACTACCTCAAAAAAAAACTCAAATCCTAAGGTGACGGACTAGATCGATAGGATACGTGGGTGGATGGAAGACCAGTCTCCAATAGTCCAGTCCCTCAATCCAATGGTGTTATGCAACCTGTGTCGGTGGATGGATGGCACCTGGTAAAAAAGGTGTCACGAACGAATCTGAGAAAACAGGCGGCCTCCCAGAGTAATTAGTCTAACAGCTGCGCAGAGGGCACCGCAGGTATGGACCATCCTTTCCCTCCTACTCGCGGAAAGCTAATTGACCGGAGTAATAATAAGCCAACCCGGAGAGATCAGGAAATTCATTGGAAATCTCTTCTACTGGGACTCTGGAAAGTGATGTGGGTGTTTTGGAGGTATATACCATACAAGACAGTAATAGTAATCAAAATTTTGTTGAACATTGACTTGTAAAGAATATTTCTTATGAAACAAATATGGCACTCGTAGGCGATTTTGTTTCTGTTTGGGATTCTAACGTTCTGAACCGCCAGTGTATAATCTGTTTTTGTTGGAATAAATAAATAATCCGTTTAATCTTATAACACATTACTGGTGATGCCATCTATGCGGCATATGTAGAGGTAGTATAATATAGTTATATCGATGTATGTACTAAAAAATAATAAGAGCGTTTGATGTATTGTAGAACACGTGAATAAAAGGTATTCAAGAAGTACTAAAGAACCGTTTATCAAACAGATATTTCCTTTAATCCAAGAGTTTTAAAATTTTTAACAACAGCTCATTAACTCCAGTAAAACCACTAGGACATTTACAAATATCACAGTGAGTACAAAGACAAACCTGTAGAATTCTTTCAACGTAAGTTAGTAGAAATTAATAAAAGAAAATCACCTTATCACCTCCAGTGGGTAGTGGGTAGTGGCATTAATGAAGAAAACATGTAAAGCCTCACTTCAAGGAAGTAGTAATTGAGTGGTTTCCTACCAGTCCATGATTTTGTATCCGAGTCAAACCCCACTTTCAACAGAAATGATTTTAGATATAAGCAACCATTTTAAGAATTTTTAAATTCATATTTTTCAACACGAGACGATCTAAGTTGGCTTCGCAATCCCTTCTTTATGCACAATCGCAAATTTAGATCAAACCCTAATTCTAAAACAAATTGAACAGCTTAATGATATGGTGGCTGATGAGAACCTAAACACTACTTTTAACTTGGCTACGTTTTTAGAGCTTTGGGCCCAGCTTTGATGTGAATTTGAGAAACTTATCGCACCCAAACGATCTTAGCCATCCCATTAAGTTTAGATGAAATATTGATCATTAAAAAATAACAATTGATATGTATGTTTTTTTTTTGAAGTGATTAGGTATTATATTTTTCAACAGAAAATAAAATATAAGTGCTCTAAGGATTCCTGGCTCTACAAAAGGTTGGGAAACACTCATCTAGATTAGTGTTGAGCACTAGAGGAACCGATTCTCCCATTACGCCGCAAGAATTTTATGATCATGAATTTATATGTAGATGGTCAACTTACGAACTTTGGTATTAGGTATTTTTCACGTTTAGTATTGTATTTAAGAATGCAGTTATAATTAGGTCAATTCCAAAAACTACATCGGCAGTTATCGATAATCGGTAACATAGAAATCACTGTGTAATATAATTCCGCAATGAATACGTTCATGATAAACGCGTTATAGTTCATCGATATTTGCCAAGATCAAGAATATTCGGGTATTAGTATTTGGAGTAACGGTATTGATTTCGGTACAACTTCCTATGTATTCTACCAAAATAGTATTATAATATTTTGTATTAGCATAGCACATTCTGTTAATACCGGTATAAGTCTCTGGTTTAGCTAACTATAACAATAAAGTGTATTGTAATTGTAAGATGACATCATACACATATTAATACCAACCGAGCAATTTTATTATGATTGGAAGGTTAATTATATCCGCGTGGTGGTCAAAATAAGTTAAGTAAAGTGATATAAACATTAGCTCTCACGGGCTACTTTATCGACCACTGATCTAAGATTATTCCACTTATGTAACATGCTGAGTTGTAATCAAAAAAAGAACCAGATTATAATGAAAAATAGCTTAAAGAGCAAATAAACCAACAGATGTCAAGATATTAGTTTTGTCATATATCTACATTACAAAGTTAAACTGTATTTACGTAAAATTCAATTATTGCTTTACTTTAGTTTAAAAAGTTTTTTTTTTATCAAAAAGAAGATTCACGAATATTACAAATGCATTACTAAAGAAGTATCCGCTCCACCAGAGCAATTTAGCTGTTGTTGGTGTTACGGATATCATTCGTTATTGAGTATTGAAAACTTTGGAATATAGTAACTACCCATATACAAAAATATGTGTATGTAAATATAAAGATATACTTATAAAATACTGCACATTAGCTGCTATTTGCCACGAGATTCGTTATTAACAATATTACGTAGTTGTTGAAAAAGACTTCCTTTCGCTAATCCAGGCTTCGCTCCTTTACACAATCGTGGATTTGGTCCAATGGGTCTAACCTTTTGCTCGCATAAATTACTTTTATTTGGACCTTTAGCCAAATCTCTTTGGGGACCCTTTCTCAAATTGGGATTCGCTCCTTCCAAAACAACATAGTCCATCCTGGAAAGAAATACTAAATAAGAATAAGAAATATACTTCATTATTATCATTTAGTATATTTTTCTGTAAGTTCAATACATACAGCAATAGCTTATCATTTGCTCCCATAGCAATGTTGGGATTAGCTCCCTGTGTCGTAGTTAAGAGAGGAGATTTGAAAGTTGGACGTCTTTCAGTTTCATTGTTCCTAGAAAAGTAAAATTATTTTTAGTTTGAACAATATATTTAAGGCGATTTTTGGGAAATGGGAGTTAGATATCAGCTAATTATCAATGCAAATATTTAAATTGAGTATGAAATAGAATACAGAGAGCGCTATCTGCTTCCTAACAAGAAAAACGCGAATTCAAATTTATGAGACAAAAGTAATATAATAATGTAAAATATACAAAGTGTCTAGCGAATTGGCTCATTCGATCTTGGAACTAGCATAGTCAACTAATAAGCGAGGTGCTATATCCTACACAAATAAAAGATATCAACGGCAAATATTTACATCACATTTGCATATAAATCCTCTTTCAAATAACTCGAATGTTATAAGAGCGTTTTCGTATTTACAACGCTATTGAAACGCTACAGTATATAGTAGCGTTTCACTGCACAATAATTACTTTGTCTCACATACCTGCTACAATCTCTATCTTGGCTATCAGTTGTGTCAATTCCTGCAATACTTTTAAATGATTGCCGACTTTGTGATGTTGACACGGTACCAGGTACAAGATTGATATTTGCAGACACATCTGATTGTAATCTAAATTAAAAAAATGGTTAAGTAAATAATAACATATCAAAATAATTATTCTTACTCATTTTCCTCATCCTTTGAAATACTGAATGATTGTGTTTTATGCTCCTCCTCTACCATTATGTCTAAGATTTGACTCGCTCGATCTTCATTATAATGTACACTATCTAAAGCAATCATTATCACTTGTTCTATTATATCTTTATATCGTTCTTGTAGCCTTTTTATTACTGTAAGAAACATGCTAAATTAAGAATACAGCTTTATAAAAGAAAAATGCGGTCTGCTCGTCACTATACTGTAAACAACCTACTAAATTCAAGAATCGGCAATAATATTTGCATAGTAAATCCACAGTGATCACTGCTCATCTTTACAAAGAAAAAATCAGGCACTTCAAACAAATAAGGAACACTATCTATATTTATTATCATACTTACTCGCTGTTTTCTCATCTGCAGTTTTAATTTTTGGTACTTCAGTGTTCAACTGGGTTTCAGCCTGTTGCTGCTGCTCTTCCAACTTTGTTTGAACTTGCTGTTGAAGTTTAACAGGATCTTTCCTATCGTATCCCATTTTCTTTAACCATTCAGACGCCTTTTGAATATTATTGTCACTGTTAGTTAGAACATCTAATATGACGGTTTCTTCTGCTTTTGGAAATATAGATTTCATGTACCTGAAAGTGGCTGAATTAGCGGCACTTCATATAATAAACGTAAATAGAAATATCCTACTACAAAAATTGAAAATTAAGCAAAAAGTCGAGGGTAAAACAAACATGGTCTTTCAGGCATGCCTAGAAATACATACATATATAAATTAAAAAAATAAATAAATAAAGAAAATCATCTACAATTGCCGTAATTAATTTAACAACCTTAATTTCAGTTTTGGAGAAGAGTGTGGTCTAGCAGAATTTCGAAAATTGTCCCCAGTTCGTGGCGAATCAGTAATTATGGAACCAAATCTCATAACTGGACTTACACCTCTGGAATAAGAACGTACTCCTAGTGGCGGTGTCATCTGTAAAGAAGAATGTAATCCAGGGTATATATTACGTGCCGGCGGAGGTGTTGTAAACGGCCCTGGAGTTGTGATTGGATGTTTCTCAACCTGCAAAGCGCTAATTACGACTGCTTCTCTGCCATGATACCTAAAATTATTGTTTAAAGTGTATATATACATTTAAGCAACACAAAAATAATAGCACCAAAATTTCTGACATTTTCAATACTTCTGTAATACGCAAAATATAAGCAAATCATCTGGTTTAAAGTAATAATAATATGTACATGCAATATATATGGGGGTGCACTTATCTCGGACCACCGCATAATTTGAAAGTAGTTTTATGCAGAAAAACAAGGTTCAAGTAACAATTTTAACATGCAAAGGTCCGACTCAATTTTATATGGCAGTTCTAGAAAATTACCCTCAAGGTTAAAACTAGCGGCTCGGTACCGCAGTATAAGTATGTACAGTCAAATTCTAAGCTCATGCCTTCCTAAAATATTGTTTCTTTCTATTTTATGAATATAATGTTTCTCTGTGTCTGCTTAAAATGTGCCTCTTGTTTAATTAAGCGCTCAAGTTTTCGTAGAGTGCTGTCACATATGTTTACATTTAAATTAGATATATTATTCGCTCACGAAGAAATTTTAAGGAGATGTAAATTTTGTATTTCAGTGTACTTATATTGTGTCGGTACTCTTTTCGCGCGTTTTAAATAGAATGTTTTTTTAGAAATTAAAAAAACTTGGTTTAATCTTGTCACTGATAGGTGCTTTCGTAGAAACAGCATGATGTAACTTGTGCATGTTATAACTTTCACCTGAAACTCTTCCTCATAAAACCCATTGCTTTCAAATTATTCAAGTGGTTTGAAGGTGATAGACCATCTATTATACAGTTATAACTTAGTTAAAAGCTAAAAGATATGGTACTCAAATGATGTATTTATTGCAAGCTACTAAATATACTACAGATTAGAAATATCAAGAATAAGTGATAATGAAATTGCTTTTACATAAATAGCTGGATTAAACATTTTCTATTTCATCAGTATATACATATCTATTATTTGGGATAAACGAACACGACATTATATGCCTACTGAAAATCTGCGTGTGCTTCTGCCACCATAAAAATCATCCCAGAGTAAGGTTTTTGCCATGATTTTCCCTTACTCCGTCATTGTTTTTATATAAGTATATTATATATAATCAATGTCCTTGGCGAATGCTGGGAGATAACGAAAGTCGCTCCATGGGCACATTTGATAATAACTGATAGCTAACCGATTTACAGCAGACTCGCGATTATGTGAACTAATCACATTTCGCATATTGCATCATTTCACAAGAGTAGTATTCATATGGTCGTGAGGCTACTGTATTATATTTTTGTTATCAAAAATCATAGGGAAATTATTTAGTTAGAGTAGGAACATTTCAATTGTTATGGGACCCATATACTACTTAGAATAGGTAGCTTCGTGTAGTTTTAGGTGGAGCACAGGGTTCGGATGATTTGTAATAATTTAGTTTTCATAAATAAGGTGCCACTATAAAAAGCGGGAATTATTATTAGAGGTATGAAAAGAAAATTTAATTGCTTGCTACTTTCATTATTTATTTCCTTCAAAAAGAAGTTAGTTTGCATCAACAGTAATTGAGTTAATTTCTTGGGGTTTTCTTTATTGCAATTGAGGGTAAAGGACACATCTTCGCTTTATTAATTTTAATAATTTTGGCGTACACTGAAGCTAATACGCCAATTTGTTGGCGTAAACGTTTATGATTAAGCAACTTTACTTTAATCCCATTCCAATATTCGCGTTGACAGTGGTCGCACATCAATTTCAATGTGCACGGTCGTAGAAATAGAGTAGTAAGAACAAGCTTGAAGTTTACATCGCAATTCTAATCATGAAAGCCGCAATTTTGAAAGTCGGCGAAAGCAGGAATATCAATTTAAGATAGAACGAAGAATTCAACTATTTATATACATGTAAATCTTAATATTATTAAAATTGACAAAAAGGAGAACTATTAGTCAAAGACAATAAAGGTTTTCGTTTATATAATGATATTGAATGAAAATGCTTACTTTAAAAAATGTTAGTTTTCGGACAAAACATGCACCTGTCATATGAAACACATAATTGGAGAAATAGTTTACAAGAAAATAAATAATAATAAATTAATTTTTATAACTTTTAACATTTTCTTTTAATTTCTCAGGAAGTTGCTGTCGACAGCAACGAAACTTTAAAATATCTATTCTAAATTAGATATGGCACTTTTTATTAAAAAAATTCGCGAAACCAAGAACATAAGGAGGAAACTGGATTAATTTATTTTTTTATAGTATCTTAGACTAATCGGTGTTTTGATAATTAAGGAACGTTAGTTTTGGAACTGCACAAGACATCTTAAAAACGTACACTCAAATGAGAAAGCGAAATACTCGTCAAAATGTTGTAAAACAAAATGACTAGGAACAGAAACGATTTTTCCATATCAGCACAGTATCGATACTTTAATAGTAATAGCAGCGTTTATTGTTTTCACTATACGGCATGGATATTGTCAATATAACATTATATAACTAGTGGCCATTTAGTGGCGATACCAAATACAAATTCGCATCGATCCTTTTCAAGCGTTGCTTTACCAGTATCGATACCGTTCTATTGATACCTTACTAGTTTACTAGTAACAATTAATACCGATTGAAGATGGGAAAACCCGTTCAGCTAAGCGCAATTAAGACTTGTTCTCTTCGACCCGTTCAATTTGTTTTTCGGCGTAAATAAAGCCTAAGCTAATTTATTATATATAAGGCTTTATCTACGGCACCCCCACAAAACCAAAGACGGACGATGTAATGATGTTAAGAAGTGATGGATGTATATAGTACAATTGATTCAGTTATTTTCGAAAAAAAAGGAACATCAATGCACAAACGGGCTTCTTTTTACAGCAAAACAAAATAAAAAATAGCAGAAAGAAAATAGAAAAGGAGAATATTTTAGTTATTTCCGTATATTCGCATAATTCGTGTTTCAAACTCTTTCAATGTATCAAACTCGCTTCAATATATCTTACTGCAATTGCGGTTTTCTTTTTAGGAGTTTACGTTGGTATTTGTTATAATAACTATTGGCATAAAATGTTTCTAGCAAACTAATTTACTTTTCAAACCATCAATATCCATCACGGTAATATTAACATCATCGTAATTTTTCATTCACCTTTTCTCTATCATCATCTTTCACGGAAAACTTAAAGCTTATGTTGTCTTTTTTGTTGTTTTTTTTTAATGATTTACATAAACACACCTACGATCAGCAGTGATCATCTTTCTCGTATTGCTATATTGAATATAATTGATGTTACCGTTTCCCAAATCCAAGCGAGACCGACGTGGGATCCGAGAGCCTCAGATCCCAAGACATATGCGCCGCCTAGCAGTCGATTACCTTTTCGGTTTCACAAGTGCTTGTACGTCTCGTTATAATTCCTTCACTCAAGGATTTTGCTTAGTACGTTCGTTGGGTCACCAACGAAGTATTCAAGAACTAAGGCTTTATTAAATGTAATACGGCAGACTTATCTTCGCCGTGAATAGTTGCATATGTTCTAGACTGCAGTATGCCTCGGTGATTTAGCGTCTGACGATTATAAAAGATGAAAAATCAAGTGGAAAGGTTAAAACAATTTCTTAAAGTATCTTTACTATAAAAAATGCTGAAGGAATGAATATAAAATATGCGCCCTCAAACCTAGGACTGAGATAACTACGTGAAAATGATCTGTTGCCATTTATCAAAATATTTTTAAGGAAACATTCACAAAATTCGCTACGTATACGGTTCTTTCCTACTATTTATTATTATTATTACAAATGCTTGCTGGGTGAGAGTTTGGCGTGTGGTGCCTGGTGCCTACAGGGAGCAATTCTAAACTCCTGATCCCAAGCGATCGGCAATAAAGGTTGAGAAGTGATAGTGCTGAAAGTAGTTTTGAACTCGCAAGAATGCCCATAATGTCTGGCTCTTATTCTGTAAGGAATTGTGCTGTTGCTTTTCACAGTGTCGTGTTGGAATATCAAATTTTCTATAGTACTTTTCCGATTCTGTAACTTTACGACAGTGTACACTTTAGTAGTGTCGTATCCTGAGGTCGCGTCACCGTTTATACAATTATTTTCGACACGTTCAAAGATGTTGTTTTAGCTATGTGATGTTGCTTTAGATGTTTAGAATATCATGTCTGATCGTGTTGTATGTCTACCACACAACTAAGTCCCTGAATGCCTGACAAAATTACATACACTCCAAGTATCGGCAATACTTCATTTGTGATTCTGTAAAATGCTAAGGTTAATGTTGCGAATTTTGTTTCAAAGCGACAGCGCATACGGGACAGTCGAAAACGCCTCAAAAATTGTAAAATAAAGCTCCTGGTTGGCAAAAAATCAAGTTCGTTTCTAGTGCTATTCTCTTTTCATTGCTTTTGCTGGTATGACAATTTCTACTATGGTCTATGAGCCTCACCTTGGTGGCATTTTCACGTTTAATTGCCACTTGTATTACTATTGTTATTGAATTATCATCACTTATATTACTGTTACTATTACTTTACCTACTATTGTTATTACTACCTCATTTTATTTCGTAATCTACAGTTAGCGTCTCTATTTAAGTTTATTGTTGCATGTAGAATCAATTAATTTAGGATATATATCTTGTTTTGGTGGCTAATAAATAATAAATATATATACTAAAAACTGTTACCACATATTCAAGAATGTACAACAAAATACTAACTTTTTTAGAAGTAATCTGATGTGGGTGTCGGAGACCGTAGGAAACATGGCACTAATTTTATTGACTGATTCTTCTGTATCTGTGATATTAGTTAAAGAAGAATCTTGGGCCTGTGTTGACTTAAATGTTAGGGGACTCATTCGTGAATTGATTCTTGGTTCCTAAAACATATGCATACATTTCTAACAAACAGTTTTTAAACTTTGGGGTACAAACATATATGCATATTAGTGATGTAACGAATGCGTGATTTTACACAGTCGCGAATGCGAATATGTGCACTAGACATTCGCAAATGCGAATGCGAATATTAACTTTTTAACTTTACTAGCGTCATCTATTAGTTTTCAGTTTACAACTATACGAACACTTGCATTAAGCACACGCAGAGAATTAAATTTCTCCATCACCGCAGCGAAACTAGCCAAGTACAACCGAATCGTTTCGACTTTTTACATCTTATTCTTGTCAATTCAAGTTTAGTTTTGAGGTTATTGATGGTTATTCTAATGTAAACTGCACATTTGTGCTCAAAAGGTGGTTTTAGGATTTCAATGAATTTGAACATTATTTTTTTTTCTAAATTATAAATTTCAACAGGTAAAAGTTACCTGTTAAAATGGATAATTCGATATTCGCAATATTCGCATATTTATTGCGAATGCGAATGCGAATATTCAAAAACATGCGAATATTCGCGAATGCGAATGCAAATATTCGTTACATCACTATGCATATACAGGATATTCCACGTAAGTTTTAATTTTTAAAAGTTTATGATGCTCTATTGTTTACTTATGTATATTTTAAATTTTGGCACACATCCTATTCGATCGGAACTATAAATGTGAAATACTTTAACCAAATATGTGACGGAATGGATGTCTAATTGTTATTTTAAATAGAATGATCCAATTTTTTACCCATTTTTGGATTCTACGACCACAAATAGGTCAGGCTTCATTAGCTATTCCTATACTTACATGTTGCCGTTTTTGAGTTATTTAAGTTTTTTTCCTTTTTGTTTAGTAATAATCATTGCATCATTCAGAAATTAATATCTCGGTTAATACTGCAAGTAGAGACACCAGATTTGTTATGTTATGAATGTAGATATAACTCTAAGAAACGGTACGCACGCTTTAAATTCTAACATACAGAGTGTTCAAAACTGAGAAACAAAGTGACATTTTCAAATGCAGAAAACTCTTTTTTTTTTAAATAGAACGCCCTGTTCTGTATTTTAATTCGAAAGTAGAAAGTAAATATCATCCCCTATTATCTTATATCAGCATTCCCTATACCTATCTTTAACAAAAATGCTGATATAAAATGATAGGGGATGATATTTAATTCCTAATCCGAATTAAAATACAGGGTGCTGTATTAAAAAATATTAATTTTCTGCATTTGAAAATCTGTCCCTCTGTTTCTCAGTTTTGAACACTATTAGAATGTAAAATGTGCGTACCGTTTCTTAGAGTTATATCTACATTCATAACGTAGCAAGTCTGGAGTCTCTACTTGCAGTATTAACCGAGATATTAATTTCTGAATGAGGCAATCATTATTACTAAAAAGAAAAAGAAAAACTTATAACTCAGAAACGGTAACATGTAGCTATAGGAATAGCTAATGAAGACACGTATTTATGGTCGTAGAATCCAAAAATGAATAAAAAAACATATCATTCTATTTAAAATAACAAAGCACCGTTAACAAATATGTTTATTTCAGGTCAACCGGAAATGATATTTTGGTTAAAGTATTTCACATTTATAGTGCCAATCGAACAGATAGTGGTGCCAAAAATTCAAATGTAAGCAAATAATAGAACATCATAAACTTTTAATGAACCATTTGAAATACCCTGTATATATACAAATATGGAAACGAAACACATCAAATTCCAGTTGTTAGTTTCTATGTATTGTGCATAATACGCTGTTAAAACATACGTTAGAGCTAGATGCAAGCATCCGCGGTGAAACTTCATCCGGAGTACATGTTCCATTTGACCTAAATATACAATACCTAATTGCATGCGTAGTATACAACATTCAAGTTTTAAGAAGAAAGCAAAGAATTTATGGCATTTCATCAAACACTAACCATTTTTAAAACACTGACTGCATAATTATTATGGGCACTAGCAAGTTCGGAGGACGTGCGAAATTTGACACGGCCACCAACGTGTTAAGTGCATGTTTAAGTGAATTGTTATGTTAATAAAACTAAACGGAAAATAATCAACATTTTACAACATTGACAATTCTGACATTCATACATTAATTTAATAAAACAAAATTTAAAGTAAACAACAAATTATTTGAATGTATTAAGAACAAAAATCAAGATATATTTTTATATACAGGACTTTCCATAAATAAGTAAATGTCATTAATTGCAAAAAAATCATTAATTACATCTTTTGAATTATTTTATTTTCTCTCTTTTTTGGCCTTTGCATCTGACTGTTAGTTGCTATAGCGTATACAATTATGCAGGGTTCGCCGATATACAGGGTCCTGCAGCTGAACTCCGGTCTTTGATTGCTCATTGGCTATTGAACTTAAACGTTTCACTTAATATATGGTGAAACTAAATTTAAGGAGCATATCTGAAAATTATTTTTGATTATACAGGGTGTTCCAAAAATCGTCGGCACAATCACACGTCATTTTATTTCAATGTATGTTTTTGCATTTTTAGCAGTGGCTGACCATTATCTATACGTACCTACTTTGTTTTCTTTTCTTGATGCATATCTTCAATGCAATTAATATTTTTTATAAAAAAATAATATTTACTTAGTACCATTAAAAAAAAACGGTACTGCTACAAATGTGAAGTTTAAGATGAAATAATGGGGAACTCTTTGACTGATCGACAAAAAGAAGATACTCTGGCAAAATTTGGACTGTTCAAAACTTACTGTCCAATTTTGAAAAACTTCGACTAACTTTTTTAGAGTTTTTTTAAATAGAACATCCTGTATATTTTTAAACAAACGGACGAAGAGCTTAATTATGAACAATTTTTGTTAATATAACCCTTTGGGTATCTGTTGTCCTTTTTGATAAAAACGCAAAATTCGTAATACGTAACTATGTAATTTAAGAATGAAGAAATTAAACACGTAAAATATGTAAAAAAATAAAATAAAAAACGGAAAATAGATACTATAAAAGATTTTCAAAATGCATTCTATTCATTTGCAGCCAAACCGGCAAGCGATTGTTGAAGGAATGTCCCACTTTCCTTAATGTATCTGGACAAAGACTATTAAAAGCATTTGTTATGCGTTTTCTCATATCTTTTACAGTGGTAGCTTCTTCACGATACACAAGTTCTTTTATGTGCCCCCATAAATAAAAGTCCAGTTTGGTCAGGTCGGAAGATCTAGGTAGCCATTGCGTCGGTCCTCCCCTTCCGATCCATTTGTTTGGAAACCTTTGATTTAAATGTTCCCTCGCAACCAGCATGAAGTGAGCAGGTGCGCCATCGTCTTGCAACCATATCATTTCTCGCTCAACAGATACCACTTGTGGAAAGTTTGGTAATATGTTTTCTAAAAAACGGAGATACACGTCACCATTTAAATGGCCGTCAAAAAAGTAGGGACCTACTACTCGATCACCAATAATACCGCCCTACACATTTAAGGGCCATCTGTACTGGCCATCTATTTTCCTTACTAATCGTGGATTATGATCAGAATAATAATGAAAATTATGGAGATTGAGGAATTCATTTTTATGGAAAGTCGCTTCGTCCGTGAATAACACATAGTTGAAGAAGGATCTTCGCGAACTTTATCTTGCGCCCAGTTACAAAATTCCACTCATTTTTCATAACCTGTTTCAAGAAGCTCTTGATGAAGTTGAATGTGGTATGTCTGAAAGTAATTTTTTTTTAAAATCCGTTGGACAGATCTCTCACTGATTCTTCAGCAATTTTCTTATTCGGCCTCTCACTATGGAACCAATTTTTTTTACTACTATTTTGACATAGTTGACAGTACTCGTGTATTACTCATCCACAGCACATTCGATACATACATACATACATACATACATAAAAGTTTGTTCGCGTCGCATGAACTATTTGCACTATTATGCACTTTTGCACACAAAAGTTCTAAAAAGTGCATAATAGTGCAAATAGTTCATGCGACGCGAACAAACTTAATGTGACGAGCGCCAATTTTTAAATTGGCGGTTTCGATAGGCGCCCCTGGATGGCGCTAACATAGCGGAAGAAAGGCCTACGTACGAGGTTTCAAAGAGGAACGACAGAGGGCAGTACCGGGTCGAAGAATCGTGAATATTCTTCTGAATCTGGAATCACGCCCTAGAACTAACTGGAAAAATCTCGTAATCCGGCGCCAGATATAAATAACGCGTGGGGATTGTTCGGGAAGTCAGTCAGTGAATATGAGTTGAATTGTGCAGTTAAGCAAATAGCGGGTGGAAATAAATACGAGGGAATTAGTAGGTGTTATATAAATATCGGTGGAAATAAATTGTTTACATAAATTAAGACATTAGTAATTAAGTGATTTAATTAATAAGCGATTCTTAATAGTAAGTAGGGAGTGATTTAGTTTTAGTGTTTATTTTCATCTTATTTATTAGACTTTAAGTAGTTTGTAAGTGCGTTAATAAATCAAGTTAATTTAAATATATCGCCTGTGTATTTTTCTAAACCCCGACAAAGTTTTAGGAGTAGAAAAACGTTACAACAATATGTATGAATTAGTGATGTAACGAATACGTGATTTTACACAATCGCGAATGCGAATATGTGCACTAGACATTCGCGAATGCGAATATTAACTTCTTAACTTTACTAGCGCCATCTATTAGCTCTCAATTTACAACTATACGAACACTTGCATTAAGCACTTATGTGCATCCGCAAAAAATTAAATTTCTTCATCACCGCAGCGAAACTAGCCAAATACAACCGAATCGTTTCGACTTTTTACATCTTATTCTTGTTAATTCAAGTTTAATTTTGAGGTTATTGATGGTTATTCTAATGTAAACTGCAAATTTGTGTTCAAAAGGTTGTTTTAGGATCTTAATGAATTTAAATATTAGTTTTTTTTTATAAATTATCCATTTTAAGAAGTAACTTTTTTATTCGCAATATTCGCATATTTATTGCGAATGCGAATATTCGTTACATCACTAATATGTATAATGCTGTTAAATAGAGCAATTTTTTAATTTTGTGTTTTCGTCAAAAAAGACTATAGATAGCCAATGGGTTATGTTAACAAAAATTGCTCATAATTAAGCTCTTCATCCGTTTGTGTACAAATATACAGGGTGTTCTATTTAAAAAACTCTCAAAAAGTTGATCGAAATTTCCAAAATTAGACATTAAATCTTGAACACTCTGTATACCGCTAAAAGTCCAAATTTTGTGTAAAGTATCTTTTATTCGTCGATCAAAGAATCCCCTGTTATTTCATCTTAAACATCACATTTATAGCAGCACTCTCTTTTTTAATGGTATTATGTAAATATTAAGTTTTTATCAAAAATATTAATTGCATTGAACATATGCATCAACGACAAAAAAAACAAAATAGGTATGTATAGATAATGGTTAGCCACTGGTAAAAATGCAAAAACACACAGGGTGTTCTATTTAAAAAAAAATGTGTGATTGCGCCGATGATTTGTTGAATACCCTGTATAATCAAACATAATTTTCAGATATGCTCCTTAATTTCTAGTTTCACTATGTATTAAATGAAACGTTTAACTTCAATAGCCAATTAGCAATCAAAGACCGAAGTTCAGCTGCAGGACCCTGTATATCACTCGACATATGTCTGATAAATATCATTGATGTATACATTTATATATATATAGAGACATAAACGGTTATAACGGAGCCCGACCAATATACGAACGGATAGTTATTAAGCCCGGACCGACGTTGTTGAGCCCACTTTCGGGCTCAACAACGTATCTAGGTAAATTTTGATCAGAGACATCATGTGAAGGCTTCAGGTACCTCTGGGCAAATTTTCGCTCGGGCTCATAATTGTACCCCTAATGCATTCTACATGCAGCGAAAACTGTAGCGGTATTAATCTAGATGGCGCACCAACGATTCATATATAAGCCTATAGACCCATCGGATGTTATTGAGCCCTTTGCATATTCCTCGATATTCACGTAATCTTGTGAAGCCCGATAACTTGGCAACAATGTTCTCTTACTTTGTAACGCAAAATCAGGTTGAAAGGTTGTGTGAGATTATATTTTCTCTAAAAGTTGCAAATTTAAATTATTAAAAAAGTTTACTTAAAATTTATGTAATTTGTAAATTGTAGCTTTTCACATAAACATTAAATTTATTGTGGAATTGAAACATAATTAAATTAAATATCCTTTAAGTATTTACAATTTACTGCATTTTTTCATACGAAAAATAACATCAAATATATCTAACAATCGATAAAATTAGCTAGTGGTGTGAAAGGCGAAATCATTTCAATATAACTTTAAAAATATTTATTCTATCTACAATAGTTTTATGAAACAAAACAAAAGGCATTTTCTATAAATAAAGGGTTTTTTTTTTTAATTTAATAACATTTTATGGGTACAGTTAAGGTTGTCACACATTAGCCCATCACAACACAGCACGGTGCTTTCAGAAACCGGGAGAGAATAAATATAAAAGAATGAACACGCGCCCACAATTCTAACACAGCACGGATCAGTGCGAACGGTACAGAAGTGGATTGTCAATGCCCGATCCCTCCCGTCACACAACGAAACGCGCCTGCTGGTAAAAGTTTAGAAGACGCAAATAATTTGTTAAAAGGGGATGAAGAATAATTACTTTACTTGGTTCAAAAATACCAATTAGTTTTGAAAATTTAAAAATCAGCTAACATTTTAAAATACTGAAAAAATTTCGTTCCATCCTCCTCCAAATCATTAAGCAAATTATAAAATTCTCCTAGATTCAATCTTTTTTGGTTAAAGAAATGAATCCGTCTGCTTTTTCTTTGTACTTTTTTCTTCTTCTGTTAATAGTAATGTGATTACTACTACCATCCGAACTGCTGCTATCACACAAATTGAATCTGATCTGTTGGTCTCCACCGCAATAATTTGCGATCCCACTTTCTATCGCGCTGGTTAACTGTGACGAGCTAATGTGCGACAACCTCTTATTTGAAAATTTCTATGTTCTAAAAATTCACCAAAATGGTATTTAAAGAAGGGCAACGTTTATTTGATGCCGTGTTTTAGAATAAATAAACATTGTTATAGATTCAAGTATTTCGTACGAGCTAGAAAAATGGCTCAATATAACTTTCTTTTCAAATAATTTAAGTATTGTGAAATCAACAAAATTTTCGAATATTGCAAACACAAAAATTTACGATATATCTTTCAAGTATTTGTTTTAATTTTTTGACCAAGACAATTGAACATTTAACTAATTAAAGTTATCTGTAGATTTTTATATCAGGATAATTCTGAAATAACCTTTAAAAAATAAATAGGAGATCTAAATCTAAGATAATTATTGTTTTAATTTTTTTTATTTGATTTATATCGGTTTAGGAAGGGAGTAATTTGAAAATAATTATTACGGAAATAATATCCTAACAATCCCATGCTTTTCCGTAATTATTAAAAGTATAATTACTTAAAGAAAGATGTAAACCCTCCAGCTCTTAATTTAATTGCATAAATTTACAATCAGATTTTTTTATTATTATTATTTTGGATTTCTAGCTCTAAACCTCTGCTCCAGCAATTTACTTTCACTGATATTATATATTATACAGGGTATTCCACGTAACTGGTTCATTAAAAGTTTATGATGTTCTATTATTTACTTATATTTGAGATTTTGGCACCAGTATCTGTTCGATTGGAACTATAAATGCAAAATACCTTAACCAAAATATCACTTCCGGTTGACCGGAAATGGATGTCAACTTTGTTATTTTAAATAGAATGATATAATTTTTTATTCATTTATGGATTCTACAACTATAAATACGTCAGTTTTCATTAGCTATTCCTATAGCTACATGTTGCCGTTTTTGAGTTATTTAAGTTTTCTTTTTTTTTTTAGTCATAATCATTGCATCATTGAGAAATTAATATCTCGGTTAATACTGCAAGTAGAGACTCCAAATTTGCTGTGTTATGAATGTAGATATTACTCTAAGAAACGGTAAGCACACTTTACATTCTAACATACAGGGTGTTCAAAATTGAGGAACAAAGTAACATATTTTCAAATGCAGAAAACTCATTTTTTTTTTAAATAGAACACCCTGTATTTTAATTCGGAATTAGGAAGTAAATATCATCCCCTATCGTTTTATATAGCATTCCCTATACCTATCTTTAATAGATTTTGAGATATGAGCGATTTTTGTTAAACAGACTAAGTAGCCCTATCTTTAAATGTTTGTAGCTGGCTCTGAAATGGATTCACGACAAATTCATGTATTATTTTTGAATAACCATACAAGAATGTGTTCGAATAGCCATTTCTATCAATATTGCGTTGTACGAAAGTGTAATTACAATGATATAAATAAACACTTTTGGTTAGTCAATGAATTTGACATTAATCCCATTCAGAGCCAGCTACAAACACGCAAAGATAGGGCTACTTAGTCTGTTTAACAAAAAGTCGTTCATATCTCAAAATCTATTAAAGATAGGTATAGCGAACGCTCATATAAAGTGATAGGGGATGATATTTACTTCCTAATTCCGAATTAAAATACAGGGTGTTCTATTAAAAAAAATAATACTTAGTGTGTTTAACAAAAAGTCGCTCATATCTCAAAATCTATGAAAGATAGGTATAGCGAATGCTCATATAAAGCGATAGGGGATGATATTTACTTCCTAATTCCGAATTAAAATACAGGTGTTCTATTTAAAAAAAATGAGTTTTCTGCATTTGAAAATATGTCACTTTGTTCCTCAGTTTTGAACACCCTGTAATGTTAGAATGTAAAGTGTGCTTACGTTTCTTAGAGTTATATCTACATTCATAACATAGCAAATTTAGAGTCTCTACTTGCAGTATTAACCGAGATATTAATTTCTCAATGATTATGATTAAAAAAAAAGAAAAACTTAAATAACTCAAAAACGGAAACATGTAGCTATAGGAATAGCTAATGAAAACTGACGTATTTATAGTTGTAGAATCCAAAAATGAATAAAAAATTATATCATTCTATTTTAAAATAAGAAAGTTGAACATCCATTTCCGGTCAACCGAAGTGATATTTTGGTTAAAGTATTTTACATTTATAGTTCCAATCGAACAGATACTGGTGCAAAATCTCAAATATAAGTAAATAATAGAACATCATAAAACTTTTAATGACCAGTTACGTGGAATACGCTGTATATAAACTTTGGTATTGAAGAAAAAGCATCTTTTTCATGATTTTACTAGGACCACCACTCATTTCTTTAAAAAAATGTGTTTTCCTGATCATATTTTTGTTTTCCTTTGTTTTTCTTGGATTTTAGGTACTTTTTATAAAAATATAGAAATGTATAACGACGTTTCGCTCTTATTACAAAAGCTTTTTTAAAACATGAAAAATATAAATAATTTTTTTGTTTAATAAATGACAAAATCATAATTGTTTTGTTTACTATAAATTTTCACATATATCTTTTTGTTTTATTTACAGATCGTGCTTCAATATCAATATCTTGAAAACACAATCAACATTTGATTATTTATTATTAATTAAATATGAAAATATTATTAAATTTTTGTAATTAAAAGGATTTTTTAAAAAAATATTATTGTATTTAGATATATTAATTATAAAGTGAAGTTATATAGTTTTATGAAGTATTGTATGTCTATTTCATCATTAACTGCAACATTTTCGCTTATAAATTTGAATCATTTCTAGTATATAACGTATTTTTAAATTTTGTTCTGTGTTTAAATTGTTATATTTTTAAAATCAATTTAATACTTCACAAAACTAAAATAACTTAATTTTATGACTAAAATACAATATTTTTAGAAATCTGAATACAAAATTTAATGTTTCCACATTATAATAAATAATCAAATCAACATAGTAGATTGAAGCGCAATCTGTAAATAAAAATAAAAAGATATATTAAAAATTTATAGTAAATAAAACAATTATGATTTTATCATTTATTAAACTAAAAAAATATATTTATAAATAACATTACCCCATTTAAAATTGATATTTTTACATGTCTTTATTATTTAAAAAAGCTTTTGTAATAAAAGCGAAACGTTGTTATATATTTCTATATTTTTAAAAAAAAAGAACCTCAAAACCAAGAAAAAGAAAGAAAAACACTCATTTTCGTAAATTATTATTTAATTTGATAACGTATCTATTCTAAAAAATGTAATAAGGGCTAAGGAAGATGGGAAAAACATACTGCATCGGTTTTGTCATAAATAGTTAGTGGCAAAAACCGCAGGGCTCAACAAAAAACCGATGTATTTATATTACATGCACCGGGCTTTGAAATGTATGTTTATATATGCAGGGTTCAACAACTAGCCGTTCATATAGTGGGCTTTACAACATACTGTTTATCACTATATATATATATATATATATATATATATATATATATATATATTATATATATATATATATATATATATATATATATATATATACAGTGTGTTCAAAATGAAGTTGGCATTACTGCTAACTTCGTTATTATTCGGACTACGTAGTCGGTTAAATTAGCAAACTAGTAGTATTTTTTCTCCTGATTATAATGATGAAATCGGAAAGAGAATTGAGTTCCGCATTTCGAAGATATCGAAAAAAAATATATTTTTTTTAATGGAATCCTCTGTACATTTTTGCATATTTAGAAAGAATGAAGAAGTTCGATCAAAAATTGTTTAATACACTACTACTCTAGATTTAAAAATGAAGAAATTAAGGCCACTTGAATGTGTCAATGCCTATTGAAATGGTCAAATCAGACTACGGTTGATTAAAGGGAAAAAAAAGGTGGATAAGCTTCTGTCAAAATTATTAAATAGTCGATAATGATATTTGAGCAAAATAGGTTAAATCCTGTTGACGTATATTATTAGATTTACCAAGTTTTGTATGTTTGTTCTTTTTTTATACGTCTAAGAAACTGTATTATGATAGAAACTTGCATAGTACTTTGTAATAAGAATTTGCAACGCGATATAAACATATTTTGAAAGAAAAAACATTATTATTTTAGATTTTAAAATTGAGAATTGAAATTATTAAATTATTTAAATTTGTCAAAATGGAGCTTAGATAGATATGGTTATTATTAAGCAAACAAAACTTGTCAGATTTAATGTACAAACGTCAACAGGATTTAACCTATTTTGCTCAAATATCATTGTCGACTATTTAATAATTTTGACAGACGCTTAACCGCTTTTTGTTTTTCCCATTAATCAACCGTAGCCTACTTGATCATTTCAATAGGCATTAACACATTCAAGTGCCCGTAATTCCTAATTTTTAAATTTAGAGCAGTAGTATATTAAACAATTTTTGATCAAAATTCTTCATTCTTCCAAAATATGCAAAAATATACAGGGGGTTCTATTTAAAAAAATATTATTTTCTTCGATATCTTCAAAATGCGAAACTCAATTGTTTTTCTGATTTTGCCATCAGTAGAAAAAATATTACGAGTTTGCTAATTTAATCGACTACGTAGTTCGAATAATAACGAAGCTAGGAATAGTGCCGACATCCATTTTTTTTTGGGTAGCGAGAAATTTGTAATCTATTTATTACACAACGTCGAAATGTAACTAATAAATAAAACGTTAAAATGTAAGATAAGGAACAATAAAATCTAGCTCTGAGAAGCAATTATATTAATAATTACATTCACATAATTCTAGTTTAAAAACTAATATTAAACCTTCAATTTAAATTGAATGACTTGTGAACGGTTTTGGTTTTGCATCTTGACTTCATTTCAGCATCTTGGTTTGAATATATGAATGATGTTTGATTTTTTTTTTGATAAGGCTGATTTTGACACTAGATTACACATTAATTCAAGAAAAAAAATGAAGTGCAACTGAAAATAGAAACATCTCAAAATTAATTGAATTAAAGATAATTAAATTAAATCGTAAACTATTAGCAAAAACAAGCAAAAACTTATTGCAGCAATGCACACCATGCAACACTAGGACAGTATTGAAAAAGCTAGCAAAATGAAATTTGTGAACTCCAATTATCTGCTTTAGCTACACCAGCAGAAATGTACAGACCGAGCACCCATAATTAGCAATCCTCAATTATTGTTAACTTCATAAAGAATAGAATTAATAGAGTATTATTGTATTCAAGGATTGTACATTTTATGAATGTTCAATTTGTACATGAAGTTTGTACCTAGATATTAATGTACATATTCAATTGTATATGTGTGCATCGTGATCAACCAAAAGTGTCCGAAGTTGATATGAGAAAGGTCTTTAAATTGATAAGAAGATGAAGAAGAAGATGAACTTATAATTCATATTTACTTCCATGGATTGGCTACATTTCTTCTTGACGTTTGTCATCACCTTATCTGTCATTCATGCCGATTGATCCATGTCACATTAAACATAATCAATAAAACAAAAAAAAAACTAATGAGGTCAACTTAACTTTTTTGCCAACCTTAGACACTTAACTTTGATCACTTTTACTATATATATATGTATATAAGAAAGAATGGAAAAGTGTTAGTTGACATTACGAATACCTGTAATGGAATATATTTAGGGCTATGCTGCCCAGGTATTTGAAATGCTGGTATAGGAGAGGACTGACTAGGGTACACATAATTTCTTCGTAAATCAGGTGACCCATGCTATAATTATCCAAAGCGGCATGTTTTGTAAACAAAATTGAAATTATGTAAGGAAAACCTGTAAGCACTCAATGCATGCAATTTTTAAGTCACCTGTGTTAAAACATGATCATTTGAAAAGTGTTGCATGAGATGTGGGTTTTGTTTGGTACCAAGTGCGCCCTTCAGTCGTGGGTCTTCCCAAGTAGTTGTTCTGGTATAGTGATTGATATAGAATCTAAAATGTGTTTATCAAAATATAAGACATATAATATATAATGAATATATAATAAAATAACATACGTTTTTCCTGTTTTCTTATCCACCTTACTATCCCAACCTGGTGGAAAACTGTTTTGGAGTTCCATCATAACCTGTTTATGTTGATTGTTTTGTAATCCGATTATTTGTTTTTATGAGCGTTTCTTTTTAAAGTATGTATTGATTTCTAATAAATCAAATACCACAAACCTACCACAATCATAGTATAAATTACCCTGATATTGTCAACATACCAACCTTGTAATCCATAAATTCTCTGTCATCAGACTGTCATTAGGTTTGTTTGTTTGTCTGATCTAAGCAGATCCGAGGAATTTTACGCGTTTGTTTGTATTTTAGAGCATGATTTGTGCGTGTTTGTTTGTTTAGAGCAAGCAAATCCAGATCACAAAGAGGTTGCTCTTCCTGTTCGCGGTCCGGCGTCCGAGCAATTACAGACAATTTGTGCAACATAACCTGATTGTATATGTTGTGTACTAAATTTCATTGACAGAAACTGTTCCACTCCGCAACAGTTACTTTTGCCTTACGTAATTTCACATTGCTATTGATATTCAAGTTGTCATGTTCCAAGGTTACTCGATGCAATCAAGTCATCAATCTAGTCACATGGTTAGCAGTCACAGCCCATGTTATTTTAGCATTTGACATTAGTGCCATTACCATTTTCATGATGGTCTTTTTATCTTATTTCAGAAATTTATAAATTGTGGTACCACTGGTAATCATTTATTCACACCATTCACACACATTTATTATTTACTTGTCATTTGTTGAAGATAAACGTGAGAGTTGAATTGTATCAATCTCGTCGTATTTGATTTTGATTCGTAAATAAGATTAACACAAGTAAATTGCAGAAAATGACCGAATCCGCTGGAAATTGGTGTTTAATAGAAAGTGATCCCGGTGTATTTACAGAATTAATAAAAGAATTTGGTTTGTACATTTCATTTTGTTCTGTCATCATTGTTCTAACCACATTTATTTCAAGGTGTGAAAGGAGTACAGGTGGAAGAACTGTGGAGCTTGGATGGAGAACAATTTGAAAACTTAAAGTAATATATTTTTTGTTAATCATGGCAGTTATTAATGAATATATTTTCTTAGACCTGTTTTAGGATTAATATTTTTATTTAAATGGGCAAAAGATGATGAACCAAGTGGATCTGTAGTTCAAGATAATAGACTGGATAAGATATTTTTTGCAAAACAAGTAATAGAGAATGCTTGTGCTACTCAGGCTATCTTAAGCGTACTTTTAAATAGTCGACACCAAGATTTGCAGTTAGGTGGTACCTTAACTGATTTACGAGACTTTTGTCAAGGATTTGATGCCACAATGAAAGGCCTAACCATCAGTAATTCACCTGTTATTAGATCAGTTCACAATTCCTTTGCTAGACAACAACTTTTTGAATTTGATCCATCTATGTCGGCAAAAAATGAAGACGTGTTTCATTTTGTAAGTTATGTGCCAATAGATGGTAGACTTTACGAACTAGATGGTTTAAAACCTGGGCCAATAGATTTAGGAAATATACCCCAAGATATAGAATGGACAGATGTAGTTAGACCTATTATAGAAAAAAGAATTCAGAAGTATAAAACAGCAAAACTGCTTATTGTATGTTGGTGTATGCATAATATTGTTTTAGGTATAGTGAAGGCGAAATACATTTTAATTTAATGGCTATAGTGTCTGACAGAAAAATGATTTATGAAAAACAATTAAAAGCATTACAAAAACAAATAGAAGACAGTGGAATGGAAACAGATATCCAACAAGAGGAAATAACTAAACTAAGGTGTCTTATTGAAGAAGAAGAAAATAAAATCCATAGATATCAAATAGAAAATATACGCAGAAAACATAATTATATACCATTAATAATGGAACTTTTAAAGTTATTAGCAAAAGAAGGCAAGTTGATGTCATTATATGAAAAAGCTAAAGAGCGATCTGTAAAAAAACAAAAACAAATTTATGAAAAGACAAAAACAAAAAGTAGTTAGGAAGTCTTAGCTTTTAAGTTTTTAATAAGACTTACTTGCATATGCAACATATTAAATATTTTTAAGCAAAGTTATAAGTTTTTATTTTTACAATAACACCTCACTTGCTCTATAACTGGTGGTACAAGGTGGTTGCTATTTACGGTTTGGCTAATCTCTCTTCGTTTTGCGCGTTAAGCTAGGAGCTACTTACTAAGAACGGCGAAACCTGCCGACTTCGCCAATTCAACGTGAGTAGTTCGTAGCTTAACCCACAAAACAGAAATAAGGTGAGCCAGGCGGGGAATTGAAAGCATTTATAATAACAGAATTGGTTTCGAATATAAGTAGCAGTTTTTGTAGTTAAAACTGTATTGAGATAACAGGACTGACTACTAACTTATTTGTCAGCGATTCAGTTCACATCAGTTTATTTAGTTACGTCTTATAAACGGATTTATATTGTCGACTACAATAAAACGATGACAATAATGAATTACTATACATAATACCAGATGTTAATATGCATGCGCTTGAATTGTGGGCTTAAAATATTCCCGAATGTGAAAATAAATACATTATGATCGTATCAAGCATATTAATATATAAAATGCGAAATTTAATATTTGAGCCGATAAATTTGCAAATATAGTTATCCAATAATTTGAAGCTGGTAATGATTTTTCATTATTTTGATCTACCTCTACAACACAGGTGCACAAACTAGTTAGTGCTTATGATGACGAGCTAGAAAAATGTAATCTATTTAATTTTATTATCAAGTTTATTTTGTATTATATTTGATTGCTCGCATTCGGTAGATTTTGACCGGCCACATTCAAAAAATTTTTTCTTGTGAATTTACTGTGACAATGTGGGCAACTTTGTTATCCGCTATTATCGTTGTAATATTACAAATATTAGTGTCTAATTCAATTTTAATATTTAAACGGTTGGATTGTCATTTTGCAACCACCACTTGTAATACCACGTAATACCATTATCAATTATAATTTTACATCTACATCAGCTGATGTTATATGATAATATAGCCATAGGTATGATCCTACATAATAATAAGGGTGTGTATTAGTGCTGCGAAAATCGCCAGATTTCAAAAACCGGTTAATCGGTATTTAAAATTTATTTTGAAACGGTTGCAATTTTTAAAAGTAGGTATGTATTTTAAATACAAAAACATATTGTTAATACCCAATAAATGGCTGTTCTATTTCAACACACACTAAATGTTGTTAATACTATTCTTTTAATTCGGACTTTATTCACGATTGTATCTGAAAACGGCGTACTGTCCATTAACGTATGACTTTACAGTTATACCTCTCAAAATTACGTATATGAATATTCAATATGACAATATGTCACAATGAAAAAAAATGTAATCGTTTCAAAACAGATTGTTAAACGTGGTTTTAAAAACCGGTTACGGTTTTTGTTTTAAAGGCGATTAATCGCCACATCCAAAACCGATTTCGATTCACTAATGTATATGGCTATGATTTTTTTTGTGAAGGGTCTAGTCGGATAAGCATAGTGAAATGCCCAGCATAAGGGATTTTTTAAAAAGATCACAATCAATCAATCAAACTCGCCAAAAAGAACAATATGTCACCGTGTCTATTATAACTTCCATATAAGTTAGACTAAAAAACTAATAAGTGTAACATTAAAGGAGAATATGTTTCAGTTGGAACCGTCAATATTCTCTCTATAATTACGTGTACTTGATATTTATTTCTTGGTGGTAGCGGATAGGAAAAAAAAGCAATAAGTGACATTAGAACAGTGGCGGCTCGTGAGTTATGAAAAAGGGTGGGCACAAAATAAAAATAGATAAATTAAATTCGAAAGTGTACTTCCTAATTCTTTCATTAATATACTATAGGATCAAATTGTTCTGGCCACTAGTTTCTACATATGGTAGTTAGGTAGTAATTGTCTTCTTTAGGCCTCAGCATGATCCCATAATAGTCAACGGATTAAAAAACTTAGCAAACTGTATTAAAATTGAATTATAGTTATATGATTCGCTGACCGGACGATGGGATCATGCTGAGGCCTGAAGAAGACAATTACTACCATATGTCGACACTAGTAGCCATAACAATTTGATCCTATAGAATATTAATAAAAGAATTACGAAGTACACTTTCGAATTTAATTTATTTATCTATTACTCTTGATTTTAAATAAGAATAATTTATTCTTTTATTAATTTATTTTACCGTCTGTGATACATTATCTCGAAAACATTTATTTAATTGGGAATACGGTACGTATTACTTTTTAATTGCTACGTTTCGGACATTTTTTTCATTTTCAAACATTCTCTCATAGCAAACATTTCTTCCTATCTTAATTATTCAAAGTTCCTATAAATTTATTGTATTAATATAAAATTTCAAGAACGGCTATTAATTTGTAAAATTACCTTATAATCCTGTGTTTTTCTTTTATGCAGTTATTCAGTTATGTGTTTGTGAATGCTTGCGTTAAGATGTTTGTTAAATATATGTGTAATTTTTAATAACAAAATTTTAAAATGTTTAAATGACGCACCTCTAACCCACGGTGAAAGTTTGAATAACTATAAAAGAAAAACACAGGACTATAAGGTAGTTTTACAAATTAATAGCTGCGAAAGAATGCAAATGGACTAAAAAAAATGTCCGAAACGTAACAATTAAAAAAATTATATGTACCGTATTTCCTATTAAATAAATGTTTTCAAGATGATTTATCTATTATTATTATTCACTTAATTATGGACTATCAACAAACATACAAAATAAAAACGTACCTATTTTTTGTATATAAAATTTTTGAGAATTTTGTAAAATTTTATGCACACAATTAACCGGCGCAAAATATGGACTTTTTTTCACATCTTCGTTGTATTTAATTTTATGTCGCAAATAAGCACTGTCTAACTGTTCATGTATATCTACTTTGCAAGAACACTAAAATCCTCGCATGCATTCATGTGAGGAACGGAATTTTCGTGTTTCTTTGCCCTCTCGGCGATATGCTTTAAATCATTCAACCCTTGTTTATTCCACGCAGTAACCTCTTTCTTAAAAATTAAGCAGATAAAACAAAATAATTTATTTATTGTTAGTGAGCATGCGGACATCTACTCATATTTTTCATATATATTTTTATTGGATACTCTATTGTAAGTTCGAGTTTTACTTGGGGAAGTGTATTTTATTTGAAGATCAGGAATAGGCATTTCTTTCTTCTTAGTTAAAAGTTTTTCCTCAAATGATAGCGGGTTTTTTTTAAAAGATTTTGCACACAATTAACTTCCATCATTAATAATAAACGTCACTTCAAACCTTTGAAATCACACATACGCGGTACACGCTGAAAACTATGCAGTCGCAATAACTGCAAGCAAGACGTTAACTAGAGACACGAAATTGCGTGCACCAAAGTGATCGTATAAGCGCATCTGGCGAAGATAAACGGAGCCGTCCGATTCATACTCAAAATAGGTGCATCGGAAATAGTGCCCCGGAACATAGATTTGAGCGCTCGCATATGCGATAGTGTCTGTGGTGCGGAAAGAAACTTTACCATCGTTATAAAAGTACGTAAAATTAATAAAACAAAATAATGCGCTGAATTACATTCGAATTTCTTCCTGTGTTTACCTTGGTGGTTGGGTGGGCACGTGCCCTTGTGCCCTTTAATACCAGCTTTGTGACCGGCTTGTGACATTGAGTGGTGGGGCCATCAATCTCGCACCAACTCCTCTCTCCCTATTTTTATTAATTTTACAAAGTTTCAGTTTGGCTCAGCTTTCTCGTTTATTGCTAACTAAAATAATACCGTCACAAAAAAAATTAATGTAGACAAATTTAGAAGCAATTTTAAAATGAAAAATTCGTTAAGTTCATATTAGGAATACTTATCTACCTAAATATAAATACTAACGTATTTCCTTAGGAATTGCATATATTTAATTTTTAACTGCACGTACACGGGTCATTTGTTTATATTCCCTTACCTGACTAACGCAAAACTATTCAGGTGTTTTTGTGATTTTATATCGACGAAAACATAACACGACACAGAGCGCAGAGTTATTTAAGCGTAGGTCGTCGGGTAAAATATAAAGGATATTCTAAGCGTAAGCGGACGTATTTCTTACGAAGAATGAGAAACACATTTTTTTCTTTTCTTGGTTTGTTTACTTAAGCAAATGGCTTGTTTTTTACTTAAAACACTATTATGATGAACTTTTCAGGAATAACTTCCTTATTATATATTATTTCATTTTCATAAATTCAACCTTAAGTATTTTTAAGTCTTGTAGCGACAGAGCAGTGGCGCAAAATATGCTCAACTATCGTCTTCTACACACAGTGGGCATTCAGTCTCATTGGAGAGCCCAATTCTGTGTAAATGCTTTTGAGTTTACAGTGGTCTGTAAAGACAGAGACAATTAGCTTGACACTCTTACTGCCAAGTTTAAGCAGTACTTTGGTTCTGGCATGACTAGGTGAAATACACTCTTTCTCATGCACCAAACCTGGACAATTATTCCAGTTTTACAGCACTTTCTGATTTTTTTAGAATTTCGATTTGCTGTTTAGCTGGGTGATATGGCAATGGCAGGATCTGGTTTTTTCTGTTCTGTTCTGTATCTTTTTCGCTTACATGTATAAAATTTTGACTAGGTTTGCAATGGTATAATTACAAATATATCTACAGGTATTCCACATAATTAGTTCATTAAAAGTTTATGATGTTCTATTATTTACTTATATTTGAGATTTTTGCACCATCTGTTCGATTAAAACTATAAATGTGAAATACTTTAACCAAAATATCACTTTCGGTTGACGGAAAATGGACGTCAACTTTGTTATTTTAAATAAAATGATATAATTTTTTAATCATTTTTGGATTTTACGACCATAAATACACCAGTCTTCATTAGTTATTCCTATAGTTATATGTTGCCGTTTTTGAGTTAAGTTTTTTAAACTTTTTGTTTAGTAATAATTAAGGATTGTATGCCGGTTAACCGGTAAATTGACCAAAAAACGTTTGGTAAATTTACCGGTAAATTACAAAAATTTACGGGTAATTCGGTAAATGAAAAATCCATACCAGAAATTTTTCTCTACGAAATATTGAGTTTATAGATATGCATTTAAAGGTCTAAAGGGACATTGAAAATAAAATAAAAAAAAACAGGTACACGTATTAATTTTATGGGAGATGTTTTTGGTTTAATTTTAATTTAAACTTTCTTGAGATTGAGAACCGCTGTAATGCCCTAGAATAGAGAATATAGAAAAGAAACTGACAAAAACTTTTGATTAGAAACGTATAACCTCCATTCCACCGAGTTAGTCAGAAAGAGAACGAATCAAACAATTCTCAACAAAAAAAGCAAGAAATTGAAAAAAAGGTCGTGTAGAAATTAAAAGAAAATAAGAATGGAAACAAGACGGATAACAAAAAGCAACGCAAAGAAAAGCGAGATTAATGTTCATTTGTTGCTAGGACGGTAGAAAGCAAAACACCCCACTTTTCCTACCTGCCTTTGTCAACAAGTGCAATTTCAATTGTCGCATTTTATGGTTTTTTTGTGTGGATTTTATTTTTCCCTCGAAAAAAGTTGAGTTAGCATATGTGATTTGTGCTCTGGAGTTTTTTAAGATTTTTAAAAGTTTAAGATCGTTTTCTTAAAGAGTAAGTAGATGTCTCATTTTTTAATATTTAAAAATAATAATATACATATAAGAATAACATTTCACGTATTTAAATTAATAGCCATTTTGAATACACATTATGAGAGAACATTAATGCAACATTGTTGTAAAATAACATTAAAATTGGAACCTTAAATATTTTGTTTTACTTCTTACAACTGTTTAAAATAATTAAATACAAATATTTATTACAAAATAATATTATGCCTTAAGATTGTGTAAAATATGTATTATTTTAGCCTAACTACTAGCCCTCATTTCTTGGGGAATCCCCATTAATGCCAAACATAAAAAAAAAATTCTTTTTTACTATTTTCATTTTCATTCGGTAAATTTACAATCACTAGTAATAATCATTGCATCATTGCAGAAATTAATATCTCGGTTAATACTGCAAGTAGAGACTCCAAATTTGCTATGTTATGAATATAAGTATGTAGGTAGATATAACTTTAAGAAACGGTACGCAGACTTCACATTCTAATATACAGGATATTCAAAAACTGAGGAACTAACAGTAAGTGACATATTTTCAAATGCAGAAAACTCATTTTTTTTTTAAATAAAAACACCCTGTATTTTAATTCGAAAGTAGGAAGTAAACATCATCCCCTATCATTTTATATCAGTATTCCGTATAGCTATCTTTGATAGATTTTCAGATATGAGCGACTTCTTGTTAAACAGACTATTGTTATAATTATTATTAGCATCATTGCCACTTGTATTGTTATTGAATTATCATCACTTATATTGCTGTTACTATTGCTTTACCCCCGGGAGGAGGGGGGGCGGACACACCTGTAAGCCCTACCGGGTGGCGGACGGGCAGGTGCTCTTTGACCATCTGGCCGGAGGATGGGAGGAATAAAATACCTCCCGTGGACGAACAGGAGATCGACTCGTTTTTGTGGATACCCTGGGAGTACTCGCGAACTGTTTTGGCTCTTCTCGATCGGATAGTCTTCGGGCTAATGTGAGTTGCCTCTACCGAGGGGTGCCTGGTGGACGTAGTCAGGGACTAACCCCTTCGGGCCTTGAACGGGAAGTGCGCGGCGGATGCAGAAGTCGGAATCTGCATTGCCCTGGGCGAGTTCCAGTCCGTCCGTGCATGCCGGGACTGGTAAAGTGAAGGTCGGGCCTCAGGCAACTGGGCTAGGAGGAGAGTTCATCTTGAAGATGAGAGCCTAGGAGGACCGAGAACCTGGGAAATGCAAGGATGAAGGCGGCGACGGAGCGCCAGAAAAATATGTCTATGGACATCAAGAACGGGTTATGAAATCCACTGCCTCCGTCAGCTCGGAGGCAGTGGATTCATAACCTTGTGCAGGGCCAGCTGGAAGAAGGCGGAACAAGATGCCAAGGCCGCGGCTTCGAAGGAACCACGGGTCGTCCAACCTATCCCCAGAAAACGCACGACAACCTCGCCTGCGGAAACGGAGACGGACAGAAGGAAGAAGGGTGCCTTGGATGTGGCAATGGCTTAAGTTGAAATCGGAAAGGAGAATGAAGTTGAGCAGAAAAACGATGAGCGATCCGACGATCACTGGAGGGAAGACCGTCGTAAGAGGAGAAAGGATAGGCGGAAAGTGAGAGCAGCAAGGAAGAAAACCGAAGCCGCTAATAAAGCAACCGCCGCCCAAGGAAAGCCTGGCCCGTCGAGGCCAATGTAGCCATAACAAAGCCTAACACCAAGGAATTGAAGATGGCTGTCGTCCACCTCAACGAGGCAGGTGCAGTAAAATTGCTCAAGACTGTCAGAGTTAAAATCGGGTGGGTAACCAGTAGGGTAAGGCGAAGGCTGGAAGTAGCACGTTGTTACCGGTGCTACGGGTACGGGCACAGACAGAGGGATTGCACCGGAGAAAGGAAGACCTATGCATCAAATGCAGTGTACGGGAAACTCTAGATGCTACTTGTGCAGCAGCACGGCTATGGATCACGTCCCCGGATCCGGCAGGTGTGACACGTTTAGGAAGGCGCTGGAGTCTGCCAGAAAAACTGCAAAATCGCCATCGTGAAACTCCTTCAGGCAAAACATGCATCGAAGCAGGACGCCATATGGATCCCAGCGGACAGCAGCATCTTCGTCGAGGTGCATGGCGCGGAAAGAGGCTACGTCTGGGCCAGGTTTGATGGCGTGACATACGTTAGCTGTTACGTGGCGTCGAACGAGCCGATTGCCTATTTCCGGGAAAAGTTGTACGGTCTTGAAGAGACTCTTCGAGATATGGACGGAGATTTGATACTGGCCGGCGATTTTAACGCCAAGGCTGTGGAATGGGGTATGCCTGAGACGGACGTGCGGGGAAGGAACGTCATGGAAGTGGCGTCGAGGCTACGGCTGAACGTTATGAACACAGGCAACACCATAACTTTCCGATGACCGGGGTATGGCGAGACTATCCCTGACGTAACTTTTACATCGGATGCTTTGGTCCGCGATATTGCAAACTGGAAAGTCGTCGTAGACTACACTGGTAGCGATCACCAATATATAATTTTCGATATCACAAAAGGACATGCCGGAAGACTGATCAACGAACAGCGTCCTCCGGAAGCGAGATGGAATCCCGCCAGCCTGGACGAGGGGTCTCTGGTCGCGACTATCGCGCTATCAGGAGCGTGGTTTCCGGTGAGGGGGTTGCGGGCGCCGCGGTTTCCTTGCTGCGAAAAGCCTGCGATGCGTCTATGTCGCGGGTACGTCGTTCCGGTTGAAAAGCTACCTACTGGTGGATGGAAGAAATTGCTGAACTCAGGAGAAGCTTCCTGTATCTGAGGCGGACAATCAGCCAGCTAAGGAGACGAGATCCAGACCTAACAATGGCGGAATACAAAACCGCCAAGAAACAACTGAAAAGGGGGATAAACGCCCGCAAGTCAACAACGACCCCTGGGAACTCGGGCATGAAGTCTGTGCGTCCCAGCCTGTGAGCAGCATAAATGGATTGCATCGTCGAGGAGCTTTTCTCAAAGCACTCGAAAAGAAAACGCGATGCCGATGGGGCGGAATCGGGACGAGACCCCGCCGTTCACAGAGGACGAGCTGGGCCGCACGTCTCTTGCAAGGCAGGAAAGCACCAGGGCCCGACGTAATATCCGTCGAGGCCGTAAAGAGTGTTGCAAACAGGCTCCTTTTGCACACTTACAACCAGTGCCTGAAGGAAGGAGTTTTTCCACGGGCATGGAAAACCCAACGCCTAGTGCTTGTTAGAAAGGACAAGAGTGACCCAAACACAGCGTTAGCGTATAGACCGCTTTGCATGCTGGATACGCTAGGCAAGCTGCTTGAAAGGCTACTAAAGACGCGGCTCCTGGCCAGCGTCGATCTCTCCCAGGCAGCGCGGCTACAGAAAGGGCCAGTTTACAATTAGCGCCGTTCGGGAAATAGTGGAGACCTATCTCACGGAGCGGCGCAACACACACACAGGGGAATAATGACGCTCGTCACCCTTGATGTGAAGAACGCTTTCAATAGCGCCAGATGCGGCCCTGATTGTCGCTACCGACATTGAGGACGCCCAGAGGCGGCTCAATCAGGTCATGAGGAGAGTCACCAGTAGGGTGGACGATCACGGGTTGGAGCTGGCCACCCAAAAAATGGAAGTTGTATTGCTGTCCGAACACAGGATTCCTCTGCGAATACCGTTGAAGGTCGATACGGTGACATTCACGACATCCGAATCTGTGAGGAACCGAGGAGTACACCTGGGCAGTCGTATTACGTACTGCGACCACATTTGCTTTGCGGCAAACAAAGCGGTCCAGAAGGTCACTCTACTCAGCCGACTGATGGCCAACATCGATAGGCCATCGGCAAGTAAACGCACGCTTCTAATGTCAGGTATCGGAGTCCCTTCTCCTGTACGGCAGTGAGATTTGGGCAGACGCGCTCTGAAAGGAGAAGTACCGCAAAAGGAGCTCTGCGAATAGCAAGTTCCTACAGTATTGGAGGCAGCGGCCCTAGTAATAGCATGAGTAATCCCTATAGATCTTCTAGCCAAGGAGAGAAGGCAAATCTACCTGGACAAGCTGGAAGGTGGATTAACAAGCAGGCGGGATACGAGAAAGCGTATCATGCGGCTCTGACAAGAACGATGGAACGCGGATACGAAAGGCAAATGGACGGGCGAATTGATTACGGATCTTTCAGTCTGGATGGACACGGAGAGGTTGATTATTACCTCACTCAGTAAAAAAAAACAAGAGAAGCAAGCAAACATGATTTTGTGTTTTTTTATTTTAACATAAACTAACATTTCAAAAAGCCATGTGTTCGAAACTGTATCCCCTCACTTCGATACATTTATTTATTCGCAATTGGAATGCTATTCAACGATACAAAACCGTACTTTATTCAGTACTTGATAAGCTGTGAGTACTTACACATTGTCCGATCCACATTTAGATTATTAATTATTAATTCAATACAAATTAGTTAGTGTTGAATATTTGAACAATAATGGAGGCTATGAAGGGTATGATATAGTAAAGTTCTTCGTTGTTGAATGGCTTTTTGAAACGTTATTTAATGTTAAAATAAAAAAAAAAACACAAAATCATGTTTGCTTGCTTCTCTTTTTTTGTGTATTTTTTCTAGACCTTCACAATCATGTTTTTTGCGATTACAGCGCAATCTGATACGAATCGAAAACAAAAGCTTCAAACAAAAACTACATATTTGATGGCGTAGAATCCGAATCTGCAATACAAAATGGGGTTCCCATTTAAGATTTCAAAGTTGAGGGGGTCGATCCCCCCTCCCCCTCCAGAGTGGGAGGGGGGATCGAGTTCGGCAGCATTCAGTGAGCCCCCTACATTATAACAAATCTTATTGAGATCTTTTTTTGATTTGATGCAGTGTTTTAGATATATTCCGTTGTCTCAAGATAAAAAACTCACCCTGTATACCAACTATTACATATGACTGTATAGCATTGTAACAGTATAGTTATTACAAACTGTATACTATAGTTATGAAATATTTGGTATATACCCAAATAAAACTCTTGAATATTAAAAGTATATAAAACCACCAATTTGAATGTACCGCCAGATTAGTTATAGTTCGGTGTGCTGAAGTCGGTGGCGCGCAACCTTGTCGACAAAGTAGAGCATTAAGTTTCCACTCCCAGGTGCCGCCTCGGTGGTTAAACACAGACCTGTGGTTAAATCAATGAAGAGATTAGACAAGAAGTGACATTAGGCGTTTTGTCGCGACGAACCGTTGACTTACCGAATGAACCTAAACTGTACTAATGCGATCTCTTTCTAGCATATATATGTCTTTTGTCATACTCTTGCATCGCGAAAACGAATTGGTTTTTGCATTGAAGTTAAGGTTTATGTTTACGCTTACAAACGGCTGCCACATCTACTCCTTTGTGGTTAATAGTTATCTCCATCATTTCATTTTCACCTAAAGATTCCTCCATTTCTAACATTAGCAAAATCAATTAAGTAAATCATGTAATTTAATTAAAGACCTTAAAATATAAAAAAAAAAAATTAGAGTGAAGCAAAATTCAAAAACTAAAAAAGTATTTAGTATTTATTCATTTTTGCAGCTTTTTAGGTTAGATTCAGAACCGCTCTAACTAACCACATTACCCAACACGGTTCGGGATTTCGGCAACCGTTGAAGTACAGTCACTTTCAAAATATGTTTACCGCTCAAGCGTGACAACGTAGCGATTGCCATGTAGCGCCTACCGTTGAGTCAACTTTACCTCGCGACAAAACGCCTATTATCAGCCGGCGCCTTTGATGTGTTGGCGTCAAAGAAAGATCGAGGACGATACTACATTATTTGAGCACCAAATGTCTCTGCTTTCTTTTACAATTTACACCAACCATGAAGAAACGTCCTGAGGAAGACAAAATTTAGGTTAATACCTACTTGAATGAATTGTGCCACTTAAAAGATAAGAATACGACGTCAAATAACCGTTTCTAATCATCAATAATTAAATATTCAAGAACGAACTATCATAAAAAAAAGCGTTTGCTAGATAAGGAACCAAACTTAAAATGGCGGTTATTTACCATCTGTTTCGCTGAGATTATGACAGCTGCTATGACAATTTGGTTAACACAAGGCTTCTCTTTCTCTAGCTTGCATCTATTTTTTTTATTAAAATTCCTCCAATTACATGTCAATGTTCCCACTGAAATTTTGCCGGACCCAGAACTGTATCAACCTCTGGTGGGGATTTTTCCATGCCGAACATTGCATTGTCAGGAGACCTATGGCTTTATTTTAATCCGAGAAAAAGAATGCTTTGATTTTTATCCAGAATCAACCACCTCGGCCCAGAATCGAACCCACACCCGTGGGTTGCGAACATGCAAACCGTTCAACCAGCTAACATGGCATGTCAATGTAGTAATATCTCAAGTTAATTATGTAGTATATGGAAATTTAAATTTAAATTTCCCGCCGAAGTTTACCGCTAAGTTAACGGTGGTAGCTTGGGGTGGGAGAACGGGCGGGAAAACAGAGTAGTTAGTTGTACTAGAGTAACGTAAGAGCAGATTCTTATATTGTATTTTATATGTGTTTTTTTAAATAAATTCCATTAAAAACTTGGGTGTGAGTTTTTAATGACACTACAGTTATTCAGAAGTGGGATTCAGATTCGCGATCAAGGAAAGATTTGAACGGAGTCGACGAGAAAAAGTGTGAGGTTAGATTAGGCAACGTAATCGTAGTAGTGTTCGGAAAATGAGTAACGAACAAGGAAAAGCTGTAAGTGAAGAAGTTTTTGAAGGTTTTGCTAACGCAGCGGTGACAACGAATCGAAATCGATCTACAACATCGCCAGGCGCTGACAGTGGTGTATCGTCAGGAGAAACGACAAAGGGCGCGAATGTGGAAGAAATAATGAAAATGATGAGTGCAATGATGCAACAAAACATACAGTTAATGCAAATGATGCAAAACCAAAACAAAAACTTCAATGTGATGCCCGATTTAAACAAAAGTATCAACGATTTTTATGGTGACAGAGGTCAATTGGAAGCTGAAACTTGGCTAAAAGACTTAGAAAGAACAGCGCAGATGCACGAATGGCCCGACTCATTTATTATAGAAAGGCTAAAACACACTTGAAAGGAGGAGCTAAACATTGGCTTGAAGGTAGGGACGACATACGAAATTGGCAACAATTCAAAGATGCATTTGAAAGACGTTTTTGAGATCTAGCAATACATTTGAGAAATGGAAGCAGTGCAAAAATAGATACAAGAAGCGCAGGAATCTGTTAGTAACTACTTCCACGAGAAAGTAAAGCTATGCAGACACTTGAGTATGCCATTTTGCGAGATAAAGGAGCAGGTTGCCATTGGTCTGAAATCGAAGGAATTAAGTAATCTAGTGCTTACTGCGAAACACCTAGATATCGATGAATTATACCAGGAAATTTTAAATTTTGAACGTGTTACTGAGGAAAGAAGAACGAAAAATAGAGAAAAACAAGGAGACAGACAAATAAAAGATGAAAACTCAAGAAAGTGAATACTGAAGAAGTATGCTATAACTGTGGGAAGAGAGGCCACAAAGCCAGTAGCTGCCAGCTACGAAGAGGTCTAAGGTTCTTGCTACGCATGCGGATCGACTCAACACCTAAGAAAGATGTGTCCTACCATTACCAAACCAGGAACCAGTGAGGTGGCTACAAAAGCAGACCACACTACCAACTTAGTGGATCTACAGCAGGAAGTGATCCCGGCATACACCATGGAGGTTGATCTTCTTGTGGATCAATCAACCGTTCGTATAAAACCAATAATAGACACTGGCAGTCCCATATCGTTAATTACACAATCACTAATCCCTCCCCATTTGGTAAATTTTAGTCTTAATTTACAAAAATTTGTAGGGATCAATGGATCTATGTTAAAGATAGTTGGACAATTTTTAACAAAGATAACAGTGAATGGGGAAGAGTTAGACATTTGTTTATTTGTAGTACCAGATAATACAATGAAATATTCAATGTTACTAGGTAGAGACTTTATAGTTAATGGTAATTTTATTGTAAGTTTTGGGAAAGAAGTAGATGTTAAGAAACACTTTGTACCTAATGTTCTTGAGAATGAGGAAGAGAATTTCATTTTCCAAATTGAGGTTGCAGAGGTTAATACTATAGAATTTGATAATTTAAAAATTGATGACAATGTAGACTCGGAAATTAAAGCAAAATTCAAAGCAGATTTTCTTAAAAATTATATTAATGCGATAAGACCAGGGACACCTGAAGTAGATTTCAACATGAAAATTATTGTAAAGACAAATCACTTACCATTTTATTTTAGACCACGTAGAATGTCCTTTCATGAAAAAACGGAAGTAAATAAAATATTGGAAGATTTGCTTAGAAAAGGGATTATTAGAAAGAGTTGTTCTCAGTACAGTTCACCCATAGTACTTGTTGCAAAAAAGCCAACAGGCTTACGTATGTGTGTAGATTATAGGGAGCTGAACAAAATTACTGTAAGAGACAATTTTCCCTTGCCGCTAATTGATGATCAAATTGATCAACTTCGGGGCAAACGGTACTTTACGCGTTTAGACTTAAAAGACGCCTTCCATCACGTATCTCTGGATCCAGATTCAATACAATACACCTCATTCGTAACTCCCCAAGGGCAGTTTGAGTATGTAAAAATGCCTTTCGGCCTAAAGAATAGTCCTGCTACATTCAGTCGTTATGTTAATATGATATTCAAAGAATTGATTGAACAAAACAAGATATGCATCTATGTAGATGATATTTTAATTGCAACGGAGACGCTTGAAGAAAATTTAAATATCTTAAACACTGTTTTTAATTTGTGCGTTAGAAATCATCTTGAATTAAAACTTGAGAAATGTTCTTTTTTTTTACCTGAAACACAATTTTTGGGCTATGTAGTAAATGAACAAGGTATTCGTCCGTGTGAATCTAATATAAATGCTGTTAAAAAATTCCCTGTGCCTAAGAATTTTAAAGAAGTACAAAGTTTTTTGGGGCTTACATCATATTTCAGACGATTCATAAAAAATTATGCAATCATTGCGAAACCACTATACGACTTAGTAAAGAAAAACGTTGTATTTAAATTTGAAGAGAAGGAGTATAATGCTTTTGAATTGTTAAAAAACTTATTAGTGGAGCAACCGATTTTAGCAATATACAACGCTAACGCGGAGACACAATTGCATTGTGATGCATCAGCTCACGGATTTGGTAGTATTTTGATGCAACGGCAAGCTAATAACAAATTTCATCCCGATCGCTTATTTTTCAAAAAGAACTGATCCTCATGAAAGTAAATTACACAGCTATGAATTAGAAATGTTAAGCATCGTATATGCATTGAAACGTTTTAGAATATATCTTCAAGGCATTGAATTTAAAATAATAACCGACTGTAATAGTATTAAACTAGCCTTGCAGAAAAAGGAAGTTAATCCACGAATATTACGTTGGTCACTAGAATTGCAAAATTATTGTTATAATATTGAACATCGTCCGGGTAAACAAATGTCACATGTAGATTGCTTAAGTAGAAATTCCATTTTGATATTAGAAGATAATTCTTTTGAGAGAAATTTGTGTATTAAACAGAGTCTAGACAAAAATATAGAAGAGAGAAAAGAGTCATTATTGCAGGGTGAAAATAAATTTTTTGAATTACGAAATGGTATAGTTTACAGAAAACAGGGTAATAAGTCTTTATTTTATGTGCCAAAATCTATGGAACACAACGTGTTACATACTTACCATGATAATTTCGGTCATTTAGGCGTAAACAAGACCATTGAATTAATAAGTAGAACATACTGGTTCCCAAATTTAACGGATAAAGTTAAAAAATATATCAGTAATTGCCTGAAGTGTATTGCTTACTCGCCTGTAAGTGGTAAAAAAGAAGGGTTTTTGCACAGTGTTCCAAAAGGGAATTTACCTTTTCAAACAGTGCACATTGACCATTTTGGACCCCTCGAAAAAACGAAATTCAAACATAAACACATACTAGCAGTGATAGATTCATTTACAAAATTCGTAAAGCTTTACCCTTGTGTTAGAACTGATACTAAGGAGGTTATTAAATATCTAAAACAATATTTCACTTATTACAGTAAACCTTTGCAAATTATTTCTGATAGGGGGGCATGTTTCACATCTATGGATTTTAAAAGCTTCTTACGAGATAATGATATTGCTCATACGCTGATAGCAACGGGAATGCCACAAGCGAATGGCCAAGTAGAAGTAATCAACAAAATGATTAAGGATATTTGTTCCAAATTAACTTCTAGTGCTACTAATTGGGATGAGGTTTTGACTGAGGTAGAATTTGGTATTAATAATACTGTAAACAGGGCGACAGGATCTAGTCCTAGTAGGTTATTGTTTGGAGTTTATCAAAAGGGTCATATACACGATAATGTAAGGGAATATTTTTAGAAGGACAAGATCCCGAAGAAGAAAGAGATTTAGAGCTTAGTCGTGCAGAAGCTAGTGAGAAAATCATAAAAACCCAACAGTATAACAAAACTTATTTTGACAAAAAGCGAAAACCAGCGCGAGAATATAATGTAGGAGATTATGTTATGATTGTAAATACAGAGGTTACCGCAGGAATAAACAAAAAGTTATTACCGAAATTTAAAGGTCCCTATGTTGTAACTGCTAAACTCGATAATGACAGGTATGCTATTAAAGATGTACCGGAGTTTCAATTAACGCAAATACCATATGAAGGTATTGCAGCAGCCGCTAGAATGAAACCATGGCACATTCAGGAAGAACTGAGTGAACAATCTGAGTAGGGAATAGGAAGGTCTATGGTTATGTATTAGGGTCGAATGATATTTTGTTTAATTATGTAATTCTTTTGTATGTTTTAGTGTATGTATTATGTCTTTATGTCACCATTTAATGTAACCTTCATGTTATTATATTATTTAGTGTTAGGTAAAATAGTTTAGTAGTATAGATCTTCTTGGCTGAATTGATAGTTGATTGAGGACAATCAAAAGGTCAGGACGGCCGAATCTGTAGTATATGGAAATTTAAATTTAAATTTCCCGCCGAAGTTTACCGCTAAGTTAACGGTGGTAGCTTGGGGTGGGAGAACGGGCGGGAAACAGAGTAGTTAGTTGTACTAGAGTAACGTAAGAGCAGATTCTTATATTGTATTTTATATGTGTTTTTTTTTAAATAAATTCCATTAAAAACTTGGGTGTGAGTTTTTAATGACACTACAATTAAAAGTTTTAAACGTTCACGAGCTTCAGTCAGCAATGTAAAAAAAATGTATATTGAAACAGTCGTAGAACGTTCCATTGGGCCAGACAAAAGCATGACAAGAATGCTTGATTGCCAATAAGAAACATTGTGGAACATGTTCTGGTCAAATCTAGTCACAAAGCTGAATTTGTTGATACAAAAGTTTTATCAATTACGACGAGTTATTCCTATCGGTTGAATGGCGTATCAATAAAAAATTACAAAAATAAAAATAATCTTAATAGGGATCAGTGGTGGAGATTAAAGCATATCTGGAAAACAGTGGTTGAAAAACCTAGCCAAATTATTGGATTGCGCCTGGATACATTGTAAGACAACCACTGAGCACATCCAGTACATATGCATAGCTACACATACATAGCTATATAGAGTGCGTCAAGAACATATATTCACAACCTTTGAAAGTGTCTACCATAGAAATTGGCAAAACGCTAGGTGTATTTTAAATTTTTGTGCAAATACTAATTTATTAATAATAAAATATGAAAGACAAGACGGGACAACCATTACAATGTTAATATTTCAAAAAAAATGCATATAGGCTAAATTTGTTACTTTCTCCTCTTGCTTAATCTTGAAGATTATAGCATGCGTTGCTTATCTGCCGTAGCTGATTAATTTTAGTTGATTGTGTAAATTTGTAGACCTCGCAACATGACAGTTTTAACTATTGAACTTTATTCTGCGGATTTAGAACGGTACCTTAAGATCTACAGCCAATTACAAACAGGCAACCAGAGACACTAACGAATTTTTCATGTTTCACGATAGACCAATAAAGAAATTTGAATTTTAATTTATTTCCTTTTTCTTTCTAACGCATTAGAAGAGATAAAAATCACTAATAACCTTTTGATTTGACACATATCTGCAAACATAATCCCAGCACATATAGGGTAAGTGTGCTCAAGTTCAGCTCCTTCCAGTCCTTAACCTCTTCTAGTTACATAATTTTTAATACAAAGTTACTACATATTTGCCAGTAATTTAAATCATATCATTTAAAAAATACACTATTCTATCATATCGTAAATAATTCAGCAATCATTGTTAGATTTTTTAAATGATACAATTTAATAATGATTGCTATAATGTTTACGATGTGACATGGAGTAGACCAGATTAGATCTTTAGTGGCTGACCATAAGAGTTTACGCTTTCCAAACAATGAAATTTTGGTATTTTTTCGAATAGCTTTTCAAAAACAATAACCAATTTTGAATTCTAAATAGTTATATTTCTATAAAAATACTCAAGAGAAATTGAAAAATACTTAAAACAAAAATTGCATATTTTGTGTTACTGGCATATTTACCCTATGAAGATGAGATAATGTCAACTAGATTTATGTAGAATATAGTTCAGTGTTATTACCTGATGGTGAAGGTCCCTTGCTAAATTGAAAATCAAAAGACCTATATAAAAAATTACACATGACTTATCTACAAGCTTATTGAACATGTCACTATGAAATAAGTAAAATTACTTTATAATACAGAACTTAAACTTCATCTTCATTAAGTAACATGTTAGGAATACTATTATTAATAGGGAATTTTCTGCCACTTTCTGGACAAACTAGTTCACCATTTACAATATCTATTTCTAAAAGTATATGATGCACTTTCTTTAAAAGATCTGTGTCATTCTCATATTCTGGTGATAAATCTTGCGGTAGATTACCACTATATCCTAGTGAGCTTGCTGCTTCAATCAACACTGACCAGTCTAGTTTTGGAATAATTCGACATATAAATTCAGGATTGAAATCCACATCACAATCTTTTATGTCAACAGCCTGAAGAAAAAAGCATAATCAAATGATGTAGAAACAATATATCTTTTTACCTTAATTTTTAAAGGATATCCCACATTAACTCCTTTCATACACTTCGAAGTTAACATATTATGCGTCAGAAGCTTCATATCTATAATCTGTCTATAATAATGTTTACCAATACAATAGTAGGAGCTCTGCGAAATTGACAAGAGTTAAATGAGTAAAACTACCATCCTAAATTTTAGGTTAGGTTACTTTCACAAAAACAAGTTAGCAAGAACACCACTATTCTTTGTTTAGATACTTATTCTATAATAAGTAACCAGCTTTAAGTAACAAAACACAGTAATCAAAAAAAACCTTATATATATATATCTATTTTTTCCTTTAGCACATTCCTTGACAAAATAATGTCAGACAAATTCCTTGCAAATGCCTGTATCTGTCATAATTTCAAATTAAATTTGGTTACTCTGTAGTTATTATCTGGTTATTATGCTATTATAGATATAGGGGGAATCTCAGCTGTTAATAGTGTTAATACTATCCCAAAAAAAAATCTTAAAAAAAATCGTAAATAATTATTTCAATTCACTTATGATATTTCATAATTTGAACGAGTATTAAATACCGGAAGTACTATACAAACATTTATAGGTTGCCTTGATGTTGTAAAAATCTATTAATAAGTATTCGTAATATCTATATAATAAAAGATAGCTATTTATAGGTTTGTTACAAACACTTGAAGGGCTTTTGTCTCAATAAAGCTTCAAAATCATTTTAGTCAAAATTCATTACTTCCGCTTATAAACTAGTGATTTCTCACTTGCACAAAACAGAAAATCCCAATTTAAAGGCGATCAAAAGTTGTGATACCGCCATTAGTTTAGTTATTTTCTGGTTTTTAGTTACTGACAATTGGCGGGTGAAATCGTGAAATGGAAAGTGAGGTAGAGGAAGAAGCTTCAGAAACTAAGGTGTCAGAAATAAATTTGGAATATCGCGAATACGAAGATAACTTTGAAACAATAACAGTATCTTCGCCTCAAGTGCTAAGTAGCGGTGCTGTTAAAGGAAAATATTATAAACAAACTTATAGAGCTGCCTGGGAACATATGCCTGATTTTACAGGTAAAGTTTGCTGAAAACGTTTACATGATGAATTTATGTTTTTCCTTAAAAAATAGGATGGCTGACAGGAGTTCAAGGTGAACCAACTAGGGCATACTGCTTGTATTGCCAGAAAACATTGCATGCTCATCGATTAAGTCTCTTGAAACATACTTGTACAATTAGACATCAAAAAGCAGCACAATTGCACAAAACAAGAAAGGTAGATATTTGTTTGTAATACAGCATATCTTACTTATGTTTATTTCAGCATAAAAATTCAGTAATGGAACCACAAATTACATTTATAGAGGGTAATTCCTCAAATCAAGATGAAGCAGAAGCTGAGGAAGAGGCCATGGTGGAATATTCAACTGTGGAAGTTGAACATGATAATGATGGTGAAAATGAGCATGAAGATGGTGAGGACGATGATGAAAGTGTTGCTCTTGAAACTCTTCCAGTTCATTTTCAAAAGGTAGGTACACTTAAATCTTAAGTCATGTTACATATATATTGTGTTGTAAAAAACAGTGTAAAATAATTGTATATCATGTTATCAAAAATTAAGAAACTAAACTAAATACAGGTTGCTATTATATTTACATATTGATACTAAAAATGTAACAAACTAATCAAGTAAGATAACCTTTGAACTTATGTCCTTTAAAAATGAGTACTGTTTGTAGAAGAATAGGCATTATTCATAGTCATCTTTGTAATTCTAACGTAAGTTACTTATTATTTTAGAACATACTAAGCTTATTTATAAGAGTTTATTTTATTTCTTATGCATATATGTATATCAATAAACGTCATTTTATCTTGTACAACACTTTAGCAGCACTTAGTATGGCTGCAAGAATGTTTTTCTAATTAAATACTTTTGGTTATTGACTGCTAACTCGTTTAAACATCTGTTTCTGATGAGCCATGTTGGCTGAATGGTTGGCATATTTGCCTTTCATCATTGGGGTTCGGGTACGAATCCTGGCCGAAACCACAATTTTTAATTGTGCATAAAAATACCATATCTTCTCAGATAGAAAGTGAAGTGGTAGCTTCCATGTCAATGTGAGGTTTGGCACATAAGATCCCTACAGGAGGCTAGAACATGTTGGAGTTGGATAATTAGAGATGGTACAATACACTTTCAATAGGTGTCATTGGCTAGATGTGTAGGTGTATTTCATAACCTGAAGTTTTACCCAGGAATTAAATAAGTCTTGATGGCTTTCATATCTATTATGATCCCCTTTATCTTGGAACTTACTCCTTAATTTTAACAGTCTTTCTGTTTTTATTATGAAGATCTTTGGTTAATTTGAGTTTTTGTTTCTTTAAGACTTGCTTTGTTTATCTAACTTTGTTGTGGTGACTTTTCCCATAAATTTTAATATGCGCCTATTCTTTGAAGGACTCTTATATGTGACAAAGTAAAGTTTCAGGAACCAGCTCTAATGAAAGATTTTAGCAAGCTTTGTCTGACCTGTTTATTTGCCTTATCATATATTTTGTTAGTTGTATATTAATATTATTAAAATAGTATTAAATTTATATAATTTTCAATGTAATTGTATTTTGGTTTGCAGCAAATAAGGTCTCAAATGCTACCAATGTCCCTAGTTAAGCCACCAATCTCTACTCATGTTTTGGATACCTCAAAAGGTAATCCAGTATCAGGTTTACAAGTTAGTTTATATAAGCTAATTGATGGACGATGGACTTATATAAATGAAGGCATTACAAATACTGATGGAAGATTTGCCAACTTTTTAGAAAGAAGCGATTTTACTACAGGACGGTATAAGTTACATTATGATGTTGATCGTTACTTTGATGTAAGAAAACAAGATTCTCTCTACCCTTTCATAGAGGTAATTAAAAAAGTATGAACGTAGGTAATACATAGAGCTGCAATATGTTTTTTTTTTTTAGATTGTTTTTGATTGTCGAATACAGACAGAACATTATCATGTGCCTCTACTGCTAAGTCCATATGGTTATACCACATATAGGGGTTCATAAAGTGGATATGTAGTCAAATCGCATTGACTCATATGTTTTTAAAATCATTAGTAGATCGTTTGTGGAAGACGAATATTTTGTGTGGTTTATTTTATAATTGCTTTTGTACTATTTGTTAAGATAATGTAATTTTTTTTTGATAATATTATGTTTCATTATATTAATTGAAAAGTAATAAATAAAAAATATATAAATCATTATCTTAGAGTTGTGAAAATATATTTGGGAAATAGCTCTAAAATAATCAGCAGAGTTGTTAACTGTTTTTACTCCCAACTCCCAGTTCAACTTCTCAATTTCTCTGTATTTTTTTAATCTTATAAATATATCTTGAAATAAATGTATAGTATAATCCATTTTTGACTCTGTGTGAATAATATAATTAGGAAGGTAAGCTATAGAAAGACAGGTTCACTTTCTCACAAAATTCTTTATCGGCTACCGTATACGGACGAAACTGGCAGTCTATTAAAAAAAAAAAATGTGAGAAAGTGGATCAGTCTTTCTGTTGTTTACCTTCCCATGTATAATAGCATTGAATTCTTTATTCTGGCCCCATATATTTGGATTGCGGCTAAAAGCATAATTTACAATAATTTAAAGGATCCTACACACCGACGCGAAACTTTCGCAACGCAAACTTTCCGCAAGCGGAATATAAATAATCACACAGATTCCGCGAGTCCTGGTTTAAGCCAGCCCAGTTTCGTGTCGGTGTGGGGGATCCTTTAAAGTTTTTGAATTTGCAATATTTCGGTTTTGAAACTTCTGAGTTAAACCTAGTTAGCGATGACCTGTTTAGAACAAATCACTTCGCCTATGAAGCACTCTGGTTACATCGAAAGTCATGGCCAATTTTGATATTATAAACAGAAACCTATATTTTTTAGTGTATTTTTAATATCAGTACTTAATTAATAGTAGGCGGTGAAAAAAATATTAATTTTAAAGCATATAAAAAACAATATAGTTTGAAAAAATAAAATTTAATAAAATATTGAATACAAGATAATCAAAACCGACATTCATGATTCCCATTCACTCATATAAACATTAGAATCTTGATATAAACTCTTATATTCTTGTAGCCTGGTTTATTTGTTCAGGATTTATGGTATATATCAAACGCTTCATTTGATTCATAAATTGGGTGCGATAGACGATTCACACCCTCCATAGTCATAATAAAGTCTACCTTTTATTGTACAGCTGTTATATGCATTAAATGAATAAGTCTGAAATGGTAACCGATAGGATATATTTTATAAAATTGGCCTTAAAATGCCAAGTATAACCTAAAAATGCACCAAAAAAATATAGGTTTCTATTTACAATATCAAAGTTGGCTAGGACTTTCGATGTAACCGATAGTGCAATATGAAGTTATTTTTCTCTAAATAGATCATGGCTAACTATGCTTAATCCCGAAGTTTCAAAATCGAAATATCATTGCAAAATAAAGAACTTTTAATGGACGAGTTCCGTAAATCACTATATATGAACAGGTTGATAAGGCGTGATAAGGCTTTCACCATAGAACATAACATAATCTGCTTTCGCTTTCGCCTATGTTTTGCATACCCGCATGCCTACTTCTCTACATATGAGTTTTTCCAACGATACTCCGAAAACTCTGAAAGAAGGTGAGGAAATTTTGGTACAAGTATATAGCTGCAGGCTCATTTTCACAATTATATAATAAATACTTATATGAAATTATTTTTTTCCATACATGTATATTATATAGATATTTTAATGAAATTAGTCTTCTTTTTTGGATGTATCTACCCTATCGCTATTATAGTATAATGTTGCACTGATCTAACACAAATCTAACATGACTGTGAGCGAGCTTTTTCTATAAAAAATAATTTTGGCAAGACAAATATTTTCGATTTGAGGATAAATTATTGCTAAATTAATTACTGAAAGTTATTACCAGTTATTACGTGCTTATCACCTCCACCTATGATTTTAACAATTTAAAATGGGTACCTGTTGTCATAGAGGGCCACCTAAGGTCAGTGTTACCACACCTTATGTATTTAATTAAAAAAAAAACTGTTTAGTTTGTAGTTAGAAAATGGCGTTATCTGGATTTTAGCACATGTCATATTTTTCCCGGTAAGTTAATTCTATTTTTAATATACTCTCTGATAAATGTTATAACTATAATATATTCCTACTTTGAGTAATTATGTAACGGGTGTACTAATATTGTTCGTAATAAGATAAAGCGAAATTTTAGTGACGTAAACAAATTCATCTTCAAAAGTAATGTCAAAAGTGTTTATTTATTACTGAGTTAATTCATATTTTGTATTAACATTTTGTCTTTTATATTGAATTTGAGTGTCGTTCAGAACCATTACATTCTATTTTTCAATAATTTTGCAGGTTGTTTTTTAGGGAGCTTGTGTAATATCAACCCTTGAAAATTTGTGTTGTAACTGATACGGTGAGTAAACATTTGTTAAGATTAACAAACTATTAAGTATATTTAAATAAATTAGTTCAGGAAACTAACACACGTAGTATTAAATTTAACTTTTGGCTAGTTGCCAATAGCTTACGGTTAAATGTCTAACATCAGTTATTCAAATCTTAGACTCTCATACGTTTTGTCATCTATATTGAACTCCTATTTGGATTCTCTCCAAATAAATAGAATAACATATTATTACTAGGTTAGAGATTAGTGCACTAATTCTTTTTCATATTTTAAAGTGTTTTTGTAGTATGTCAAATGCAACACGTTATTGTGTTAATCTAATAATGTATGAATGTTTTAGGAATAGGATTTTCTCAGCTGATTAGGAATGACTTACAAGCTTTGTGTGTTATCTGAGGAATAAGTGAATTTGATTTATACTTTTTGTAATGGAAATTTATGGATTCATATTGGAGAAAACATGACGAAAAATATTATAAGTAATTGAGTGTAGATGTAAATTCTGGTTAGTGTTCACAAGCTACCATAATTATGAAAATAATACATTCATATTAATTGTGAATTTAAATCAATTTAAATAGTAAAAGTTATCATAAATTGATATATAGGAAGTTACAGGCTTTACACTTCTATAACACGCTTGAAAGAAATTGAATAGGGATAGTGGATTTTTTAACATAATTTGAAATTCTCAGACAGTTTGATAGAATTAAGTTAATCTGTTCCAAGATTTATTGTTTAGTAAATTTTCGTGAGTCTATTTAGTCTTCTTCTCTTTTACACATTGATACATTGACTTTACTCTATTTCTTGCGTCTATAGCTTATTTCAATATATGTGTCTCCCAAAAACTGTGTGCTATTAACTTGAAACATCTATGCAATATGCTATTATTAGTATATCCCATTATCAGCATAATTGCTGCAGCTAACAGTCATAACAGGCATGTGCTTCTTCTGCAAACATCCTAGTATATGAGCAATTTAATTTGCAGCTGTTTATGCTGTGTAATTTGTGGAATGATAACTCTTCGATTAGTCGTATGATTTGCAATAGCAAGTTTTTATCATATATTAAATATAGTGGAATGACCAGTTGCACAATCATAGTGTATAGCTTAAATGTTAAATATTTATCAATTCAATTTATTGTTGAACCAAATCATTCAACAAATCATCTAGTGTACAGGTGCCTCTTTTGCGAAGTATTTGCATATTAAGTGTAATATAATCCCAGTAACTTGTTGGAGAAAATGGAACACGTAAAGATGTATCTACACTATTCATGCTCGTAGTGGGACTCACAGCATGGCAATGTTTGGTGCAATTACAGGAAGGCCATAAGACTTCGATTTGTGAGAGTTCTTTTGATGCAGAAGATTAATCACTGTTATTAGCGAATTTAGCATTTCAGAAATCGCAAGGGCAATTATTAAATTTGCGTCCCTTTCTAAATACTTTTATTAACCCCACACCCTATAATATGCATTCCATAGGCACGCTTTCTACTCTGATAAGCGTAGCTACCACATCGATAGTTTAAAATAAGTGAGATAAAGAGAAATCATTAACATTTTAAGTACAGTCTGGCATTTCAGATATTTTATACAGGTCAATTAATTTCTAATTTATTTCCATATCTCTCATTTCTTTATTCGCCAGTATACGATTCGAGTTTTTCAAAATAAAACTCTTTGAAACTACGGTAATATCTACTCTGCATCGCCAACTAATATTGCTCGAATTAAAAAGAATATCCAACTTGCGGATTGCTTCTCACCGCAAAATATCTGTAGCACACAAGATTTCTAAAGCGCATGCTTATGTGTTTTGCAGTAACACGAAGGGACAGTAACAAGAAACTTGTTAACTTTTTTTTTCTTTACGTTATTCATATGTTTCAATTACAATGCATGTGCTACTTATTTTTAATGCTCCAGGGACAAACATTCGTGACCTTCAGTCACGTTGACTGATATTGACTAGAATGAACTCCGAGAAGGTGCCGATTCCACGCAGTTAAAATTCGCCAACTGTCCGTTTTTGTTTATATATTCCTTACTATTACCACAATATATGCCAGTGGTTCCCAATCATTTTGAAGCTGGGGAACACTAAATACTGACCTTTTTTTGCGTTGAAGGCTTACTATACCGTATAACCTTTAAAACAAGGTTGATCAACCTTTTCAAAATCAAGGATGCTGTAAAAGAGACAGTATTTCCAAAATAACCCTGTTATTGAAAAAGAAAGGAAAGAAGTTGCACTTGGGACATGCGATTGATAATCCCTGCTTCAAAATCTTTTAAGAAGAATAAAATAAAATAAGAAACATAAGAAATCTCAAATTTAATGTCTTATATGAGGTTAGTGTTTCTCAGATTTTCGCGTTTTTTTTGTACTATCGTAATCTGTGACGGAGTGATAAATCGTCCCGAAAGATAATACCCTTGACAATATGTAACAAAGATGATGCAAAGTTTTTGGCTTGGGTTGAGATTAACATTCGCATTTAATTTGGCATTTGAAGGTTTCGGATTTGGTGAGGATTATAAAAATAATTTTTTATGCGCAACGGTGAGTAGATTTTTAATTCCCCGTCGAAATCTTGTTTCAATCAACTGTTCGTGGTTTCCCTCATCGCATTTCAATGATAGCTGTGCGATTTATCCAATTAACAGGGACGGAGCCATCTATCTACCATGATTATTTTCCATTATTTTATTGCATCAAGAATGACGGTTTATTTGAACACTTAATCCATTATTATTTTCTTTCAAAATTCATTATTTTTTAAGAGTTACATGTTCTTAGCTTGGCGTATTTTATTGTTATTAAGGTTCAAAATTTTATTTTAAGAATTTAATTTTTTTATTTTCATTATTTACATTATACCTAGCTGAGTTTAAAATTTTGTAGTTATTGAATTTCCTTTATTAAAAATTACTTGTTCTTAAGTTTTAGAGTTTTTGATTATTTTTTTTAAGTTATTTATAAAGTTGTGATGAAACATGCCAGTTAAATTTATCAGTAAAAGCATCTGATGCTTCAAAAACTTTTCTTTTTGTAGATACGGCAATAAAAGTTCTTTCCATTTATTTTATACACACGCTATCACTGCAATAAAATAGTTTGATTGCAGTCCTATATAAAGGTTATTTTATAAGACCATTGCATATATTGTACTGATATTTTTCTTTCGTAACAACTTTGAATTGACTACTTGACTTTTTCGTGGAATACTTCAAACGGCATCGCGGAACAAGGAGTGAAAACCACGGGTATAAGGAGATAAACAACATGCTCTAAACTCTCTGCCATTGCTCTTTTTTTTGACGACGTTTTTGGTTACTGTGTGAGGTGTATCTTATCTCTGCTGTGTGACAGTTGTCAGATTTGTCATTTGCGAATACGAATTTAAAACTTGAGTATTTTTTTTAGTTTCTTTTATATATTTTTATCATAATTTGATATTTTATCAGAAAACTGTGAGACTCTTGTTTAGGGTGTAACAGACAAAGAATAGTTTTTACAATTGAACTAGCATTGACTTTCTGTTTTTATTGACAATGTGCATTTCTTTAAATATCCAAATGTTATGAATAGGTAAGAATTTCCCTCACATACAAGCAACAACAAAATTAAGTATTGGTTGTGAAAGATCACTAGCAGGCAACAGAAAATTAATGAACATTTTGCATCTCAGTCTCCAATATTATTCTAATTTAGTAATTTAACTACCGGGTGTCGCGTTAAGAGTGGAAACCGACAATATCTTGGAAACTGCAATAGCTGTAGTATTGGAAAAAATTATAACTTTAAGTGACAAAAGAAAATTAAAAAAAAAATATTTTGAAATTTCAAACGACCGCTAGGGAGCGCGGTTGCCAGGGTCAATGGCAAATTTTAAATTAACTGGTACAAGTTTCAGAATTGCTATAATTTTAAATAACTTATTAAAGCCTTAGTTAATTACGAACCATTTTTGTTAAAGATATGTAGTTTGTCATATTGTGAATTATAAATGTAGTAGGCGTTGTCAAATCATGTAAAACTAAACCTGCTATAACTTCTGTAGTTTTTTATTCGAATTAAAGAAACTTGGACTTGTTTGAAAAGGCACTTGACGCTGTTTTAAGTGCGACAATTTGTGCTACCCGTTAGTGTTCAGGAAATATATCGGATGGCGTTATCGTCAACTGTAGGAGTTGCTCCTATCTCTAAAAATATAAATGTATGAATATGCTTTTCTTACGTTGTGGGTGAAATGCTTTGACGGACCAAACTGGTGGTGAAGACCGCGTAATTATTATTTTTCCGTTTTCTGAATAATTACGAAAACAGCTCATTATAAGGTATCGCCGGTTTCTACTCTTATTGGAACACGCGGTCTAAAGAAAATATAAACAGAAAACAAGAATTTCAATTCATTTTGCGTTTAATTATATTTAGAAGGAAGTATTCTACTTTTATTTGCTTCATTCACACACTATCCATAAAACAAACCTACTAGTATTTTATAAAACCTTTTTATATTATTTATGCAAATAATTTAAATTTATCGTCAAAAGGAAATTCCAAGTTTCAAAAACCTATGTATAAAAAGGAGAGTGTCGCTAGTGTATCTACATATAGTGTGCTATAATTATTATAAAATTGAAGGCGTAGTTGCGACGAAGAGCTGTACTGGAACAAGTACGCGTTGGGACTTCGCTCAAGCACTGACTGTAAATACCATCCCTAGTGTTCCTTATTCTTTTGATTTGAAAAAAAAAAACAGCAAATGCACAAATTATTTTATAGATGGCATTTTTTTTATCATTTTGATTTAGAGAATACTGCCAGCCTATCAATTATTTTTATTATGAAAACATATTAAAATACTTTTGTTTTAATAGCTGAATTACGATTGTGTAATTTTTAGGAGATGGTGTGCCTTTCCAATGAGGGCACCATACAAGTTAGAGTAAAGGATACTATACGTACACATGAAAGGAGGCAGTTTTCTGTAGAGATTTCGCCAACTAAACCTATTGATAGCATTTTTGCTGAAATAACCGATTACTTTAAATATGAAGCAGACTCCTTTGAACTCCTACTACAAAATCAGAGTGCTGACACAGTGAGTATTTTTCATTTATATAAGAATATTTTTGTTAAAATGTGATTCTTTACAAAAGATATGTGTTGCGCTAGGAAATAAACAGGAAGATTGTGTAAAATTTTCATATAATATATTACACTTTAATTTATTAGCAAAGGGTGGAGCTATGACAGGCTCTATAATAGGCGACATTTCATATTGATTTGGTGTGTTAAACATGCTCAGTATAATTTTGCATATGCTGTGGTGAAACAGAGGCATAGGTGTAGGCGAATATTATAAAAGCGCAAACTGTGTACGATAACATAGTGAATGTTAGCTCGTCTCCGAAAACAAAATTTATTTGCATGGATTATTAAAATATGTTCTGAACTTTGTATCGCTCCTCACTTACTAGCGGGTATGCCTTTAAATGAAGGAAAACTTCTTTTTACATCACAGCCTGGAAGTGGACACTTTATACTCTAAGTCTTTGTCGCGCGTCTTAAGCACATTGAGCTACAACTAATCTAGCAGTACATTCAACTGGGTCGTGTTATATACTTCTAATATATTAGATTTTTATTTGAGTATACAACAAATATTACATGAAATATTTGATATATACACATATAATAAAATCTGGACAGTGGCGGCTCGTGCTTAAAAAATATGGTGGTTGGAAATTTTGTGAATACCAATACCTTTTACTGACTATGATGCTTTACTATTATTTTTTTTTTGTTAGGGTACTTATAAAGAAATAAGAAAATTTTGATATATATTGAAATTTGTTATTATTATTGTTCAAATAGAAAATCTATGCGACGATTTTTGGTAATAGGGTAATAGCAAATTTATCTATAACCCTTTGATTAAAATCTTAAATACTTTCGACGAAATCCTTTTCTTGAGAAAGCATACTATGCATAAAGTCTTTCTTGTACCATGTTGTTTATTAAGAAAGTGTTTACTCCTTTTCAAATTAGAAAAAAAAAACCTCTTTCCGCATCAGCAAATATCATCGAAATTGTTGAAATTTTTGAAAGTTTTAAAAGAAATTATGTCATAACGTAAAAGCAAACCCGAGATTGATTTAAAATCTGTCCGTAAAATCCATTTCATAAATTACGCCTAGTTCACTACAGAATTTCAGTTAATCAAGGTATGGGTAAGACTTAATTGTTTCCTGATAGACTTTTTCAGGAAAATATTCATCCGGGTGGTTAGAGGACAAAATTGATTTATCGTGTTCTCTCAACGCAAGTTCGAAAGCTCCATAAAAAAGCGCACAATTATGGCGAGATTCTGTGTATACCTGTAACGCGCCTGTAAGCATCCGTAATACATGTTTACAATTTTACAGATAATCATACAGACGCTGCGGATATACACAGAATTTCACCATTAATTATAATGATCAATACATATCGATTGTGCATCAATTTTTCGTCGTACAATACTATATTTCTTAATATGCCCTATTCATCTCAGCAGCAATAATATTGACACTTCCAAAAAGAGAAAAATTGGACTACATTTTTCATATGCCTTTGTGATAAACAGTGTTTCTTAATTCGATCGCTTAAATGATTTAAATTATTCAAATCTGTTTTCGTCCATAATTCTTCAAATAGTAAACAAGGAAATAGAATGGTGCATTTTTCATATTACAGTTACATATGTATATTATAAATATATGGATTAAATAGTCTATGGACGGATGGAGTTAATAATAGGAACGGAATTTAATATTTCGGAAATAAGTCCTGTTTGATCTGAAACTGTTTTATCGTTTGCTTACGATTTTTTAAAATCCAGTAGGCTTTTACAACAGTCAAAACTGTTTTCGTTTCAGGTAAAGTACTTTTTCCGTTGGCAGTATGCCAAAATGTTACTAAGAAAAATTGGTTAGGGCAAACAGTTATAGAGTTATGCAAATTTTTAGACTGATCGGCCTACGCTGATAATAATGATAGAGTTTGGTATTTTCCCCCAACATTTGACATCTTCTTGAATTTACCTTGATAAAATGTTTACAGTATAGCTACAAGAACGCCAGAAAACGGCATGCATCAAAATGGCGACTCTTACACAACCTGAAAGTTTGCGAATGCGGAATGGTCTAAACGCTTTCTAATAGTATTATGCTTGTGTATGGTTTATCTACACATGCTTATTGAATATAAACTCACGAATTAAAAAGCGGTAGGTGTAAAAATCTCACTTATTGTGACGTTACCAACCAGAATCCAAACAAATGGAACTCGCCTTTAACTGAGTCTTAGCAAGTGAGATGAGCTGAACTGAGGTTTGTGTTAAAGAGTACCGTACATTTCTTACACCAAGATGGCAATATTGAGAACTACATAAATTTCTGAAAGTAATAATATGCCAGCGAAGGTACATTAATGTTCCTTAATTTACATGCACCTATTTCATAAAGAAATATATGCGTTCTTATGTTTTTTGTATGTTTAGAAGTTCTTTGTTATTTTTACATACACAATACTTCTTATCATTTGACTTTTTCGTTAGTCAACGTATTTTAAAGATCTTTTTGTTTTTATATTTGTTGAATATAATATTGATATTTCCAATATTTACTGTACCAAATAAAACCCCAGATAAAAACTGTTGTAGGAGTTATTGTGTCCAAGTATTATACTTCGTAATTACACCTACCAACACAACCAAATATGGAGTATTTTAGTATATATGTATGTAAATATAGCACTTTTGGTCTAAGCCTCTGTTTCCTACGTAAATGCGCATGTGTGAATTTGAAATCCACGAGAAATCCGTGAAATTTAGTGTCTAATCTAACTGTTCCTGACTGCAATCTTACCAACGCGCGAACACCGAATTGCAAATCTCGAGCAGTCGAATAAGAAATTTGAACATTGCGAAAGTGCAATTGCTATTATGCAATTTCTGAATGCACAGCGAGCATCTATTGTCTTGTATTTCCTCTATCCGCTCTTCTCCTATGAACCACCGCTTCATATTTGAATATATAGTACGTGGCTCTAAGGTTGATAAGTACGCGTTCATTCGTGTTGGCTAAATAGGAAATAAATAGGATAAATCATTTTTATGGGATTCGCTTCAACTATTATTTTTTCATTCATTTGTCGTTTCTTTAAAATATCGAATATATCATGTGTGATTCTTATTTACATCGTTATTACGTTCTAGTTATGTATAGTAAAACATATTCTATGTATTTTTAGGCCATACTTAATGATTACAAAGGGAAGACATTTAGCGAAATAAGGAATTTTGGATTGAGTGGCAGACTTATTATTACACTGGTGGAATTAAAAAAGAAGACTTCATTAACCGTTAACGAGAACACAGATGATGAACTTCTTTTGGGAGCATCAGCGAGTCCAACTATGGGTGAAATTCCTTTAGGTTCCGCGGATACCGCTATAAATTTGATGAGCGTAGAGCTCTATTGTCCGAGGCATCAAATTCCTAAAATCGAGCCGTGCAATTATGTAGGATTGGTCAATCAGGCGATGACTTGCTACTTGAACAGCTTACTTCAAGCTCTATTCATGACGCCGGAATTTAGAAATGCGTTATACAATTGGGAGTTTGATGGTCAAAATCAAGAAAAGTCTATACCATTTCAATTGCAGAAATTGTTTTTGAATTTACAGGTATTCTATTATAAACTATGTTATTTAAAACATCATTTAATTCTACTAACTGGTATAAGAGACAGCTCACCTAACAGTTTGAGTATTGGTTGAAACTTTTATTGACTGTTACGGAAGAGAATTAAATATAAAAATTATTGTTTGTTTTAGTCAGTTTGCAGTGGTGATTGATCAGTTGTTTCCTAATATATTGTTTTTTAATGTTATACTGTTAATAGTCAACGTACAATAATTAAGTTAAATGGAAAACATTTATAGTTTATGAAGTAGTAAAAATACTTTAAATAGTAATGTCTCTTGATGAGTCCATTTCAAAAATTGGAAATTTAGCATATCTAGCAAAAATTTGTGAAACTATTTTTGAAAATTAAATCCTGTAATAATGTTGGAATTTTTTATTTAATTATTGCAGTTAACCAGTGCTATCACTTCGTCTTTTTTCGTTTTAATTCAATCATTACCATCAGTATAATTATCGTTGAATTTTTTTCACTGAGAAGGAAATTGAGTAATTCCATAGATACATTTTTATCAAAGGAAATAAATATTTGAAGTCGTTTTATTATTTTATATTATTTCAAAATATTAATACTAACACAGTTCTTTTTTTAGACATCAAAGAAATCAGCGGTCGAGACCACAGATTTGACTCATAGTTTTGGATGGGATATGCAAGAAGCTTGGGAGCAACATGATATTCAGGAATTATGTCGGGTTATGTTTGATGCATTAGAACAAACCTTTAAGAATACCAAGCAAGCTAATTTAATTAACGATTTATATGAAGGGAAAATGATTGATTACGTAAAATGTTTGGAATGTCTCACAGAAAAATCGCGAGAAGATACATTTTTAGATATACCATTGCCTGTCAGACCTTTTGGGAGTATAGTAGCTTATAATAGTGTGGAAGAGGCATTAAGAGCGTTTGTGCAACCAGAAACATTAGATGGCAATAATCAATATTTTTGTGAGAAATGTAACAAAAAATGTGATGCACATAAAGGTTTAAAATTTGTTAAATTTCCATATTTACTTACCCTGCATCTCAAACGTTTCGATTTTGATTATTCAACTATGCATAGAATAAAACTGAATGATAAAGTTGTTTTCCCGGAAGTCTTAAATCTAAACTCCTTCGTTCCATTACAAAAACATATATCCACTGTTGAAGAAATAGCAGAAGAGAAAGAGAGCGCTGTTAATAAATGTGACGATTGTAGTACTACTGATTCTGGATCCGCCTTAGATGATGAAAGTTGTCAAGGTACAGATGTTTCATCAACAGTAAACGGACAAGACGAAAATTGTCAAGATGATGATGAAGGTATTGACGTTAGTTCCGGAAATCATCATGAGAATAACAAAAATAGAGCGCAAGAGTCAAAGGGCCATATATTTATGAATTGTTTAGTATCATGATCCATTCCGGAAGCGCATCTGGAGGTCATTATTATGCGTACATAAGAGATTTCAGGAAAAATCAATGGTTTTGTTTTAATGATCAGAGTGTTAGCAGGGTAAGTGCTTGTCATTTAGATGTAATATTTGTGTGCGTTTTTATGTATGTAAGTTAAGAGAGTGTCAATATAATTATCAATACAATCAGTACTCATACTCAAATGCATCTTGTTACATTGTATTTTACATTATCGCGTCATTAAGTTGTTGTCTTGATGGCATTGGCTTATTTAGTGTTTCCGATTTGCTGGGGGTATATGCAAATTACTACTGTAAGAAGAGGTTTTGTAGTTTATGAGATGTGGGTAGGGACGTTGAGCCTCCGCCAAGTTTTTTTTATAATATCCTCATTTAGGCAGTACACATATGCTGATTCATTTTCGATCCTCGCCATTGGGATCTCACTTATTATTGAAGACACATGGTAGGCTTAAATTTGGCAAAATTGATAATTTTTGTGTTTATTATGATCCCGAAAAGAAAGTAGACTTAGAACAAATAACGTTCGAAATTAAGAAAAAAGAAACGCGAAAATCTCATTATGGTATTTCGTCTACATTTATTATATTGTTGAGACACAAATTCATTTTACAAATTAATGAATTTCTGCTTTTAACTATAACAATTAGGAGGAACTTTTCTAAGAAAAAAATTTTCTCCTCACATAGGATTCGAACCTGCATCTTAATATCAGCACTTAAGCTAGTAGAGGATGCCAAATTCGAGCGTTTTAACCAAATATCCGTCGATATTAGATCTTGTAAGGCACCAGGACGGCAAATATGCAAACATTGCAAGCTTTTTACAGTAAGAAATTAACAAATTAATGAATTTCTGCTTTTAACTGTTATAATTAGGAGGAATTTTTCCAAGAAATTTTTCTCCTCACTCAGGATTCGAACCTGCATCTCCTCCTTTGCCGGACGAGCGCTTTACCACTTAAGCTAGCAGAGGATGCCAAATTCGAGCGTTTTAACTGAACATACGTCGATATTAGATCTTGAAAGGCTGGCAGGACGGCAAATATGCAAAGATTGCAAGCTTTGCAATCTTTACGAATTTATTTGTTTGCATTAATTTTATTAGAAAGTTTTTGGCTATTTTCTCAACAGTGTTTCCTGCAATAGCGTGTATAAATAAATAACCAGTCACTCCATATTTTCAAACTAATATTTTAACACAAATTCGAAGACTTTATCACTGTTTCTTTTTTCTTAGGAGTACTGTTATATATAGCTGCAGAATTTTTTTTACATTTGTAGCGTGCATATAGTAAAATTAAATAAAAAAAAAGTCTTTGTGTGCACAGAGGGTCACTGCCTCATGCATAGTAGCGTGACTTTGTAACCGAAACCGCTATGAAATTGAAAATATTCTCCTCAAAACGAGTTGACTAGTGAAATTAAATTAGTCAGAAAACCTCGAATGAACCAGTTTGTTGACGGGATATCATGGATATTTATTGCATGTGAAGTTCATGTCATTTTTTTAATTAAAAAAATATGTGATACATGCATTTTAATGCATTCAAACTTGTTGGATGAAAGAAACTCATAGACTCAAATTTATTTTAAAATGCTATCCTGAAATAGATAAAAAAATTTATTATTTATTTTTCAAACAATGTTATTCTTTGTAAAGTAGTGCATCTTTTAAAATCTAGGATAGATTAATAAAATTTTAAGAGTATAAAATATACTTAAGAGAAAACTATTAATTTTTATCCCTGTTGAAACATGTTATTAAGAAATGTTTGCAATTAAGCCTCCAGTCTAAATATAAAATATCAGTCGGCTACGGCGGATTTGATTTCTTTTTTACATTTCATTTATTTCGCATTTATGACAATTGAAATTATTAATTGGAATTTCAAATTATGTTAAGTTTAAATCTTCAGGACTTCAGCTGAAGTCGTACCCATTGCACGAAGCAGCAGCACAGATTCATTAACGTTCGGCAAATTGTCAAAGCTTAGCCGAAGTAAAATGAGTGTAATATTCTTTTTCTCGCTAGAGCTCACTCTTACATTGTTATTGATGGTATCGTGTCTAAGCGAGGTATTGTGTTATGAAGTTTTGAAAAGTAATATTAAATCCAATATATTACATTTGAATGGGTGAGTTGGAAAAGGGAACATGCCATAAGACATGCTTCCTTTCCAACTCACCGATTCATTTGTATTAGTGGAAAGCGAAATAATAAGACATTACTCATTTGGTAACTATTATTTTTTCATTTCCTTGGGTATGCCGGTTTTTGTTTAATTACAAAGATGTTCTTTTTACGTTTCGAAAAATTTATTGTTTCCTTTTTCACATTTCATTTTTTATTCTACAAACAAAATAAAAAATGAAATGGCTGCAGTTACGATATTAGCCGAAGACCGTGAAAGTTTGAAACTTTATCTACTTCTATGGGGAGGAAATTATGATATATGTATTTAGCGCTTGAATCTATGAAAGAAGATGCATTTATTGGCCAACCTAGGACAAGGGATTTAAAGTTGTAAGATTCTATCAGTGCAGATAATAGATAGCACTCGTTAGAAGGCAGATACAATTGTTTCGTCGAAAATTAAGGTTCAACACCATAGATATTTAGGCTGCATCTGTTATTGGCGACTAATTTAAGTTCCAATGACTGGAACAATGTAAATAATTTCCAGGAATACTACTGAACTTTGGAAGGTGCAAATGACTAAACGACACAACAAAATTTTAGCGGTAACACAATGAAGCGCAAATTGGATCCAACATACGGCAGTAAATTAAAGGTGGTAACGTTGTTTGCCAAAGAAAGAGCCTATTGCAAATGTTGATAATGAAGTTGCTAATGTTGCTATCCGAAATTTGAGCCTTACTGACAGTTATAGAGTACGAACAGATGTTGCACGTATATTACCAACCTCGAAAGTGCCCAAAAGTTACATTTCTACCGCAGAATGGAGAGCGGTGCTTGAGTTGAAACACAATGAATTATTGACAATAGTAAAGTGGATAAAGGCAATGCACCTATCAGTTTTTTCACTTAGGACTATAAGCGAAAAATACAATCACAAACACACAAAATACTAAAGCAAATCCCAACTTTAGCTCTAATGAGGGAAATTACCTATAAATCCGCTCAAGCTACAGTGGCTTAGCACTGCCAGTGTTGCAAGTCCCTGTACGAACAGATTGTTCTGTATTTCAAAATGTCGTGTTGACATTGGAGTAATTGTTTTTTTTTTTGTAGATTTCTTCAAACATTTATTTTCATCGCAAAATTGTATATCTTAGATACAGTATAGAAAGCACACAGTAGTGACACTAGTCGTATTTATGAGTAACTGTTTCGGTCCGAATACATTCTTGAATTCTATAAATATGTGAAAACAAAGACCCCAACTGGTCTCAACGTGAACTACTTGCCGATAGTTTGACAAATTGAGAAGAAATGTCATAATAGAATATTGATGTGTTTTCTGTTATGATATATTGATACCCTTATAGCATTGAAAAATAAAATAAATCTTGTTAAATGGTGTTTTAGTGTAAACAGTGGGGTCTATGGTGTATCCTTTCTTTAACAGTATTTACGGATACCAGTTATGTTATTATTACGTTCACGCATAAGAGGTGTCATTTCGGAAAATGCTAAAATAGTATGCTCTATTTGTAAGGCAGAGTGCACACCGGAGGGGTATGACACGCAATACGAAAAGCGCAATTTAATTTAATTGTTGTGTTACTGGTTGTACCGCTTGTCGTATTGTGTCGTATCCCTTCGGTGTGCACTCGGCCTAAGATACCCGTAATCACTAGTGTTACAAAGGAAGCTTTTCGCCCGATGTTGAGCCGGTTTCACAGAACTAAAACGTGTCGCCAGTGAAATTTTAACAGCCAATCAAAACTATGGATTAGGTATTGTTCTCAACGTTTCTTTTCATAAAAGTGTGGTTTGGCGACACTATGTATAGTTCTATTTTTCCAACTTCATTCGATGTCGCGGAAAGTATATGAGGTTGTGTTACATGTTTATCTATGTTGTCCGTGTTAAACTAATATTTCATCGATGTCTAAATTTAACTAATATGGCAACTATGGACGAAAAAAGTCATAGTCAGTAATAGTCAATAGTCTTGGCGTATTTTAGTGGTATAAAATTTACAATATTTCTTTCTTTAACAGGTTATGACGCCAAAAAAGAAATTAGCAATCAGTATAGATACTTTTTTTATCTACCTTTGAGATTTCTTGTTTTTAAAAAGGATTTTCCCATTTCCATCATTATTATTGGTAAGAAACAAACAAACCACAAACAAACCACTAACAAACTGTCGCCTGCCATCAGCGATAATTAAAGAAGAAATCGGAGACATGTTGTCACGCATGTTTTAATTCTGTGAAGCCGGTTTTACTTTACCGAAAGATAATATTTCAATCATTGTACTCCTATGCGTCCTAATTTTAAATATGGAAGATGTAATTTAGAAAGGTTATACCGGTGAGTTCGTCACATGTTTGTCACGGTATATCGTATTGTGGTTGTATTATACGGGATAAATATATTTCGGCTGGATTATTTTTTTAAGATATATATACCCATGGATCTACGTGGTTGTATTATACCTCTGGAATTCTGGATAGCGTGTACTTCGCATCGATTGATTTATCATATCATTTAAGAGCATAGGAAGTGAGATGAAACGAGTACTGGCAAAATATTGTAAAATATATAGGGTATTCCAAACGCATATCGGAGATTATATACCTTTGCAACTGCACAGTGAGATCAACTTAAATTTGTTGCTGCCGACCACAGCCATTTTACTACACTTCCAACGAACTTGAAACAAAAAACTCAAACCTCGCATAAGCGGCTGATATTTTATATTTAGGCTACAGATTTAATTGCAAACATTTGGTAGGACTAAATTTAGTAAAGTTTGAGTCAAACTGACGAATTTCAACTCTCTCTTATCAAAACTTATCAACAGTAACTTTTTTGGGGATAAATAATAAAAAAAAATTGCCATTTTTAGACAACTTTTTGCAGTACAATGTATTTTAGTTGAAAATTCCTAATGTTAATTAGCAAAAAATAATAATAATGCTAATTACTGTATAATATCTTTATATATATATGTAATAAATCACATATTTTAGATTACTGAAGACGATATTCAAAAAACTTATGGAGGCGGTCCACAAAGGGGATATTATTCTGGTGCTTACACCTCCAGTACAAATGCTTACATGTTGATGTATAGACAGATAGACAAGAATCGCAATTGTAACGCCATGACTACTGATGAATTTCCTCTGCATATTCAAAATCTTCTGCGACAAATGAGGCAAAAGGAAGAAAGCGATCGTTTGGCAAAAGAGAAAGAAAGGGATATGTTCAAATTAAAGGTATACTGTAATCATCCCGTCACGAATCAATTGAAAGATGTAAAAGTATTTTCATTTTATGATAACACATTGGCTGAAACAGCCAGTGAGGTATATGAAAAGCTGGATTTAAAAGGAACTGTCGACCTTGAAGATTGCCGTTTAGTTACTTACAATAAGTTACAGGATTGTATTGAATGTAGTTTTCCTAGGGATGATTACAAATTTTGTGATATACCGGTTAAGGATTATGTACAACATAGCGATTGGTATTTGGAAATTAGGAAGCCTGGCATGCCATACGAAGTGTATAAACCTGGAGGAGTTAAAATGAAAGTATATAATGTCAATATTGAAATGGAAGAAGTACAAGGTCCGCTTAGTATTCGCATAAATCCTGGAGAAACGGTTGGCGAATTGAAGAATAGACTAGTTAATTTGTTTACTCCGTCTTTTAATGCTGATGTAGACAATTTGAAGTTAATTCTTGAGGTTTATAACGAGTCTACATATTTAGATGAGGACGACGTACCGATTAAATTTGATTCTAACTGTGCAGGAAATAAATTGTATGTTTCTAGTATAACAGAAACAGAGGAAAACGATAAACATTATATTGTCGGCAAAATGCGTAAAGTGATTGACCGTTTTGTACATATCATTAACATAGATATCATTCTGCCAGATAATGACATAAGTAATTTTTAAGGGATTAGGTAGTTTTGATAGATGTTATTTTAATCTTGTTTGTAGGTACCCTAGAATCGTTGTCCATTCCACCTTTGGATATGAATCAAAACATCGACAGGATAGAAAGTGGATCTGGTGATCGTATTTCTAATTCTCCCACTTTAAGAGTGTCACCACAACCGAATAATATTGCCATGGAAGGGTTTGGTGATCAAAGCAATAGTGAGGATAGCAGTTTGAGTGATAGTGATAGAACATTAGTCGGTGACGCTCCAGGTTCGTATAACAACTATAAAATATTAGATTGAGTTTAACCTGTGCGAATATAGGTAAAAAATGGGCTCCATGATAGCTGCCATTTTGATTAGTTTAAGCCTATAGTAGTTAAAAACTTCATAACGGTATTCTAGAAAAGCTATTGTTCGTTATCTTATTCATAACCACTTGATGTGTACGATACAAAGTTGAGAAAATAGTTCTACAATATTGCAAAAAGCCTAATAGCAAATATCCTGCAACATTCAATTCAGAATATTAATTCTTTGAGTGAGAAGACAATAAGTTTTTTAGCTCACACAATCTCTTTATTAACAAGTTATATATACCGGGTGTCCAGCCTAAGATGCAAAAGTCCATAGCAGATTTATTATTGTTTTTTTGGAAAAATGTTTCAAATAAATGTTGCTTCGAATCATATTCTACACATTTTAAAATTAGTTTCAGTAGTGGCGGACTTTCCGGTTGTACCGGAAGTAGATACTAACTTATTATTTTAAATGGAACACCTGCATATTATTGTACTTTTGGATTCCTTGTTATAATTTAATAACAATACGTTAGGCATACATTGGGGCTAAGTTGTGCCGTTTCCGAATTACATGACTTTTCGAAAAAAATGACATTTGCAATGTCTGCAGTGTTTGGAAATATCTCCGGAAATACGAAAGTTAGAAAGATGCGGTTTTCAGTTTTCGCTTAATCATGAAACAGGACACGCCTTTTATTTTAAAATTGTTGCGTTTAAATTACAAAATTATTAAATACGGCTCTGTTAATTTCGAACTCTAAAATCATGGATAACTTGATTTTTTAAATTGAATGGTTATGCAATTTTACATAAATGAAGTAAATTTAATTTTCTTCGATTTTATACGAGTGTCATTGTGTCTATCTCACAACGGTTTTGAGATATTCGCAATTTTTTAGTTCTTCATGATAGATACGTATTGCGAAGCCCCGGCCACCTTTCCCTCGCATTTCACCAGGGTTGCAACTGGCAGCAGTAATATTGGCATGTTTAGAAAGTGGCCAACAGAATAGAATAAGACCACTGAAAACAAACAAAACTTGAAATTAAAAAAAAAAGAAAAACGTGCGAACCGTTTCGAGAAAGTGATGTTTTCAGACGAAGCTACGTTTCACAAAAATGGATTTGTGAATCGTCACAATTGTCGTTATTATGACACACAAATCCCATCGATTTATTGCAGCACATAGTCAGTACAGAAAGTCAGTGAACGTGTGGGCAGATATCATTGGACAACATATCATAGGCCTGTTCTTTCATAACCAACGCCTGATGGGTAGGGTTTATATGGAATTTCTTCAGAATAATTTGGGCGTTGTGTGAGAAAATATTCCGTTAGCTACTCGTCAGCTGATGTGGTTCCAACACGATGGTGCTCCATCTCCCAATACTGTCGAATTTCGTCAGTTTTTGGATGTGTTTTTCAGACCGCTGGATTGGGCGTGGAGGACAGATGACAGATGGCCTTCAAGATCCCCAGATCTTACAAGCTGCGATTTTTTTTTATGGGGTTTCATTAAAAATCAAGTTTATGAGACGCCATTAACAACACCTAATGACATGCACCATCGTATTTTAAAAGCGTTTCAAGTCACACCAGAAATGCTCAGAAATGTTAAAAAGTGTTTGCAAAAGCGATTTTAATGTCGTGCCTAAAAGGGATCGCATTTTGAATATTGTACAAATTCTCTGTATAACGACGGCACTAACATTAAAGTGTTAACCTGTTGCGAGCAAGACGCTCGATGTGATGTATGCCATTTATTAGACAGAGCAATGTAGTTCGAAAAATGTTCTGATTTATGGATGTACCAGTAAAGTTGTGTTTTCTTTTATCTTTGCTATGTTCATTTCCAACGCGCTTCACTAATTCTACATTTTTTTAATTTCAAGTTTTCATTATTATTATTACTGCAGCCAGTCCCAACCCTGGTGAAATGCAGGGGAAGGTGGCCGGGGCTTCGCAATACGTATCTATCATGAAGAACTAAAAAATCGCGAATATCTCCAAAACCGTTGGAGATAGACACAATGACACTCGTATAAAATCGAAAGAAAATTAAATTTTACATCCATTTATGTAAAAATTGCTATACCATTCAATTTTAAAAAATCAAGTTATCCATGATTTTAGAGCTCGAAAATTACAGAGCCGTATTTAATAATTTTGTAATTTAAACGCAACAATTTTAAAATAAAAGACGTGTCCTGTTTCATGATTAAGCGAAAACTGAAAACCACATCTTTCTCACTTTCGTATTGCCGGAGATATTTCCAAACACCGCAGACATTGCAAATGTCATTTTTTTCTAAAAACGTCATGTAATTCGGAAACGGTACAACTTAGCCCCAATGTATGTTAAATTTAAATAACGTATTGTTATTTAAATTTAACAAGGAATCCAAAAGTACAATAATATACAGGGTGTTCTATTTAAAATAATAAAGTTAGTACCTACTTCCGGTACAACCGGAAGTCCGCATTACTGAACTAATTTTAAAATGTGTGAATATGATTCCAGTTGAAACATTTTCCAAAAAAAACATAATAAATCTGCTATGGACCGTTGCATCTGTAGGCTGAGACCCGGTATATATAGAGATATACAGTGAGTCGTAATGGTCCCCCACCTGATAACTTTTATGTATGAGATAGAGCAATGAAACAAAAACCAAGTTGAATTAGATGATAATTTGTGATTTTTTGCCTATAGGATACGCACGTGGCTATTCTGATGTAAAATAGAGGGCGTAGCTATTTTTAAATTTCAAATAGGAAGTAATTTCATTTAGAAGCTCATTTGGAAGATATTTCTATTACTTTTATGGCAGTGCAAACAGTTTTACGATTTTCGAAATTTTTACCAACTTATCCAAGATTAATAATTGGAGTACTTACGTTACTTTTTTCTATAGCCCTCGTATAAATATTGTGGGTTTTATGTGACTTAGGAAGCGATTGCTGAAAATATGACATCTTTTAGCAATATGACGTTTTTGCAAAATTTAGCTAAAGTGTCTTATCTGTCAGTGTATGTGTCATGTGTGCGGGTGTTTATGTTACAGATTACTGTAAATTACAGGTTTCTGTCCCTATATCCAAAAGCGAACGCGGGCTATAGAAAAAGTTAACGTAAGTACTCCAATTATTAATCTTGATAGTTGGTAAAAATTTCGAAAATCGTAAAACTGTTTGCATTGCCATAAAAGTAATAGAAATATCTTCCAAATGAGCTTCTAAATGAAATTACTTCCTATTTAAATTTTAAAGATAGCTACGCCCTCTATTTTACATCAGAAGCCATGTGCGTATCTCTATAGGCAAAAAATCACAAATTATCTCTAATTTCACTTGGTTTTATGTTCATTACCTCTATTCTCATACATTCAAAGTTATCAGGGGGGGGGACCATTTACGACCTCACTGTATATTTTTCGCCAAAACTTGGCCAAATAGATTATAATGCATAAAATACAAATAACTTACTTAAAATTAAATATTTTTTGTAAGATGTCAAATTTCATTTAGTATTTTGTAAATAGCATTATCTTCTATTTAGCTAAGCTTTAAAAAATGTATCTCCAGCCTGAGAATTTGCTAAGCACGCATTCGGTAGCTTGTTGCTATATATATTGTGTGAGTTAAAGTTCTTTATTATTTTCTTATTTAAATATGAACTCGCCGAGTTTTGACAGTTTATTAAATCTTTGGATGTCGTGTTCTACTGTGTACTAATACTAGTCATGATCAGTATGTGTTTTCTTATATCAGTATAATTCTCTACTGTTGGAAGATATTTGCCTTAAACTGCCATAATTTATATGGGTAATTCTTAATTAAAATTATTTTAATTCTAGCAGTACTACTACAAAATATTATTGCAAAACCATAAATTTTAAGGACTGTGATATTTTTAACGCCAGCCATTTAAACACTCGCAAGTGATGGATGGCTAAAGAACAAAAAAAAGCATATACAGGGTGTTCTACCAGCAGGGAACTCCTCTAAAACTCGTAAACAGTGACAGATAGGAAAAAAGTTTTTTTATAAATCGTTATGAGATTATAATTTTTCAATAACGCAAAATTATCGCGATTTGTACAGGATGTTTCGTAACCTCGGTACTGCCTTCAACTTTCTTTTTTTAAATACAATACCGCCATATTTACTGGATTTTTGAAAGCGCCAGTAAATTAAAAAAAAATAAGATGTAACATACTTTAGCTATAAACTCATTAATTTCCAAGTTATCTTTGATTTTCTAAAAAATATGCGGCTTGCACTTTTAATTACTACTTAGAATAAGTGAATCAAATTTTGAAATATCTTAGTACGGACCTACTTGTACCTGCAGGTATGTTTATATAGTTTTATTTTAATATACTGGGTGTTCGTTACTAAAGCGCAAACTCGGTCAACTTCTAAATGGGTATATCTTACTTTTTTTAAATAGAACACCCTGTATATGTTTACGTCATTGAATTCCTATTAACAAGAGCTTTGATTTTTATTGAGCATATTCTATGTCTATCTCTTTTACTTTTCGAGTTATTATAGTTTTTATTAATTTTAATACTTTCAACCTTGCTGGATTCTCGGTATATGGAGTGTTGATACCGACTTTTTTTATTTTAAAATGGAAAAGCGATTTAATTTATTTATTAATTGATGAGCAGTTTCTCTTAGGTTGTGTACCTACTTTTAGTTAAAGTTTTTAACTAAAGTAGGTACACATTTTACATTAAGTAAAACATAATTTCTGATTATTTCTATGGATCAGCAAATTTATTATTTTGTATTTGTTTAAATATTAAATTTATTCTAATGTCAATATTTTTTACATCTATGTGCCGGTTTCCGGATTAAAATTGAAAATTAATTTCTCTCAGTTGATATTATTTGTTAACTGAATTTTAATATTTAAAATAGAATAATTCGCTTCTTCAACAATTTTATTTTATTACTTCTCTCTACAATATCAACTTACAGACTAAATTCTTTTTTTCCCTATCAAATTCTTAAAAAATCCTATTATACCTAACGAACTACACACTAGACTAAACACCTAATCATAACACGTAATCCTAAAAAAACAATATATGTCGGGTCCAGGTTCATAGCGGTAACGCATTCCCTCGATGCACTAACATTTCGGCCATCCTGGAGGCATTCCCGTCCTCGGGAAGGTGTCTCTCAATCCAGCTTTGGCAATACCTAGGACGGAAAACTATTGGCAGTATCCAGTCATAGTGGCAATAAACACCAAACAAACAAAAACAAATAGATAAACTTCATTGAGCTTGATGATCTCTAGAGTACTAAAACACGGGTCCATTATTAGCCGCCCTCGTACGGCCCCATCCGGTAGCGAACTACTTTCGTTCGCAGATAACCTTTATAGTCGTTCTGCCCGACTCAACATCTACCGTATTACCAATTCACATTTTTTTTTTTTTTTTTTTTTTTTTTTTTTTTTTACACAGGTACCCTTTAAAGTCGTCCTGCCCGACTCAACATCTATTTCTAACTTTGCTTTTCTCTTCACACAGGTACCCTTTAAAGTCGTCCTGCCCGACTATCCTAATCTTTTCTTAACTTTCTAATAAATCAACCAAATCCTCTGTATCTCTTATATTATTGTCACTGTTTTCGCTTTCGGAGTCATCATTATCTTTTATACAGCTTCGATAGGGTCTTATTGAGTCGACTGCAACCAACGTACAGAAATTCTTATACCCCCTCATACCTTTAATGCTTCTTATCTTATACCGGTCGCTATCGAATACTTTTGTTACTATATACGGCCCTGAATACATTTTGTTTAACTTTTTGTTTATACCCGTTTTACTACATGAACCGCCTCCATTCCACAACACTAAATCACCTTTTTTATACTTTTGCGGATTTTTCCTTTTCCTGTCATACCGAGCTTTCATCTTTTCTGCAACGCGAACAAGGTTCTTATGAGCTTTTTCTCTTTTCTGAAAATCAGTAGAAATCGCAGAGGTTTCCAAATTATTTAGTAAATTTCCCTTATACCCAAATAAAAGCTCAAATGGTGTGTGTTTTGTGCTACTGCTTACAGTATTGTTAATGCCCCAAATAATATCTGGAATGTTATCATCCCAATGTCGTTCATCATCCCCATTTATAACTCTCATCGCGTCTAATAGAGTTCTATGAACTCGTTCTACCTGACCGTTAGCCCTCGGTGTCGCAGTAGCGGTCATAACGTGTTTAATTTCTTTACTGTTTACAAATTCTTTGAAATATCTACTAGTGAAAGCTCGACCGTTATCAGAAATAATACGTTTTGGGTAACCCAGATATGATCCGAAAATTTCCCGAAGATTTTTAATACATTCTGCCGACCCCAAGGTTCTGGACGGTTTTGCTACTACGTACTTCGTGAAGGAATCTATTACTGTCAGAATATATGTAAAACCAGTTTTTGACTTGGGAAAAGGCCCAACGTGGTCAATATGGACAGTGTCCATGGGAGTACTAGGTTTTGGAATTGGATGTAATAAACCCTCACGTTTCCCGTAATTTCCCTTGCTATAACCGCACTGGAGGCAAGCATTTACGTATTTTCGAACAAAACGGGACATTTTAGCAAACCAAAACTGATCTTTAATCAATTTCAGACAGCGGTCGAAACCGGGATGCCCTACTTCATCGTGGTATTTCCTAAGTAACTGAAATCTAGCAAATTTTGGAATAACTAGTCTTTCCCCAAGAAGTGTCTTTCTATACAACCGATTATTTTTGTAAGTAAACTCGTTCCCCAGTTGTTTGTCTGACTTTTGTTGAATTTGTTTTATAAGATTTTGTAAATTTTCGTCTTGTAGCTGTATAGTAAGGAACCAATCTTCAGTGTTAATTTGCAAAACAGCCAAAGGATTTCTACTGAGCGCGTCTACATGTTTCATGCAAGTACCTGGTTTATGTTCTATTTCAAAATCAAAATCTTGAATGGATAACCACCATCTGGCTATTCTTGGAATCAGATCTTTCTTCGCGAATGTATAACGCACGGCTGAACAATCCGTTATAATTTTGAAATGTCGCCCTGTTAAATAAATACGAAAGCGTCGAAGGCTCTCAACAACCGCAAGAGTTTCTAATTCATAACTATGGTAAAATTGTTCCGCTGGAGATGTCACGCGACTGAAATAAGCGACAGGTTTTAGTTGCTCGTTAGCTTGTACCTGGAAAAATATACCGCCTAGGCCTTTTGAGCTGGCGTCTGTATGAATTTCAATATTTAAGTTTGGGCTATAGGGAACTAAGATTGGTTTCTTAATTAAAAGTTCCTTTAGTTTACGGAAAGAAGAGTCTTGTTCTGGTCCCCATTCAAAAGTGATGTTCTTTTTCGTTAACTTGGTTAAAGGAAGAGCAATAGTTGAAAAATTTTGTATGAATTTGCGAAAATATCCTGCTAATCCCATAAACTGACGAATTTTCATGGGCGTTTGATGGTTGTTTGAAGTTGCTAACTGCCTTAATTTTAGCTGCGCCAGGTGTTATACCGCTAGGTCCGATTTCGTGCCCTAAGAACGATATTGAGGTTTTCAGAAAGGAACACTTCTTCAAATTTAATTTGAACCCGGATTCATGTAAAAGTCCTAGAACGATATTTAGCAAATCTAAACCCTCTTCAATTGACTTTGATGGCAGTAATAAATCGTCCATGTAAACCAGAACCTGACTGTACCGCAAATTACCCAGAGCATTATTGATAGCTCCTCTGAAACACAAATGGGGCATTAACCAAACCAAACGGCATCTTTAAATATTCAAAATGACCATCAGGAGTCACGAATGCTGTCTTTGGAATGGAGTTTGGTTCAACTGCAATTTGGTGATAACCCTGACTACAATCTAAACTAGTGTAATAACATTTTCCCCCTAACAGGTTTAACTGCTCTTCTACATTAGGCATAGGGTACACTTGCTTAATAGTAGCCTTATTGAGTGCTCTATAATCACAACATAAACGGTATGAATCATCTTTCTTTTTCACTAGTACTACTGGACTTGCAAAATCAGACTGTGACTCCCTGACAATACCAGAATCTACTAAATCTTCTATTTTCTCCCTTACAATTTCCCGTTCTTTTAACGATAATCTATATGGACGATAGCATATAGGCTTGGAGTCATCCTTTTAATTTAATTTCTAATTTGCTACCTTGTACCGTCCCCAATTCAGCAGAACTCTCCGCAAAACACCCTTGCCATTTGTTCAAAATGTCTAAAACCCGTTCTTTAACGTTTGAATTCAAATCTCTATTTATATCAAGCTGACTAACTGAAAACTTTCTAGAGATACTCTTTTCTAACAAGCTCACCTTATAGTTTTCCCCCGAAGCAAAATCATCGCATCTGTAGCCTCTGCCAATTAGTTTTCCCTTCCGCCATACCACTTCCTCGTCGCTCATGTTGGATACTGGCAACACACCATTGGGACCACGTAGAACTACGCCGGGAATGCAGATCAAATTTCTTTCCAGTTGCATGTGTTTGCTGTCGGTATATATGTCTTCATCGCCGCTAACATTTAGTATCTGAATCCCAAGCATTGTTGTTGAATGAGGAGGTAATGACGTGTCTTCGGAGAGCACAAGATGAGGCCGCACTTGATGTTCGTTGAGGGTAATAGCACTTAATAGGTCACAGTTATTTTTGAGCAATATAGCTTTGCCGGCACTAACCACAAGCGATATACCGGTCTGCGTTGATGATAGGTTGTCCAATAATCATGTCGAATTTGTCCATGTTTGCATCTGCAACTAAAGCAGATGTTTCCATCTCAAAGCCATCGATTCCCCAGGGTAAATTTTGTTGCTTTGTGGATATTTATAAGAGTTCCCCCGAAAGCTTTCAATGAAGTCGACACAGGGTATGTTTGGAGCTTAAATTTATCTAACATGTCGGCATGAATAACATTCACCTGGGATCCACTATCCAGATACGCCACGGTTTGGTTTCCATCAACGAAACACTGTTTTGTATAAATGGTATTTATTTCCTTGTCGTTTATTAATTTCATCGTTTTCGGTTCATTTCCTTCTGCGGGCTTTCGTTCCTATAGAAATTATTCCGCCGAAGCCGACAATCTTCTTTCTTATGCCCAAGCCATTACAAAAATAACAACGCAACGTTCCTGTGAGCCGGCACTCTTTAGCAATATGACCCATTCGCCCACAACTAAAACATTCAATGGGTTTACCAGCGCTGGTGTCCAATCTAGGTCTTTTATGTTTTTGTTGCTCTTCTCTGGGGCTCTGATAATTTTCTAAGGGTGCAATAAAACCTGCATATAGTTCATCTGGGACGGAACACTGGAATGCTCGTGCGTTAGCCTGCAACTCTAATGCAACCCTTTGATTAAACAAGAAATGGCTGCGTCGTCATCCAATCGACACTGTTGAATAAGGGCTAATTTTTCGTGGTAATAGTGCGTCATTGTTTCACCTGGTCGTTTTTTGCGTGCGACTAGTTCTTCTAGTACGGTTGCGTAATCTATACATCTAGGGAAAGCTCTTGTTAGCGCAATTTTCCACTCATTCCACGTTTTTCTGTAATCATCTAGACGGTTAAACCAATTTCGCGCTGTTCCGCGTAATTTTTTGCTGCAGAAAAGAGGTTTTTGATACTCTGACCAATTGTGAATGTCTCCTAATTGATCGATCTTTTGTATCCAGCTGTCACTGTCATCGTTTATCATCCGGATCAAATATAGGAACAATATCACCATTTACTCTTAAATTTGAAGCTCGCCCTCTATCTCGACACCCGCCTCAGATATATGAGTACTAAACCTTCGTCTAAGTGCCTCACTAACTTTCTTTTCAATGTGTTTCTCCAGTAATTCTCTATATAAATCATTTTCGGAATCACTCATTTTAACAAACTATACGATCCAATTATCACTTTAGCCGATACAAATACAACACAGCACACAGGATCTTAAATCCCACTTCTGATGTTAACTGAATTTTAATATTTAAAATAGAATAATTCGCTTCTTCAACAATTTTTATTTTATTACTTCTCTCTACAATATCAACTTACAGACTAAATTCTTTTTTCCCTATCAATTCTTAAAAAAAACTTATATACCTAACGAACTACACACTAGACTAAACACCTAATCATAACACGTAATCCTAAAAAAACAAATATATGTCGGGTCCAGGTTCATAGCGGTAACGCATTCCCTCGATGCACTAACAATATAGTGTTGCCTCCGTTGGCATTAGTGCTGATTTCGCGCCGAAGTATCATAAAATCTTCTATTTGGTTTTTTTTCTTTATTATTTTTGCAGAACTAATAAACTTTAAATAAATGAAAAAGCTCTATCACAGCTACTTGGTTTAAAACAATTTTTTTTGCCACAATGTTGATCATTTCTATATAAATTTTCAAACTTGTAAAGCTTAAAATTCTCGGATAAGTTGAAGTTGGGACTGTTAAAGGTTACTGGATACGCACGTATGCAGTTGAATAAATTAAGAAAATAATTAAATTTGAACAAATAAAATAAAAAATATTTGACTCTGTGTGAGTTGTTAATATAGGGAAGAAGAAATCAAACAAGGTCTAGACCCTTACAAAATTTTTTAATGGCTCACGACCGGTTTCGCTCTATCCGAGCATCCTCAGATCAAAATTACGTGTCACTGTTCCATTGAGAAAATCTGGTAGTAACAAAAAAAATTGAGGAATTAAATGAATAAGAATTTAGATGAAAATCTCATTATTAACGTGAAGATATTTGCTAAATTGTCGATCTGAAGCTACAATATGTATCTATAAAGGATAATAATAATTGTAGGATGACTTTAAGACACTATACAAATTGTAGTTTCAGATCGACAATTTAGCAAATGTCTTCAGACACTATACGTATTGTAGTTTCAGATCGGCAATTTAGCAAATATCTTCATGTTAATGATAAGATTCTCATCCATTTATTCTTTCACTTATTAAGTATATACAGGTGAGTTTTTTATTTTGAGACAACGGAATATCTCTAAAACACTGCCTCACATCAAAAGAAGATCTTAATAAGATTTGTTATAGTGTAGAGGGCTCACTGAATGGTGCCGAACTTGATCCCTAACCTCATCCCCTTTTCCCCCTAGAGTGTGAGGGGGAACAACTTTGAAATCTTAAATGGGAACCGCAATTTTGTATTGCAGATTCGGATTCTACGCCATCAAGCATGTAGTTTTTGTTTGAAACTTTTTTTCGATTCGTAACAGATTGCGCTGTAATCGCAAAAAACATGATTGTGAACGTCTAGAAAAAATACGCAAAAAAGAGAAGCAAGCAAACATGATTTTGTGTTTTTTTATTTTAAACATCTTGCAGAACGAACTTCCAGTGTTACTTGAAGACCTTCCCTTGGACGTACGACAGACAATGTGGTTCCAACATGATAGTTGTCCAGCCCATTCTTCAAGAATAGCACGAGAAGTATTAGATCGAGCCTACAACCGTCGATGGATCGGAAAAGGAGGTCCATTGTCTTGGCTCGCAAGATCGCCAGATCTTACTTTCCCTGACTTCTTTTTGTGGGGCCACTTAAAGTCTGAAGTTTATACAGAAGTGCCAACCACGAGGGAAAACATGATTGAGCGAAACACCAACGCTTGTTCAAGGATTACGCCGGAAACACTTCTCAGTTGTGTGCAATCATTCCAATTGCGAATAAATAAATGTACCGAAGTGGAAGGGCACATTTTCGAACACATTTTCTGAAGTGGGTATGATAAAGTAAAGTTCTTCGTTGTTGAATGGCTTTTGAAATGTTAGTTTATATTTATAATAGAAAAGGACACAAAAACATGTTTGCTTGCTTCTCTTTTTTGGTATTTTTCTAGACGTCACAATCATGTTTTTTTTGCGATCGCAGCACAATCTGTTACGAATCGAAAAAACTTTCAAACAAAACTGCATAGCCTGATGGCGTTAGAATTGAATCTGCAATACAAAATGGGATTCCCATTTTAAGATTTGAAAGTTGTCCCCCCTCCCACTCTGGGGAGGGGGGGGGAGGTGGAGATCGAGTTCGACACCATTCAGTGAGCTCTCTACATTATAACAAATCTTATTAAGATCATTTTTGATTTGATGCCAATGTTTTAGAGATATTCCGTTGTCTCAGGATAAAAAACTCGCCATGTATACGACTTTCTTTGTATAATACATTAGGCTTGACCAGTAGGACTGATGATCCTTGGTAAGGTAAAACATATGTATCCTAATATCAACCTAGTGTTACACACGTTTTTAATGTGACCTAAAAACAAATTAGATTTTGAAAGGCCCTTATTCACATGCAGTACGATATAATTTTAGAAAGTGTACGTATCCCAACTTTCGGAAAGAAACAAAATCAGAAATCAAAGTAGTGGAATTTATAGAAACTGTTAAAGACTTAATTTAACTTAAGAAAAGGATTCAACATTCTACTAGAATTGAATATAATCATTCTTATAAAGTTCTTATTTGAATCAGGAATGACTGCTGCTGCAGTAAAATTCTATCACGAAATAACAATTCTAGAGAGTTATTAGAAAGATGCTTATATTACTTCACAAAATTATCAAAAAACTTTAATAGTAACCGTTTTCAAGTGAAAGAAGATGGAGTTGTCTGAACTGCATGTTGAATTATGCATCAAAAACGATCCCATCGTTTGTGTTATAAAAACCCCAATAATGCGTAGAAAGAAGAACTCCATCTATAGTTGTCAATTCTGAAATGGCAGTATGTGATTATTATTTTGGAGCAGGCGGCAAATTTGGCAAATATTTAAGTGGGGTAGAAAGAAACTATGGACAATCTTTAAAACCTTTTGATTACTAACTGAATTTGGTTGCCAACATTTTGCACGATTAGTTTTTGTAGGACGAATTCTCATCATAGTTTTCGATGATACATCGATTACACCTAAGCATGGCTGTTCAATGGATTTTTCTACAGATGTATCGCCTGCTATCATGCAGATTTATTTGAACTTCAGTAGAAACTTTAAGCAAATATAAATGAAAATTACGAGAATAATGTGGAAAATAATCCATGGTTTTTGACTCTGTGTGAGTAAATTATAGCAAGGTAAATGATAGGAAAATGTTAAAACGCAATTAACTAGAATAACTTACATCTTTTAAACAGATACAAATCCTATTTTTAGGGTAATTTTACCAGTTTTTTGGTGTAAATTTATTATATTTATATTATACACAATATAATGTGTAAATATTAAAATAGGAGGCAGCCCAGTTGCCACCTACTTTTGGGGTAATTTTACCACATTTTTTTAGGGGGTACCAATATCCTTATTAAATTTTCAACCCATTGTTGAAATTCCGTATTCTGTCCAATATAATATCTTTTATTTGCGACATGAATACTAAAAAGAAAGTTCGACGTTCAGCCTGTTTCTATTGCTCGTCAAAAAATCAGACATCTACTTTGCAATGGAAGGATTCAATCAAGACGACCTGCCAAGTCGGAAAATTTAACTTCATAATAAAATATAAAATAAATCTAGAATTATCA